>VDFB02281492.1:29616578-29884428 GCA_007258455.2 Sequoia sempervirens | reverse complement strand
TAGATGTTTGCTACTAAGGGCTTTGGCTATATTTTGGCCCACATAGACTCTCAAAATTTGGTTAAAGTTATTACCTTTCCTAATTCATCTACTCAACTAGTCAATGCAAATTTTGTTGATGATTATTTTCTCACTCTTCTTAAGGATGAGAATAATATCAAACATGATCTTCTCTACCTTGATATATTATACAAGCCTCTAGCTCAACTATTCAATAAAAAATACAAATATTGTAGGCAATCTTTTCTTTCCAAACCTAGATGGGAAAACTCTTTCAGTTGGAAATGGATGAAGCATGGGAATATCTTTTATTTCTTAGGCATTCCCTTTGTCTTTCAAGCCTAGCCTACTAGATTATGACAAGTTGCCATTTCCAAAATTGAAAAAATATAATCTATTAGATCATTAAGCCTCTCTTTGGTTGGAAAATTATAAGTGTGTTCTAAGATTTTAGGCACTACCCATGTTTACTATTCCTTATGCTAGGTCCCTTTAAGGCCCCCTATTTTAAAGTTAAGAAGCTCCTTGAGGATTTTCTTTGCACCTCTATGAATGGGAATAAAGGTTTTCATTATGTTGCTTGGAATTCTATTGTCTACCTCATGATGTTAGTTTCTTAGGGCTTCTTTCAATCTATCAACAATGCATTGAACGGATTATTAGAGCTCTAGAAGGGAATGATGCCTAGAAATTTTTTATTAGGCATTGTCTTTCTCTAAGAGTTCCTACTAGATGCCTAGTCAAGAAAGACCTTGGTCTCTATATTCTTCTCACCATGAGGGATTCTATTCAAATTTAAGGAACTTTTTATTTCAAGCATTTCGTAAGCCTAGGAGTCTATCAAGATTTAGCTTATTTGGGTTGATAATGACTTCTACAATAGCCTCTCAATTAACTAGTGGTCCTTTTGGTGGTCTCTAGTTCTATCCAATTGAGATCATCCTCTTCCCAAAACCCCTTGGTTTCATGCTTTGATTTTTTTAATAAAGGAATTTGAACTCTTCATGATATCCTTGTCAAAACCACCAAGAATTTTCTTTCTTAACTTGAAGGAAAGTTGAAATTCCAATTATCTAATTAGGATAGGAGACCTTTTAGACTAATTTTAATGTCATCCTTCCCCATATGGTTCATAAGATTGAGGTTAGGTTCTTCAAGCCTTGGTTGAAAGATTGGGAATAGTATTCTGAAACACCATTTTTGTAATTACAAACCTGCAGTGGATACTTGTGGCTCACACCTCATCTAATGGTGGACCAATTAAACCATTGTTGGCACCTTTAGTCTTCCCTTGGCACTTCACATCAATGTTCCAAACTATTTGTGCACGATCATTTTTTAGCTTAAAATGGCTTATTTTGCATGGTGCATTATTTACCAAGGTCTTATGCTCGATTCTTGTTTGAATGACCTAGGAGTTTTCAACCTTTGTTGTCTTTTTTTTATGGATAATTTGGAGCCTCTCAAGCATCTTTTTGGGTTTTTTGGTTATGTACTACAACTCAAGAAGGTATGAGTTGAATGCATGATGTCTTTAATTACTTTCAACCTAACCCTTGCACATGGCATATAGTGTTGGTAAGTGATTGGTTTAATCTCCCATTTAATTTTTCCTATATTTGGCATGCTTTCAAGATGAAAATTATCTTTACTATTTGGAAAGATAGAAATTCAACTCTCTTTTCTAGTTGTTTGATTGATGTTCATTTTTCTTTATACACTAAAGCTATGACTTCTCTAATGTGCTTATGCAAATCTAGGTGCAAGCTCACAATGTTGCATTGGAAGTTGTGCATTTGCAAGAGCTTCTTCACCACTAGGGTAATGCTCCCTGCATGATTTATAGTCCTAGTGCTTGCTACCTCCCCACCTCATGGGCACAAGCATGGTTGTGGTCAATCTTCTTGATGAGATTGTGAATCCTAATCTCAAAGCTCTTAGTTGCAAGGTTTCAAGGAGTGCTTTTGGTTGGTCAAATCATGGCAAGTTCCCTCACTTAGAGCTAGCAATATTCATTGTTCATGCTTCGTAACCTATAAAAGATTGGGAGGAGGAGGGTGCTCTTACTGGCTAGGAGCCTATTGATGACAGTACTATCACCATTGGTGTTAGGGAAAGCCTTATGATTGTGATCCCCCTTCTATCAATGTTGCAATTGTCATTCATCGATTTTATTTATGTTTACTATTGATTAGACTCTACCCTTTGTTAATGCTCATTTTTGGTGCAAACTTAATCCTACCTAAATTATGAGAGTTTGTCTTTCAATAAAAAATAATATATACCTTATTCATTTAAAAAATATATGCTTTCACCATTATGATTCTTGTTTGGCATTGAAAAGGAAACAAAATGTAACAAAAATACCTTGCATGTGCAAACAAGAAAGGTATTTTAGTAAATATTTTTGCTTTTTTGATTGTGCATGTTCTATGAGCAAGTTGTAATTGCTGCTGTTGGTCTCTGGACTGTGTTCCTGTTTGTTGGTCTGTTTTATTCTTTTTTGCTATTTACAATTTCTCTACAACATCTTCGTCGCTACCTATCTCTTAGCTGTTAATCTTACTTTTCTTCTGCTGTTCTTCGTAACATCTCTTTTCTTATTCCAATAAAAAGAAAAATACCATAGCGTGCAAGGCTGTCTTCTCTGTCACTGAGAGGACACAATGTCAATCATAGCTGACACTAAGCACATTCCCCAAAAAGGAAAATAAACACATTCCCCAAAAAGGAAAATAGCTTGATGGTCGCTTGTTCGAATCCCAGGTAGGCCCATGGATCAAAAATCCCGGGTTACAACGATGAAAACAAACTTTCCAGATCCGAAAATACACAATATCGACAAAGAAAAAGCGAAGATTCATATATTACCTCTCACCAGCTACTGAACATATCGAAATCTAAATACCAAACTTTCATTCCAAGTCAGCCTCAATTTTTCATCTCAATATAATAATCAGTGTCTTACACAGTACTGCTTTACCTTTGGCATTTAGGATTCCATTTAATATCAAAATCTTTGTCTTTAACCCTCAATTTTTCATCTCAATATAATAATCAGTGTCTTACACAGTTCTGCTTTACCTTTGGCATTTAGTTCATTTGATATCAAAATCTTTGCCTTTAACCCTCAATTTTTCATCTCAATATAATAATCAGTGTCTTACACAGTACTGCTTTACCTTTGGCATTTAGGATTTCATTTAATATCAAAATCTTTGTCTGTAACTTCTGAGACACCGTTTTCGGTCCTCTTGAAAATATGCGTACTCTGGTTATCCTGTTTCTAGTGCATGCTTTAGGCATACTGTATTTTGCACAGAATGCAAGTCTTAGCAGGAGACCAGATATTGTGAATGTCGGTGCTCTGTTTGCAGAGAATTCTGTTCTTGGAAAGATTGCAAAGGAGGCAGTGGAATTGGCAGTGGAGGATGTGAATGGAAATTTCAGTGTGCTTAATGGAACTCGGCTTGTGATGACCTTCATGGATTCAAACTGCTCTACCAATCGAGGCATGTTTGCAGGTACACACTATTCCTCCTTTGTAGACTCAAATTGGAAATTTATTATGTTTTTCTCAGTTAAATTGAGAAATTTCATTATTTAGAAGCTTTGTTGCTTGAATTCCTTCAAGAGATGTAATTTCATTTTCCTTCCTTCTTGCTTTCCTGCACTCTCCTTATTATGTGTTGTTCCGCTGTGTCCTGCTTCTATGATCTCTCATTTATTTTTGGCAAGACATTTCCATCTTGTGTAAGGAAATCCTCCCTAATTTAGTTTAACTGGAGATGATAAATTATTCAATGCAATTTGATTAATAAATATAGAGTAATGAGTAATATTAGATAGAAATAATAGGAAGATTAAGATAAGGTTTATTTGGAAATTAGTATGGTTTTGGTTTGATTGTGATAGAGAGATGAAAATTGAAATTGGAAATCCGAGATAAATGGATTTTAAAGATTTTGGCGCTTGGAACTGGACCATACCCACAATTGAGTCTAATTATTAGGAACACATTTAATTTAATATAATTCTATCCAAAGCTTAGTTTATTACTATGTGCTTGCATTTGAGAAAGGGTAGTGCTAAGAAGCACTATTTGGAGCCTTTTATGTACAAATAGAAGAACAATCTACTTTCTTGGTGACTGTTGGGCCTCTAGAACTGATTCAACAATGTCAAAACAAATAAACAAAGAATGTTGGACGTTGACATTGTAAATAAACTACAATTGATGCAACTTAAGATTTAAAATTTGTTTGATCAAATATTTGATTGTAAATTGTTAATAATTGATTCTATTTTGTGATGAAAATGAACTAGGATGATGTCCTTAAATAGACATCCCTAGACACACAACTCAAGACCTTTGAAAACCTATTGTCAATTGAAATAGCCATTTCTAAAATAAATCTCCTTAAAATATAAGCATATATGATGAAAACATACATTCAATACTTCTTCAAAAAATAACATAAAACATAAAAAAGAAATAAAATATACATTGTTTCTTCTCTATAAATATATTCTACTATTTTAGTATCATGTCTCAGGAACCAGCTTTAATTTTTTAGTTCTTTACTTATTCTTCATAATGCTATGTAGGCCTTTGTCTTAACCCATGTTTTTGGACCTTCCCAAATAAGTTACCTATCTTGACATTTTAAAGTATTATTCAAACATGTTTGGTTTATGTAATCATCACAATTTAGTTGTAAGGGAATAAAATATTTTTTACATAAATTTAGGTTATTTAAATAAATATAAATAATAACATATAATTTATTTGTATTTAATTAAGGTAGTTAAGACTTGATGATTGAAATAATAAATGTGATAATTAAATAGGTGGATAGGTACACTTAGCTTTGGGAACAATGATGAAGAATTAATCTTATGTCACACAAAATCCAATCATTAAGTATAAAAAAAGTATGCTCACAATTTGATGAATGTTTTGTATACCGTTTAGTCCTAGAAACCTCAATGGATTGAGTTTGACTACCTTGGGATCAAACATAAGCATCATAGGAATGGAATGTTGTACAAGAATAATCTATGTCACATAGGAACAATTTGATAGAAAATTGTAGTAGTGATATGTCTACTTTCACCTTCTTGATGTCCTATTTTATCCAAGTCGTGCTAATAAACACCTTGGAGGAGATTGTTGAACCACTAGGTGTAGTGTTGAAAAATGTCACCCTTGCCAATGTCACACTAGGTTTTGCTTCCCCCTTACATGCTTGGACCTAATTATGCATTTATTACACATTTTATAAACATCTTTGGAAAATAAAACAAGGGAAATGAAACTATGCATTTAATATTTTGCCCCAACACTTTTAGACCCTAAAAAAGGTGGGTTTAGTCTAGGGCACCCTATGCCCTAGACCACCTCTTTTGGCTCCAAATTTGAATATGTTAGTGTAGGTAATTTATTATTTGAATATTCAATTTTAATTGTTGGCTATCAACGTTTGATTTTCAAGAAATTTGAAGAATTGCATATAAATAGTAGTATTTTTCATCATTTCAACCCTAAAACACTATGAAGAGCAAATTGAAGATCCTAAAATCAGTCAAGAGTAGAATTAGCAGCATTATTACAAACTTTCATCAATCAAGTTCAATTTTGCAAGACATTAAGAAGAATGAAGCAATTTATGTGCAAGGAATTATTATGATCAATTATTCTAAATCATGAATATTTATTGAGTTATCCTCTACATGCTAGTTGGAGCAATCCATTATGTGTTATGAGTTAACCTTTTGCAAGTCTATCAAGCAATCAAGGCTTCCATTAATCAAATTTTGTGGTAACTTGTGTGACATCACTTCATCAAGGGTTTACACATCAAGGTGACATTATTATTTGTCATTTATCAATTCCAGATAATTATTGTTGTTTTGGCCTTTGCTCGACCTAGGGTATGCCCTCTTGATCATCATCAATCATTGTATGTAGAGGTAGAAATACCAACAAGCGGTTTGACTTAGACAATCCCTAGATACATCATAACCTTTTCCCTTATTTTCATGTGTGCAAGTAAAATCTAGAGGTTTCAACAAGTGAAAATTTCAAAAAATAGAGTGCAAATCTTAATCTATAGTTTGAAACTTTTAGGTCCAAAAAAGTAGGAGCTCACCCTAGACCAACTCATTCAGGCTCAAATTCATAGTGCAAGTTCCTCTATGTTGTAATTTCTCATATCAAGTCAGTTTTGTAACTTTCCATTTTCATTTTTTCGCTAAATTACATTTTTAGATCTAGGGCTACAATCAATTAGGCTTGTTAAATCACATAACAAATTTATCATCCTCACAACTAAAAAAGAAACATAAATCCTAGGAGGTTGGATTTCCCTTGTGGCAACAAGTCAATCATAAAACCCTAGTCAATTTATGTTTAATGTTGAGTCAAATGAAAAAGAGATAATCTTAGTTATCTTAATTGGATCTTAGGATCACTTTTCCTACTCAACACTAGGGTCAAGTTCTCCTAGTTCAACCCTTTTTCAAACTAGATTTATAACATTGAAAAATGACTGAATACATCATCTATGGACTTGTAGATGGTCATGCAAGATTTTGATGTATACTAATATTCTTTGTCCATTAGAAAAAAAAAATGCTCTAGTGCTTTTCTCCTTGTTCCAAAATATATTTTTCTATTTGTATTAATTGGATAAATGAATGTCTTTAAATACCACTAGACATAACAAAATTTCACAAAATGTGTGTCACATTAGCTCACAATAGCTAATAAAAGTGGTTGTGAACTCTAGAACTTGAGTTTGAACATTTGAATTTTGGAGTTAATCTCAAGCCACTTGAGGTTGACCCAAGATAAAGAAGTGTTGAGTTTAAGGCAAGGATATAATGTGTGAATGTGTGTGCAAATGTAGGCTAATATATGATGTGTAATTGGTGAATGTGTGAGTATGTGTGCAAATAGGGATGAGATAAGGTCAAATGCACAAAAACATGTGCAAATGAACATGAACATGATAGAGAAAGGTGTCAAGTTATGAACCAAACTTAGCATAAGAATGTGTTACTTTTCAATATGTAATTGTATTAATCATTCCATTAGAATGGGCCCAAAACTAAAAGGTAATTAGCATGGGGATTTAAATTTCACCATCACATTGTTGCCCCTATTTTGAGGTGTACGTGAATCTAAAAGAACGTGTAATTCAAAGTATGATTCAATCATTGATGAAAATAATTTTTAGAAATTTAAAAGAGTTACTTGGTCCATGTAAAGTAATGGACCATTCTTTTTTTATTCTTGTTGTCCTCTTTTTCTTTTTCTTGAGATGAAGGTTGTATGTGAGTTTTGTAGATATTATTTAGCTATACTAATTTATCTAGATCTCTAATTGGTGATACTCCTACAAAAGCTTTCTTTGCAAGTTTATTGTAACCATGTTTACTCAATAATACATTGGGTTGCTTTGGAGTGTGGGTTTTTTCTCCTGTAAGAGGGTGTTGCCATAATAGTGTGTCTCACTTTTTGGACATCCTATTTTTTTGCATGAAATCACTTATTTTTAGAAAAAGTAATGATTTAAGACTTGAGAGGTTCCATCTAAACGGATGTAATTGAAGAGGGTTAGATAAGACCCCCAAATCAAATTCTCTTGGATAGAACCCCTCTAGTATTAAATCATACCCAAAATGGAGTCTCCTTTGCACCTATCAAAATGATGGAAAAACACTTTTTCTTCACCTTTTGAGGGATTAAATAAATTATGTTTTGTATTTAATTTTCAATTTTTACTAAACATAGGTTTTTCACCAAACATCAAGTTCTTCATTTACAAAGGTGGAAAAATAGTAAACCATTATAAAAAAAATCAAAAAATACCTTTTCCCTAGGTATTGATGACCTTGTTTCACCAAAAAAAAAGGATTTCGATACATACACAAGTTATGCTTGACGACATACACCTATGTCCAAATTATAGTTATAGTGACTTCAAAAATTAATTAAAAAAATATGTAACAAAAAATTATGAAAAATATCCTTGCCCTAGATATTGATCTTAAGAATCCATATTTTAAAATTTAGAATTTTTCCTTTATAGAAAAAAGTTATGTTTGACGGCATAAACGTTACTTTTTGGAAATGTTGTTTACTGTTTAAAACTAGTTATTAAAGGAGATGTTGAAAGATTCGTTATTTATTTCAGAAAATTTTAAAAATATATTTAGAATCCACACACAAATTTCCATAAATCACTAGTTTGCATCATCTTCAAATTCTTAACGATTTAGTTGTTATAGGTCTCAAAAGGTGAAGGTTTAGTTAAAAATGTTGATATAAATTTCCATCTTGACCAAAAAGTGACAGGTGGTATTGTGATTTTACCCAAGAGTTTTCTCCACATACACCTATGCTATGGTATATTTTTTATTTTATGTTTCTATATGTTTCTTCTTTATGTAATTGTTAAAATATTGAAATTTGCACAACATTCTCGCTATAATTTTTGTATAGGAAGTGTTTTCTTTTAACTTTCTTCCTTTCATTTGGTATTAGAGCTTGATCACCTTAGATTCTAGGTCCTGGTTACATAGCTTTTGTACTAATATTTGTTTGAGTGGGAGTTTGCATGTAAAGAGGATTTTGATCATATTACAAGAAGAGATTGCAAGCAGGTCAAGGATAGAGATGAAAAAGTTATCAAGCGCAAACTTTGAGTTGTGAAAGCTCAAGATGGAGGATGTGCTCATTAACCAAGATATATGGATTATATTATCTAGATCCAAACCTATAGCTACATCACAAGAATAGTTAGGTTCACCAAAATGTTTGATTACGAAAATGGATCTAGATCCTAAATCACACTTATCCCAAATTTTGGAAGGATTAGAAGTGATCTCAAATCCACTTGACTACAAATTTGGCAGGAAGACTTAAAATGATGGATTAGTGTTCTAATCCTCGTGTTTTATGGTTTTTTGTTTGTGGGGTGATTGATTTGGTGATTGTTAATTGACTAATTTTTAGGATGCAACGATCTTGTAGACACTAAAAATTGTCCTAGGCTTGCAAACTCTAATTCTCCATGATTTCCCCTTTTCACCCTTGATAATTAAATAATTTATTTATTTAATTATTTCCAAGGTCATAAGTCTTCTATTAATTAAATAATTTTAATTATTTAATTAATCCATTCCTAGCTTTATATTTTCTTATGTTGATTAATTAAATAAATTCTATTTATTTAATTATGTCACTAATGTCCCTTTCTACTACAATTAAATAAATTTTATTTATCATTTATCCATCTTTCAACTATAACTAAATAATTATTTTAATTATTTAATTATTCATTAGCCTTTTCTATCATTAAATTAAATATATATTTTTATTTAATTGCCTACTAATTTGTCAGATTCTTCCTATTTTTGGATTAAACTATTATTTAATTAAAAAATCAGCTTATCACACGTCTTCTTTAATTAAATAATATATTTATTATTTAATTACCCATATCCCACTTTTGAATTAAATTGTTATTTAAAGTCAACCTGTCACATGTCCTCTATAATTAAATAATACTTTTATTATTTAATTATTCACTTGAATTTCTCCTACAACCTCTTTTTATGTGCCAATCTTATCTTCCACATCAAATCTTATCTCTTGACATCTCATTTAATTCTAGCCCTTGATTGAATTATCTTATAATTCAATCCTAGCCATTCATTCTTATCATTTGCCCTAATTTTTCCCTAACCCTATTCCTTAATACAACTTTCATTCTCATTGATTGACACATCTCTTTGACATTCATTCTTAGCCCTTCATTCAAAATTGTCTTTTCTATAAAATACCCTAGTCTTGTCATTTTCATCCATCTAGTTCATATGCAAGTACATGTTGCTAGTGTGAGAGACCTATCTTCATTATTTTGCTAGCCGTTATCATAGGCCGATTATTGCACACTCAAATATGAGGGCATTAAGTGCATTTAAGCAAGATGGTGAAGAGAAATGGAGGTGAATCAATGATGGAATGAAGACTTTATGGTGATATTGTTTTATATTTCATGTTTTTATGCGTATTTGTGCTCTATTGTTGGTTTAGGGTTATTTTTTATGCTATTATTACATTAGCCTAGATTTTTACCCTAGATTATAGATCTAGCTATGTAAAATATGAAAATACAACAATTTGTTATGATTTCTAAGAAATTGAAAGTAGAAAGATAGAAACATAATCCAAAAATATAGAAGGCATACACAAAGGAACTTGGGGCATGAATTTGGTGATGAATCAACTCATCTGGGGCATGGTGCACACTAAACTGTTCACATATTTTGTGAAACCTAAAAACATAGGCCTAAAGTTCTTGGTATGTAGCTCTTGTTCTCCTAGGGTCACTATTGGAACTTCATCTATTGATGAGAAAATCTAATTTTTGTGGCTTGACAACTTGTAGGGATTAAATGAATGAATGAGAAATTAGTCCTTAATCTTCCTCCAATTAGCTTCAAATCTAAAAACCTACACACATGAAAGAGGGGGGAGGGTTGTGCCATATAAGGACTTGCCTAAGTTGAAGCTCATTTTGGTATTTCTACCTCCTTAATGGATAATGATGATGTATGAAAGAGAGCTTACCCTCAGTTGGGAAAAGGCTAAATAATAAACAAGTAATGAATTGACTAATGTTGTAACTCATCACTCAGATCTACATTCCTTGATGGATTGAACTCATGTACTCATTACCTTCAAGGATAATTTGATTTCTTGATTGAAGTTCTACAAGTGTTAGTACTCACAAAACAAATGAACATAAAACATGAACACACTTACATAAAAATATGATGCTTGGCATGAAAATTGTTGCAATAATGTTGATATTTTTTTATCTTGACTGCTCTTGAATACTCAATTTCCACAATGAATTTCCTTGGATTTCAAATGATAAAATGCCTAGTATTTGAAACAAAGAAAAATATAGGTGGTGATACTAAAGGGGTGAGGTAAATGTGATGTGATGAGAGACCTACTTTCCCTTATTTCATTAGGAAATGAGATCCACAAAATGAATTGATTATCAACCTTTAGGTGAATAAACCCAAAGTGGGATTCTTCATATTTCCTTATGACTAAAGGACGGGGGTTAAGGTCAAACAACACTTTGGGGAGAAAAACTAAAAATATTAAATCAACACCAAAATGCAATCTCACACTTGAAACTTGAAGATTAAGCTCAATATTTTCAAACAAAAAAATAGAATGCAGATCTGAGAAGGGCACAAACATGTGTACTAGTCACCAAAAGTACTTTTTGGAAGCTGATCTAAGACTCATTCATCCATGGGCGAATGGGTCCAATTATAGGGGTTTCAAAAATATTTCAGGAGCCTCTAATGCATATCTGAATCTTTTGATTTGTCCAAGTTTTAGTGCTGAAAAGTTGGAAATTTGATTTGTAGGTTAGATTCCATGATTTGATGACAACTTTGACAACTTTATAAATCTTGCATTTCAAAAGGTCTTTAATTCTTCTTCAACCTAAGTTTGCAATCACACATACAAGAAAGAAAAATGTTTATTTTTGGATGAATGGGGGTTTGCCTTGGTCAAACCCTATTTTGGTAATTAAACCTTGAATTGAAATAATAAAATGAAAGAGGGAATGAAGAATGAAAAAAGCTATGTTACCACTCAACAAACCCTTGAATGAAACCTTGATAGTGGAGATCTTAAGAAGTTTGAAACTTGCATGAAATGGTTGAATTGGGTGTGGATATTGACACTTGAATCTTGCTTGAAATGATACTTTGAATGCTTGACTTGATCATTAAACCTAGATCACAATGTTAGCTCCAATATCATGTGCATGATGCAAGAAGACTTTGACATGATGTATAGATGTTGAATGCTGCAATAAATCTCTAATATATCTGCTCTTGAATGCCTTTTTTTCTCTTGAAAGTACTCTTGAAATCTCATAAAATTTTTAGGTGAAATTTAGTGAAATGACCTTGTATTTATAGGTATGTATCCTTAATTTCCTGAAATTCAAATATCACAATTCGGTCCATTGAATCATGGATTTAGAGACGTTAAAATACTGCAAAAAACATGATTTAAATTTAGGTCCAAAGGTCTAGGGAGGATCCATTCGCCCATGGGTGAATGGGTCCCAGGTCCCTATACATGGAACACACATTGCTCAATGTAAAGTGTCATGTTTAGGCATTAATTAATGTCTAGTTTCCCCTTCGGAAAATGTAGTTGGATAATCTTTGAAAATTAATTAAAGGGATAATTAAGGCATAATTAAGCTCATTTAATTAAAAGGGCCCAAATAAGTGTGTAAATGTAAAGAACTACATTTAACAATGCTAAATTAAGGCATTATTAAGTCCATTTTAACAAGGAGGACCCAAACAAGTGAGAAAATGTAAAGGGTTACATTTTCCTAAACTACATTTAGCCTTCCCTTTATTAAGAGGATGACCCTACGACAAACTCACACTAAAGTAGACAATCAAGAGAGGTCTAATTGTGGAATTGTTGGAAAGATAAGACAACAAAGGTCAAGGAGGATGATCAAACCCCCAACATCTAAGATCTCATGACAAAAGCAACAAAGGCACAAGGAGACACATTCCTATGAACTAAACATATATATGTATTCAACAATGACAAGATACTTAATCATACAATGTCAAAGAATCAAAGAAAGAGAAAAAGGAAAGGAAAAAGAGAGGAAGGATCAAGCCCTGATTGTCCAGCACGATGTGGAACACGCCTTATCTATTTTTCTAAAAGTGTTTACAAGTGGAACTCGTTGTCCACTATGCAAATAGCAATGCATGGTCACATGGGCTAGTGAAATACATTGTCCACTAGGTGAACCCCCAAGGGTGGGAAAATGAGAGAATCTTATTAGGCTCCCATACCATACGAAAGTTATACCTCTAATAACTTTAATAAGGCACCACACAATACAAAATTCAAGCTTCATAAGGCTTAGAAAGATATGTTATGCTAACCTCGCTTATGAAAAAACAAGGCACCATAGGCAAGCAAAGTTTGTTATGTTGGGTGGCCATGAAAAAGGGTTGTAACTTCAAGCTCCATAAGGTTAGCAAGTTGCATTATGCTAAACACTTATGAAAAAAATGCAAGTAGTATAAGACATGTTCAAAGGAGTTTTTCTTAGTTCATTTAAGGTCTCCTCTAGGGAACATCGTGCCTAATGTCTCCAAGAGAGGAAAAGTCTACAATAAAAGATTCACAACTTAGGGAATGCAATGCATAGCATCACCACTAAGAGGAAAGTTGTATGCCAAGAAAGGTAACACTCTTGGAGGACATCAAACCTAATGACATCGCCAAGAAGAAGACACATCGCAAGAAGTAAGAAGACCATGCAATGAAACATAATAATAGTCCAAATATATCCAAAATGATAATGCCAATGTATGCTTCCACTTTAAAGAAATTTCAAACACAATGTTGTGAGCAAATACTTTAAAGTAGAAAATTATAAATAATAACAATAAATAAGACATGAGAGCTTATTTGGAAAGCCCTATGCCAAGTCATAAGCTTCAAAATGAAGCTACACCATGAAAAAGGGGTTTCCCCTTAAATGAAATCCCAAACACATAAGGGATCCATGAATTCAGGGTCAGCGTATATGTTTTTGCTATAATTGTATTATAGAGCTCAAAAACATCATCATTCCCCAAATAACTCATGGAATAGGAAGAGGTTGAAATCATGGAACTATGTCTCACTTTTTGAAAGAGGAAATTTTTGGAGTGGTCGGGCTAAATTCACTTACACACCTTCAAGTGAAGTAAAGCCTTCGATTGAAGGTACCTTCAAGTGAAGGTATGACACTAAACACCTTTGATAAAAGGTAGTTTCCATAAAAAAGTTTTGTTGTAAAATGGATTTTTTTGCATGGGACCTTCTATCGAAGGTAAGACCTTCTAGCGAAGGTGCCAAAAATGAAAAATTATGCATCTACATCATAATCTCCTCAAAAATTTCAATTTCAAACCTTGGGTTGGACCTGCAAATGAGCTTGACATGACAAGATATTTTGCAAGATTGTAGCCCTTGAAACAAGATTTCTAACAAGTATAATTTTGATATGTTTTCATTTTAGCATGTATTTAATTTTCAATTTTTACTGAATGTAGGTTTTTCTCCGAACATTAAGCTCTTCATTATGTAGAAGTTTAAAAAGAGTAAAACATTGTAAAAAAATTTCAAAAAATATGTGTTCCCTCTGTATCGATGTTCTTGTTTCACTAAAAAAAAATGGATTTCGACATATACATAACAAATTATGTTATATGACACACACATATGTCCAAATTATAGTTATAGTGACTTCAAAAATTAATTTTAAAAAATATGTAACCAAAAATTATGAAAAATATTCATTCCCTTTGTATTGATGTTGAGAACTTATATTTCAAAAATTAGAATTTTATTTTTTATAGAAAAAAAGTTATGTTTTACGACACAAACGTTACTTTTGAAAATGTTGGTTTTTGTTTAAAACTAGTTATTGAAGGAGATGTTGAAAGATTCATAGTTTATTTCAAATTTTTAAAAAATATATAGATTTAGAATCTGCACAAAAATTGCCACAAATCACTAGTTCACATCATCTTGAAATTCTTAATGGTTTAGTTGCTATAGGTCTCGTAAGATGAGGATTCAGTTAAAAATATTGATCTAAATGTCCATCTTGGGAAAAAAGTGAGACACAATATTGTGGGATCACCCAAGAATGGCACAAAGAAAATGAAAACAAAGAAAAAGCCTTTTGGGTCAACATGGAAGAGACCTAAGTGTCTTGATGCCTTGCGTCATCCCCAAAAGGAAAACACAAGAAAAAAGAAAAGAGAAATGCTTATGAAATATAAAAGAATGTAGATATAAATAGAGGAATGAACATGAAGATACATCAAACATAACGATATAGGGGATCACATTATGCACATGCAATCACAAAAAGAACATGTAAAAGAAAACAAAGACAAGACTAATAAGGAACATGCAAGTCAACCCATTAGTATGTCATTTACATCCTAGTCTTGTTTATCGTATGTGGAAGGTGGACAACTAGCCAAAGGGAAAATGTCAAGTGCCAAACTAGGACAATCCCCAAGTTCAACACGTGGTGAATCACTCTTTGTAGGAGGATCATTGCGATTGTTATCATTTAAGTTCATGGAAGAGGAAAACAATAAATTCAACTCATTATACACTTGTTCATCTATCTTTGCAATTTCATTTCCATCATCCAAGTTTATCAGAATAGAAGGTATAATGATAATATCCATAATATATGCTTGTTCTTGTTGTGTGTAACGTTTAGGATTTTCTTGTTTTGGGAAAGGAGAACCATCATGCATTGCTTGAGGTAAGTTTGAATTTTGATTTTCTATGTTGTTCTTTTCTTCGTTTTCTTGTAAAAAATGAGCAATAGCATGATGTCTGTGCCTACATTCTCTAGCATCTTGGTTCCTTTTCGTTTGATTTTCAAGTTGTGATTGTTTAGGAGCGGGTTTATCAACCATAGGTTTATTTTCTTCCCTTAAGGGAGGAATGAAAGGAACCATGGGAAGTTGTTCAAATACTTTCTCTCTAGCTTTGTAAACTTGTTTGATTTTAGGAGGCACAATGTGACTTATTTGGTTATCTCATAGTCTCTAATAGGAAATGGGTTAAGGATTTGCTATGTTTTGGTCTTGTTTACTTGGAAGGGATTTTGGTTCAATCATGGTTTCGTCAAGGATAGGAGGCTTAATCGCAGGATGAGGCATATTTGTAAGGGATAAATTTGCTTTGCATTTTTCCTTAAAATTTTGATAGGATTTGAAAGTAAGTCCTCATGATGCCTTATAGGTTCCACAGGTTCAGGCCAAAATAAACTGAGAAATTCCCACAGGAAGACACAGGATTAAAGCCACTATGATGCACAGTAATGATCTCATTTCCAAATGGAAACTTTAAGCATTTTTGCACAGCTAACAAGATGACATTGATGGAGCAAAGCCATGGGTAGCCTAACTTCACACAAAATTGATCCAATGACAGGATGATGGAAAATGAGACACTTAATGTTTTTGGTCCAAATTTTAAAGGAAGAGTTATCAAACCTATTGTAGGGCAAGCAAAATCATTATGCATTTTGATCCATGCTTTCAACTTTTTATAAGTATCTTGATAAAGCTCATGCAAAAATAAGAATTCTTCAGTGATCACATTCTCTACACAAACAGGATCAATTAATTTCCCATTAGTAGGCTTGTCATTGATTCTTCTAGCTATGTAAAGAGGACCATCATGTGTATGTTTAATTATGTCATGTTGTGAGAAAGCAATGTCAAGTAGTATTTTAGTTAGGCCCTTACGAGGTTGAACTTCAATGAAGTTGAAAAATTGATTTATAGTATTCTTCTCTTTACTTCTTATGTGATGTTTCATGATGTGATCAAGGCTAAGCACCATTTCTATTCCTTGTTTAGTTTTAATTAAATATATTATCTTTTGTATCATAGGAATCGCATGACTAGTGATGGATTCAAAACTTACAAAGTTTTGTAATTTCTCTAACTCTTCGTCCATTCTCCTAAGGCTCTCATGAGGGACATTAACAATAATTGCATCAACATCATTCATATTAGGTGTGGGTAGGGAATTCATGGGAAATGAAGTGTTAAGGGTATGATCCATATTGGGTTGACTAGTGTCAACACTATGAGTGAAAGAGTTAGAAAACCCAAGATCCACATTGAGTGATGTATCACAAGATGACATGAGTCTTGAACTACGTCTCACAATAGTATTGGTAATAGGCCACCAAGTTGTGAAGCTCATACAAGTTTCACAAACCCAAGGTGCACCCAAAATGGATAAGAGGTAAGATGCAATGAAATACCCTAGAATGTAAAGTGTAATGCAAGTATGTAAACACAATTTTCAAATTTAAACAAGACAATTTTTTATTATGCTATGCAAAAGCCTAAAAAATGATGTCTTTTAGATGCAATTTAAAATTCAAACAATGCACTCAATTTGAAAAATTATGCTTAATATGAACAATTTTAGATAACAAAAAAATTGGAAACTAAAACAACAAATTAAATACAAAAACGCAAAAGGAAAAAATAATGATTTTAATGCCCAAAAATTCAGGAAAATCCTTGGTGAGGGACTCATTTTCCCATGGGAAAATGAGTCTCACTTTAGGGTTTTTAAAATTTAATTTGCAAGTTTTTGATATGATTTCTACGTTTTTCAAATTTTGGTTTCAAACAATAAGTTGTAGTTTTAGATTTTTGTAAAATGAGGTCTTAATGCAAGTGCAAAATAGTGCTAAATGACAAGCAAAAAGACCTAATTTGAGATGCAATTTTGATTCAATTTTGTAATGTAAATGAATGATGATGAAATATTATGTAAACACTATGCAAAATGACTAATAGTTTTGAATTTTCAAAATTTTAAAGGATGAAAAAATGCAAACCTAAAACCCTAAATGATATTAATGCAAGTAAACAACCCTAAAAGAGGTGCAAATCAATGCAATGCAATGCAAATAAATGCAAAATCTAGATCTAGGGCTAAAAATGGACTCCAAATCAATAAGTTATGATGCTCAAAAGTTAGGTTCACCAAAATGAAACAAAGAAAAATATAGGTGGTGATACTAAAGGGGTGAGGTAAATGTGATGTGATGAGGGACCTACTTTCCTTTATTTCATTAGGAAATGAGATCCACACAATGAATTGATTATCAAACTTTAGGTGAATCAACCCAAAGTGAGAATCTTCAAATTTTCTTATGACTGAAAGATGGGGGTCAAGGTCAAACAACTCTTTGGGAAGAAAAACTAAAAATAGTAAATCAACACCAAAATGCAATCTAACACTTGGAACTTGAAGATTAAGCTCAATATTTGTAGAACCAAAAAATAGAATGCATATCTGAAAAGGGAAAAAACATGTGTATCAGTCACCAAAAGTGCTTTCTAGAAGTTGATCATGGGTGAATGAGTCCAAGTACATGAGTTTCAACAATCTTTTAGGAGCCTCTAGTGCATATATGAAGCTTCTGATTTGTCTAGGTTTTAGTGTCAAAAAGTTGGAAATCCGATCTATAGGTTAGATTATGTGATTTGACGACAACTTTAATAAGTTTTTGCAACTTTGAAAACTTTGTAAATCTTGCACTTCAAAATCTCTTCAAGTCTTCCTCAACCTAAATTTGCAATCACACACACAAGAGAGAAAATGTTTATTTTTGGATGAATGGGGTTTTTCCTTGGTCAAACCCCATTTTCGTAATGAAACCTTGAATTGAAATAATGGAATGAAAGAGGAAATGAAGAATGAAAAAAGCTATGTTACCACTCAACAAACCCTTGAATGAAACCTTGA
The DNA here is from genome assembly GCA_007258455.2 of Sequoia sempervirens. Classification (NCBI taxonomy): domain Eukaryota; kingdom Viridiplantae; phylum Streptophyta; class Pinopsida; order Cupressales; family Cupressaceae; genus Sequoia; species Sequoia sempervirens. Next base: position 29,865,977 of record VDFB02281492.1, on the reverse strand, counting down.
TAATGGGGATATTAGAAAGTTTGCAACTTGCATGAAATGGTTGAATTGGATGTGGATCTTGACACTTGAATCTTGCTTGAAATGATACTTTGAATGCTTGACTCGATCATGAAACCTACATCACAATGTTAGCCCCAAAAACATGCATGATGCAATAAGACATTGACATGATGGATAGATCTTGAATGCTATAATATTTTTTTGATATATCTACTCTTGAATGCCTTTTGTTGCTCTTGAAAGTGCTCTTGAAATCTCATAAAATTGCTAGGTGAAACTTAGTGAAATGACCTTGTATTTATAGTTATGCATCCTTAATTTCCCAAAATTCAAATATCATAAGCTGACATTGAATTATGGATTTAGAGATGTTAAAATTCCATGAAAAACATAATTTAAATTTAGGTCTAAAAGTCTAGGGAGTCCCAAGTCCCTATACCTGGAACATACATTGCTCAATGTGAAGTGTTATGTTTAGGCATTAATTAATGTTGGGTTTCCCCTTCAAAAATGTTATTTAATAGGCTTTGTAAATGAATTAAAGGGATAATTAAGGCATAATTAAGCCTATTTAATTAAGAGGGCCCAAATAAGTGTGTAAATGTAAAGAAGTGCATTTAACAACACTAAATCAAGATATTATTAAGTCCATTTTAACAAGGGAGTCCCAAATAAATGAGAAAATGTAAAGGTTTACATTTTCCTACACTACAATATTTATATGCAATTATTCTAATTTCCTGTAAATCAAATGTCGATAGCCAATAATTAAAATTGGAAATTCAAGTAATAAAATATCAACATTGACATATTCAAATTGGAGCCAAAAAGAGGTGGTCTAGGGCATGGGGCGCCCTAGACCAAACTCATTCTTTGTAGGGTCCAAAGTGTCAAGGGCTAATATTGAATGCTTTGTTTTGTTTCCCTTGTTTGATTTTTTGAGGATGTTTATAAAATGGGTAATTAAGTGCATAATTATGTACAAACACATAGGGGGAGCTAAACCTAGTGAGAAATTGTCAAGGGTTATAATTTTTTACACTATAATAACTTATCCAAAATATTGGCATAAAGAATAAGAAGCTTGTGAATGAACATGCAAATCTCCTTTACTATGATATAACTCAAATCTAGGTGTCACAAATTTTATGTACAATGTATATGTAAAGTTATTTTGTTATAGTAATCATGCATTAGCTAATAAAGAATTTAATTAATTATTAGTCTAATTTATTCTCATGCACTTAAGCTAAACTTAGGGGTAATTTACTATGTTAACTAGAGAGCTATTATTAGATCATTATGTCTCATTGCGTGAGATGTTGACACTTGTCATGATCTAATCACTCTACCATTTATGGTTGCTCCTATATATCACTCAACCCTCATTGTATTATCTCTCGAGCTTTCATGCCTTTGATAGAACTCTCAACCTTTGAGGACTTTTGTTTTCCTTGAAAATTATTGAGGTTCATTGTTGTATCTTTTTCTTGTTGAGGAATATTGCAATTCTTTGTTTACAAATCTCTTGCGTGGAAGGTTTCTTTGTTCGTTGTTTGATCCTACTACTCGTGTTTAAAACAATTATAACATATCTCAAATGCAATACAATGTGTCATGTGGAGGGTTTTATGCAATATAATCTTATTTAGTGGGAATACTTTCCACTTTCTTCTTAAGTTGATCAAAGTATTCAAATAGTGTATCCAAGGTAGAGGTGGGAATGATATTGGTGTGAATAAAATGGGAAACAACAAATAAAGTGAAAAATAATTGATAGGAAAGAGATTAATAAGGTGAATACATGTCAATGGTAGGAGAGATACAATATGGTATGGAATAGGCTATGAAAGAGGGGTATGGGTTGGGATGAACAATAGAATTATAGATGGTCATGTTGGATGTAGAGACGAGACAAGAAGGATGGGAAAGAGATGCAATAGTAGTAATGAAGATAGAAATGGTGGAAGAAACACTCTGGTCATGTATAGTTGTTATGCTCATAAGAATAACATGGAAGGTAGGTGAAGTCGTAATAGGATGGGAAGAAGAGGGGTGAATGTGAAAAAGTCCATATGGGGAGTGGTTATAATGGGAGGAACAAAACTAGGAGATATCTCATACTTAAGGACAAGGCAAGGGAAAAATAGCAAGAGTATACACCATTCAAAGAACTAGGAGTAGCTTTAGCACCAATGCCTTGGAGTACTTCCCACCCAAATTGTTTAATATGTAACAAATTATGAAAAGCTTGAACTAATTTTTTTAGGACTATTTGTCTCAACTGAACTAGCAAGCTCATATGCAAATTGTTGTTCCAAAAGTGCTTTGAGATCATAATATTTAGCCTCATTTTCAATAAAAATGTGATAATTATTATCATGCGAACATTATTAGGATCACCATTCTCATTATATTGAGCCATGTAAGGATTTAAATGAGGAATTCTCCTTTAGGGAATGTGAGGATGGTAATGATATAATAGCATGCAAACACACAAAACCCTACTTAAGGGAAAAAGAGAGGTAAGGTTTGATTTAGAATAAAAAAAGTTAGCAAGAACTCAAATATAAAAATGAACTAGTAAATGAAACCCCAGATAAATCACACAATAAAGTACAAAATTCTAAAAGAAGTTATAGCTAAGGAGAAAAAAATAGAGAGTCCAAATAAGGTCTAAAATTAGATGGTGTAATTATAAAAAATATATCTAAAAACCCTAATGGAAGAAGGCAAAACCTTAAGATCAAGCTCTTAAAGATGTAAGAGTGGTTGGTTTCACCAGAAATGTAAAGGGGCTAAATGGAATCATAATTTATCTAGGATGATTAAATAAATGGAAACAATTAACAAACAATTGACTTATACAAATGAGATGGAACTTGAAATAATACAACAAATCAAGTACAAAAATCAAAATAAATTAAATGTCACTCTTAGCTCAAATTTTGGAAGAATATGTGATGTGATAGATGCTAGAAGATGATTCACCAAGGTCATGCTAACTTGAATACTCATGGATCCAAGCTAATAGATTATGGGTTGTTAGAATTCACTTTGCCTCTATTTTTAATATGTGAATTTGTGTAAGGAGGGACAATGTTTAGGAGCATCTTTGGGGAATCTACCAACTTGTGATGGTTGAGTTCACTTTATTTAGGTTCCTCCTAGACTAACTTTAATACAAATATAAGTAAAAGATCAAAGACAACAAGCATGCATGTAATGGACTAGGACAATGCTACAAGTAAACAACTATCTAGAAGATATTTTCCTTTTAATATCTTTGATCTAGATGTTCTTCTCACATTCCAACATGATTTTAAATGAGTGAATAATTGTCTTTAAATATAATGACCAAGCACACAAATCAATAAAACATAGAATAGGTTATCTCACAATGATTAGTGAATTCCAGTCAACAACATCTAAGTTCAAAATTTGAATTTTAATGTTTAGGTTGAAATTTGCAAGTGCAAAAATGACCTAGGTCAACTCCACAATTGCGAATTTGATCTAGGATCATAAATACAAGATCTAGGAATCAAGACCAATCTCTTGAGATGCACGATAATGAGATTGAGACATAATACTATTGTAAGCTGAATTCACGCAAGAATATGTTACTTGTAGACTAGTTATTTCACTTAGGACAATCTCATCAAAGTAGGACAAAAACATTAATGAAAATGGCATGGACGTACAAATTTCACCATTACAAATAATACCTTCTTAACTTGATAAATAGGAGCTATTTTCCACAATGTGTCAAATTGTGATATTGCTATCAAGATTCAACCATGTAGTTTTACGAGTCAAACTCATTGACCCATGTTTCATGAGTAGTGGTTTAGAATAACCCATCTCTCATGATAGTGAATGGTTCACTTAGCACTCATTGCATCTAGGTGACACTCATAGAGGTGAAAGATTAGGCCTTCCCGGGATGTCACCCATCCCACTACCACTCCAACTCAAGCACGCTTAACCACAAAGTTTTCCCAAGGTTAAACCCACTTAGCTTGCAACCCCATTATTAGAAAGTAAAAAACTCAAAAAACACCAAAATTATTAAAAAAGTTCTCCTTTTTTATTAAATAATAATTTATCAAAATTTTGACTCAATCTTTATCAACCTTCATTTCATAAATTTATGATCATAAATAATTCATTTAAACATATTACATTTAATTAAAAGTTTGCATAAATAAATAAAAGTTTACATAAATAAATAAAACGTGCTCCCTTATTTCAGAGAAAAAAACCTTTGAACCTTATTGTTATCGTATCAAGAAAGAGTGAATATGTTTTTAAGTGTTTTTGATATGATTATTTGCAGGATGTGACAATAAACTGATTCAGATCTAAAATGATGAGAAAACCAACCACCTTTATGAAAGAGAGAAAAGAAAGAATTGATGTTCTGGAACTTATTTGAACAGAGTGAAGTATCCATTTAGCTAGAGTGGGTCAGGATTGGCCTCATCCCTTTAAAAGGACTCTGTTTGGATTCAAATTTCCCAATAAATCAACAGCTACTTTGACAACGTATAAAAGAGGATTTTATAACTAATTAGTTCAGTCAATAAACCTACACGTTAACAATGTGAGGCATACGAAGAGTTTTCTAAGGAGATGGCAACTAAAAAGGCAATTCGAGCTACACTGGTGCTGATTGGCAAGTTTCGGAACTTTTCCTAGTAACAGCTGGATCTCCATTACCAATAGTTTCTACTGGCACATAAAGAAATCGTATTCCCGGAATCTCGAGACGAGAAACGTTTTGTCGAGCAATTTCCAAATTGGTACTCATGAAAGATTGTTGTAATGATTATCGCACAGGGTCCCACAGTTTTGCGATCCCCTTCCTGGAAAATCCCCAAAAAGTAAAACTATCGTGCAGATCATGTACACCGTCCGGTACAATTCGCGAGGGACAGTTCTTGGATAACCATTTTTCACATACTAAATACCATTAATCTGTTCTTGAAACTGCAAATAACAGCCTTGTATCCCTCCCATCCAAACTCTACTTCGGAAGTTACCCTTCACATTTTTCCAGGTACAAGGACTAAATAGAGTAAGCAGTCTTCACGGTGAGTATTATATCTAGCCTTGGTTAATGGAGAAGAAAATCTTTGCTTTAACCTATTTGGAAAAGTTCTGAAGGACAGCTGGTATGGTTGCCTACTCACCTCATCTGACCTCGCTCTTAAAGGTCAAGATCTTGAGAACTCTCTCAATCTGCACTATTCCTTTACCCCTGAACATACCACGTTCACTGTACTTCAATTAGCATTTGATTCTGAATAATCCAAACTTGAGCCCTTTTGGGTCCTTGTACATGCACAATACCCAACTTGTGTGCAAGAAAGTTTCAAGGCAGACCTGTTTAGCCCACCTGGACATGCACCCCATGGTGGGATTTTTCTTGTTGATGACCTTGTGCTTATTGTTTCCCCAAAATGCAAAACCCAAAACTATAAATATAGGGGCTCTGCTTGCATACAATACCACCATTGGAGATATTGCAAAGAGAGCTATTGAGGTCGCTGTGGAAGATGTGAATAGGAATTCCAGTCTACTTAATGGAAATCGGCTTGTGCTCACTATGGTGGATTCAAATTGCTCTACATGGATAGGCACAGCTGCAGGTACATGACGCTTTGCTGTTTCCCTCCAGCTACAAATTTGTTTTAAATACATCTCAAATTTAGATGATTCAATTTATGAATTTTGGAACGTCCTTTTGTCTTTAATCTTTTCCCTGATGATGGTCCATGGGGAAACCCATAGAGAGACGTGAAACATTGGAACCTACACAGCCTATCAAGCATAACCCAAAAGAGTCTCACAAATTTTGTCATTCCAATGATGGGTTTCAAAGCTTTTTTTTGGACTAAATCCTTAATTAGTAATTTTTTCTCATACTAAAGAATCTTGTCCACTGTCAGTTTTCCACTTTTTTCGGCTCTGTTGGATTTTGTTTAGTCTCACCATAAATAACAATGAAAATAGCAAATACAAAGCAACCTGGTCCTAGTCAATGAAATGGATTGTATCTGCAGATCCCACTTCATGCAACATTTTTTCTTAAACATCAACATTTTTTTTTTTTTTTGGCAATGGTAAGGCCTTTAGATGAACAAAGAGACTGATCCAGCCAAAAAGTGTCTAGCTTCTTGTTAAGCCTCTTTCTAGGCCAAACTAAAACACATAACAAAGATAAATTCCCGATGATCCGGCTTCCTCTTTAGTCCCTTTTTCCTGCTTGTAACTTTACATCTGAAGCTTGATAATCTCCTCAAGTTGGTCGGGCACCGACTCCAATGACTAAAGAGTAAAGTAAATATGCATCCCAAGCTGTAATTACATTTATGTTCGAACCAGTCGTGGGTAGGTAACCGGGCAAAAAATGAGACAATGAGATACAGAGTCACGGAAAGACAAAGATGATGGTTGGAATAGTATTGCTTACGCACCTGACAGACAAGTACGGCAGTAAGAAGCCAAAGTGGTCACTTGCACTTCACGTGAAACGTTAAATGACTAGAATGATCCAAGTTTGGTATGCTTTTTAGGCCTTTTCGAATTGTCTAGGTAATGTATTTATTAATTAATTGAAAATAAAAAGTGAACGCACTTTTTATTTTCAATTAATTAATAAATACAGTGAAAGGTGCAATCAGTTGTCTATATGGACATTGCCTTTTCCTTTTATCAAACAAGAGAATAGAATGAATTTTAACAGAGGTTACTTAAAATAGATAAATCCTGGTTAAATATAATCTAGGATGGAGCTTGAAATAGATAAGTTTTAAAAAGTAAAAATTCATGTATAAAAGTAATGAAGTGGAAGTCTATCCTAAATTTGATGGGTGTATAGTTATATTTAGATATTTTATTATAAATTATAATTGAAATTTTACAAAGGTTATTTTTTATAAAATGAGAGATTTTAGATTAGATCATTAAAATTTATATGAGATTATTCTTTATATATTTAGTTTAAATATGATTTTATTTATAATAAAACATGTTTTAATATTCAAAAGACAATTTTAAAAAGATAGTTGTAAAAAAATATTTTATGAGTAAAATTGACTATCAAAATTAGACTCTAAATGTAAGAGAGATCCTTTGACTAAGAGGTTTTAGTTTGCTTAGTATGTGTCAAGGTCTTCAATAATATAAAGTATTAATATAATACTATAAAAAATTAAGTAAATTTATTTATTAAAACTAAGTTGATTTATTTATTAAAATTAGTTTTATTAATATGACAACAAGGTAAGTAATTTCATCTTCAATAATATAAAGTATTAATATAATACTATAAAAAATTAAGCAGATTTATTAAAACTAAGTTGATTTATTTATTAAAATTAGTTTTATTAATATGACAATTAAATAATTTAATTAAGAGTTGTGTTAGAGTATGTAATAGAATTTAGAAATTTAGAAATAAATAGAAAAGAAATTAGTTAGTTGATTTCAAGGATTGATAGATAATTTTTATTGTTCTAATCATAATTCTTGAATTGTAATTACGAACCATAACTTCTTATATATGTTCAAACTTCAAAGTATTACGATGAAATTCGAACTAGGTTATTTTCATTATTTGACATATTGATTCCAATCATTATAGATTTGATTTTTCCTGTGAATCTAATTTTTACCATGTGAGAATGAACTATCAAAATGGCACCTAACAACCTATTTGCCTTTATCTTCTAGGTATCTAGATTTGTCAAGGTGGAGTCTAGGGACACCATTGGAGAGAATGTTGACTTGGTAGGTGATTGCATTCTCCTAGGTCAACCCTCTTGATAGTCTTGATTAACAATGATGAATGATGTTGAAGACAAGATACACAACATGTAGATGACCTATATTCAAACAATGTTGATTTGATTCTTTTGCCCCTTTGAAAATCAAAGTGTGTTTAAATGATTTTCTCCTTGTAACTGTCTTATAAAATGAAGTGCACATGACATATCTTCATATATCATGACATAGCAACATGTCACACAAACTTATGTTAAGTTGAGTCATAAAGAAGGCAAGAAAGTTTGAATTTGAATTTAATGATTTGAATTGTGGGTTCATTTCCATGGACCACAAGATTGATCCATATGAATTATATGCTACATAAAAATGAATCACATGCCTAAAATGGTGATCTCAAAATATGAAGCAAATGTGCCAAAATGAGTGTAAATAAAAATAGATAAATGACAAATGTATAGAATAAGTGAAAATAAAAAATGCAATAAATATGAATGAAGATAATATCATTAATCAAATCTAATAAAAAATATATTACTTATCAATATACTATTATATTTAAAATATTTTAACGAAAATATTTACTATTAAAAGAATTGCAAAGATGTGTGAAGGCTCTCTTGGCGGAGCTGCTTCCTTGGAAGCGTGTGGGGATGACCACCTGAGGAATGGCGAAGTGCAGGCTCACACAGATAGTAAACCTATGCATGCCCTTGGTGTGAAATGGGGTGCTCGATGTGCTGTGCCTAGTGTGGGACAGAAGTAGTACGCCCTTCGCTCAGGGGCGTCTTTGGACCCGTTGCTGACCTCTTCTCCTACTCCTTGTGCCTTTCATCCTCTGGTTGTGAATGACGTGGAGGTTCCTACTGGCGTTGTGCCCTTCGGTTCTGTTGATGGGTGCAAATACAGGGCTAACCCGTTTCATGTATGCTTAGACTATTGTTGTGAGCATGCTACTCCGGTTAACCCTAATTTGCCCAATCCTCTAGTTTCCTCTGATCCTCCCCCTCCTCCGAAAATGGATAATGGCCCTCAATCTAGTGGCACTCTTTTTTCTTTTGGGGATTATGTTGTTTCTTTCTCCGATGAACCGACAGATTTTTGCATTTCGGAAGGTTGTATTGCTGCAATCACTAAGGACTATGGTAACCGTTTTGTGCTTTTGAGATGCTTGCACAAGCGTCCTTCGGCGACTTCAGTTCTCGATTGGATCAAATGCACTTGGAGTGATTTGTCTCTCGCCATCGTTGAATCTTTGGATTTTGGTTAATTCCTGATAACCTTTTGTTCTTTGGAGGACTGCAACTTTGTTTTTCAGAATGGGCCTTGGTTTTTTGGTCACTCTAGCCTCTTTATTTCTCCTTGGTTGCCTTTCTTTGATCCTACCACTTATTCCTGTTTGGATCAGGCTTTACAATCTGCCCCTAGTTTTGCGCAATGGGGATTTATTGAGCAATATGATCAACCAAGTGGGGTCTTTTGTCAAGCTGAATTCAGACTTAGTGGCTTTGGATCACAGATTCTATAGGGTTTGTGCCATGGTGGATATCTCTAGACCCCTTCTCTCATCCATCTGGATCCATTTTTCTTATGGTGTTTGGACTCAATTTTTAAATTATGAGGGTTTTCCTTTTCGATGCTTACGTTGTAACATGCTGGGTCAGTCACCAAATTGAGGCATGTTCCCTCCAACGTTTGGTTGGGGTGAGGAATGTTTTCCTGAAGAAGTGGGTCAAAAAGGGCAGTGCTTCGGATACTAAGTTCATTTGGAGGAATCATTGTAAGTTTTTCGATCCTCACTAGGTTTCTAATCCGATTTTGGATCAGACGACAGCTCCTTCTCTCCCAATTGTTCTTGTCCATGATAATCCACTTGATTCTCCTTCTGGGTCGGAGGGGGATGGCTCTAAATCGGACGGCATGTTCCCTTTCATGGAGGACTTGGATGTGCAGGTTCACAATTGTTTTGATGATTTCACTATGGATCTGCCTCAAAAACTTGGGATTTCTCAATCTTTAAATGGAAAATCTAAACCTGATTGCAGTCCATAACGTAAGGTTGGGTGGAAGTCTGAAGCTAAAAAGTTTTACATTGAAGGTTTAGAAGTGGTGGAAGCTGGATCCCAACGGACTCTAGATGCGCTTCTACTTCGAAACATTCGAAGGGCATAGTTCTTATGTGGCATCTGAGCATTTCTTTCTCTTCTTGAGAGTCATTGTATCATTAATGGAAATTTGTTTTCAGTTCTTGTTCCTTTGAAGGTTTCTTTTGTTCTCCCCTTTCCTTTCTTAAGGCTCTTGACCTTCTTTGTATCTTCTTTGCTGTGCAGCAGATTTCTGTAATGATTTATTATTTTTTTTAAAAGGGAGTGGGCCCCTATCCCCACAGCTTAAGAACCAAAAAAAAAATATTTAAAATATTTTACTAAAATAAACACAAAACTAAATAAAAATAACATAAATATACAAATTTCACCATCATAAATATTTATTAATATCCAGTAAAAAGTGCCCTTCAATAATACATCCTAATTGAACACAATTCTAAAAGGAAGTAGAAGCTCTCCTTAGAATCTCTCCTAACATTCTAAGGTGAATGAAAATCCAAAAACGAGAAGAAAATTGTTCAAGGCACTTGTCCTTGTAACAAGAAGTGCGTGTAGAGAGAACTAGATGGCTTTCAGCAACAAAGAGTAGATGGCCCATCGTGTTTAATTTGAGAAGAAGAAATTGAGGTCTGGTAGCAAAGCATGAAGAGTTGGGGGGTCATCATCTCAATAACCTATCCCTATTTCCCTATTTATGTGTGAAGCTCTAATATTAGAAATAGTTAACCAATTTGTTGTTCTATGAGTCCCATGTAAGTCTTGATATCCTAGAGTGATAACTCCTTCAAGGTAGAGGGGCAAGCATCTTTGGTCAAGATAACTAAAGAAATTTGTTAGGTAGCCTCTAGAGCTCTAGAGTTCTTGAAAAATAGTATTTCAGATTGCCCTCAAACATTATGTGGACAAGACACCTATCACTTCCTAGAGAGAATAAAGATTGACATTTCCTATCGTCTTGTGGAAAATGGTGCGTTATCTCAACTTGTAAACTGATGGAGACCCTTAACTAGCCAAAGAAAATCTGCAAGCTATGTGATCAATTGTGCTGGAGATGGTCAAGATGCATAATGCTGTCATCAACAATCTGTGAAGGACCAACGTGGAAAGCCATCTTGGTTTGAGAGGTTGCCATGTAGAGAGATCCCAATGCCTTGAATAATTGCCAACAGATGTACTCTCTCGGATTAATTCAATCATACACAGCGAATATTGCCACAAAGACTTGTGATCAAAAATTTTTTAGTCTGAAAACTGTCAACATAGAAACTCTACAAGAAGAGGCGTAGAATTGGAATTCTTTTCTTCTACACATGTACACAAATACCATCAGTAGAAATACATAATAGTATAGTTAGAATAGTGAGTTGTTTACGAACTCTGATAATATGTAGAATGAGCATTATGAACCTGCATGATTGTAGAAAACCACAATATGAAGCATGAAGAGATGTTTTTATTTATTTTCCTCACTAATTTGAGGGCATTCTTCTGCTCAATGACTTGTTGTGACCTATTTCACACATTGCCACATTGCACATGGGGACCCTCGTCGGTTTTCTCGCTGGTTTGTTTTTAGGGTTTAGTTTTGAGTTGCATTTTGTGAGCTCCTTCGCTCTAATGGTTTATAGTCGAAGTCAGGAGTCATAACCTGAGCCAAGTTGAGATTTCAAGCCTTGAACTGCGTGTAAACGTTATAGAAGTGTTCAGGGGACCCCATAGACGAGGATCACCTGTGGTTTCGCCCAATTTTGACACTTCCTACTTTTTAGGGATTTTGCTTTTTTCTTTTTTTCGTTTTTGGCACTTTTAGGCCATTTGGGAATTTACTATTTTTAGAAAGTTGCTTTTTCGCTTTTTCTATTTTTAGAAACTTTCTATTTTTGGCAAGTACCAGGGTCCCCACCAATCGAGGAGTCAAAGTTTCCATCTTTAGGCTGAAAAGCATGCAAAAATCACCCAAAAAGTCTAAAAGGCAAGTAAAAAGCATGTAAAAAGCTGGGTAAAAAATAAAAAAATCAACCAAAAAGCATGCCTTTTGGATCAAAAATCACACAAAAATCATAAAAAGCATGCAAAGGACCATTGGAAAATCAGAAAATCAAGGTCTTTTACATAAAAATCTGGTAAAAATCAAACAAAATCTGACAAAAGCAATCAAAAATCAGATAAAAGCAATACAAACTCTGAAAAAATCACCTAAAAATCTGATCAAAAGCTTGTAAATCTGGTGAAAAGCATGAGATTATGGACTGAGAAGCATGAAATTCTAAAGAAACTTGCCCAACAATGGAAGGAAAAATAGCACAAGGTTCAGGAAGTCCGCCCAGCAGCTGATGGAGAGATGGCAAGGGTGTTGGAAAGTCTGACCTGCAGATGGCACAAATGTCTTGAAGTCCGCCCATGCCAAAGGATTGAATGGAAAGCAGTGGAGAAAGTCCGCCCATGCTCAAGATGCAAATGGCAAGACTTCTTGAAAGTCTGCCCTTCACTTGGAAAGAATCTTTCAAAGTCTGCCCTTGGTAGATGGAAGGAAGGAAAGAAAGTCCGCCCACCCCTCTTGAGCACTTGGAAGACCTTCAAGAAAGTACGCCACAGCCTAGCAAGAGAAAAAATTGAATTTTTTGACTAAGTATGGACAAGTGGAGAGGTGGAAAGAAAGTCCGCCCTTGGAAGAAATGATCAAAATTTTGGCTAAGTATAAGATGAAAGCAGGAGAAGCCTTGTGGAAGTCCGCCTAGACTTTGAAATGAAGATGGAAAGAACTCTACCAAGTCCACCCTGCCTAGAAGGTTGATGGACAAACACATGGAAAGTTCACCTTGCTTAGGAAAATGGAAGAAGACCCTTCAAGTCCGCCATGGGATGATAGGTGAAGCGGAAATAAAATGGCAAAGTCTAAAGGTGCTAGAAAGAAAATGAAAGTTTGCCTAGCAAAATTTGTCTAAGGCATAAAACATTCAAAGATAAAATTGTGAAATGGCTAAGGCATGAAGAAGTCTGCCATGGTGAAGAGAAAAGGAAAAACCCATGAAAAATTTGCAAAAAATTAAAATAAAGCATGGGTAAAATAAAAATAAAAGAATTAAAGGTTGAGAAATTCAAAAAATCACATCAAAACCTTTAATTATTTTTCAAAACACTTAGAGAAAAATCGAGCTCTATGGATAAACTTCAAAATTTCGATGAGGATAAAGATGAAGGGATAGAAATTTAGAAACTTTCCTTGACAAACTGGAGTCTACATTCAACGAACTTGAGAATGGAACGAAATTTTCAACTTTATAAAGCATTCATAAGTCATTATCAGCTCACAATTGTGATTCAAGAAGAAGCTTAGCTCTCTCTTCATTTCAGGAGTTAGTTTTTTTTTACGAGAGTTAGAATATTTTAAGAGTTAGAAATTTCTTGAGAGAGAAATTTTCTTGAAAGATAGAAACTTTTGAGAGTTGAATAATTGATTTCTAGGAGAGAGAAACAAAGAAAGAGATGGAATTATAGGTTGAAGGTCAAAATTTTCAAAAGATTGCTTGCTTTTTTGGCAATAAAGATCAAGATTTTTGAAGTTCACAATTAAATTTGCCAGCCACAGAGTAATTCCGAAGTTTGATGAATTAGTTTTACTTTTATCTTCATTCTATCTTTGAAAATTTCACTAAGTATTATAATCAGCTTGCTTTTTCAGCAAATTTAACTTTCGACAAGCTGAAAGTTAGAATTTTCGTAAGGAAATTTTAGAAAAAATAATTGAATGTTTATTATATTCTCTTTCTCGTAGGTTGATAACCAATCCCAGAGGATCATCAAAGAAAGCACCAATGAAATTCGCCAGCAAGGGAGCATAGCGAGAGACAAAGATCACTTCCAAGTGGAAAAATATTGCAGATACGGACCTTGGACATGTGGACTTTGAAGAGTTCAAGAAAAGGATGTATGGATTAAATGGACTTATGCCAACATCGATTTCCCGTAGAATGATGCGCAATGGAATTGTTCAAGCTGCCGGATTTCCTCCAGCAACCCAATGTGTCAACTTGATAGTCGAATGTGCAAGACATTACAATCCGTAGGAAAGACAAATTATAGCTCCTGATGGGAGAATTTTGGTGCACCTTGGAGCACCAGCTATCCAAGAGGCATTTGGCATCCCTGACCATGTCCGAGCTTCATACAAAACAAAAGGGGAAGCCAAAAGAATCTTTGACAATCGAGCAGACAATGTGCGACCCATATCAATAAAACATGGTTAGAAAAGCCACGAGCTTCCGCCAAGAAAATGCCTAAGAGGTCGCATAGAACAGACTTCAAGGAGGACTACGGTGACATCGTTTTGCTCTTGAACAAAATAATGGGCAATTCTCAAGGTGCCTATTTTGAAACATGGATGTACTTCTTTATCGAGGAAATCACCTCCGGGGTTAGAATGTTTGACTGGTCAAGAATGATCAGTGATAACATCCATGAACAGTTGATCAACCTTGAAAGGCCTAAGGCATTTCATATGGGTTCCTATATCGTCTACCTATTGGCCAGAGCCTATAAATATCCTGGATTGATATGCAAGGGTGTTGTTGGCAATGGAGAAAATCAGTTCAAGGAATATGAATGTTATCCTCAACTGCAACTGTTTGCCAAATCTCATTTTAGAAGAGCACACAACACATTTCTAATGACCATCACAAGAATGCTACAAGGAGGAACCAATTAGAGGCTGACACATGAAGCAAAAAACCTTATAAGTAAATATGGATCTTGGTATATCCAGTTTCCTAAATTTACTTACATCAAAATCCAGGGATTCACTAGCAATCCATACAAACTTCCTATCTACCCCACCCACAAGATGATCCTATTGGAGGTACTTAGACAATTGGAAAATTTCCAAAATATCCAAAGGCCCAAATAGAAAGCAGTCGTCACATTCCCATTCTTTATTGGGAACATGGAAGAATATTGTTACTGGGCATAGGCAGCTGAAGGTGCTAGACTGGAAATGTAGTGGTATCCTTTCACATCATACCGATCTCGAGCCAATTTCAATCCTCACTATCACATCGGAATTGTGAACAGAAGGAAGTATAAACACCAAGTGGACCTGGAAGATTACTGGGCTAATGCCACTGATGAATTTGATGTTAGGAGAAGATTGTGGTCCAAACTGCCTGTCAGCTTGATTAGAACAACAAAACTCTTTCGCGTGCCAGACCAACTTGAGGATGATGGCGTGTTCACACAGCCAAGTTTCGATGAAAATCAATCTCTTCCTCTTGTGCGTTGGTTAGAACCTGGAATTGTTGACTTGGACACCCTTATGAGGCCTGTCACCAAGTATTCACAATGGTGGGCAGACCAGTAGATCAAAGACTTGCGGCTGAGAGGTATGCCTTTGACCTACACCCTGATGGGCGAATCAGAGTCTTACTCTTCAAATGCTGGAGCAAGTCAAGGAGATGAGCCAATTGAAAGCTCAAATCCTAAGAAAAGGAAAGAAGCAAAGGGAAAAGAAATTGTAAATGAAGGACCTGCTAGGAAGCAGCAGAGAATGGAGCCTCTTCGTTCTGCCATATCCACAAACGTGAATGAAATCTTGGACATTGATGAATCTCTTGGAGATATACAAATTCCCTCTCCTATCCTTGTCCAGCTCGAAGGTGATGAGCCTCCATCACCCACAGACACCGAGGTTTTGGAGTTAGATAATGAGGTCGACATTTTGGACAACGAATTTGAAGATGGGATGATTTCAACCTTGAGAGGAATCCAAGAAATCCAAGTCGTGCAGGACGTTCAAGAAGAAGAAGATACCACGCAACCAACTATTCCTGATTGGTTGAAAGAGAGATTGAAGATAAATGAACCTGAAAAAGTTCCAGAAGAAGATGACATGACCGATTTCTTGGCCAAACTGGAAGCAGTTAGTGCAAAGAAGCGTGCCAAAACCTTCTCTACCATCTAGAGAGATGAAGCTGGGCATTGTACAGTCCAAGTTGTTGTACCGACAGTTGACAAATCGAGGGAAGAGATTACTCCCCAGGAGTATGCCATCACCATTGTCGATTTAGGCCCTACCACAAAAGGACAAGAGATGGAAGAATTGGACAATTCTGTTGCCACTATCAAAGCCAGGCTGGAGAAGGAGATAGTAAAGAAAAAGGAGTATAAATGAGAGGTTGAACGACTCAAGGAGTATATTCAACACCTAACTAAGCCTCTCAATTAGACTACTTCAACAGCTCCTCCATTGATGAATACTTCTCAGGAGATTGTTGAAGAGGAGAAGAATATAGCTAACGAAACTAAAGAATGGTTGAGTAGCAACAGGCAAGAGGTGGTCATATTTGCAGAAAGACTAGCATTGGCATATGGGCAGACTTCTTCTTTGCTCTCAAGAATTGCAACATTGGCAGAAGCATGGGATAATGCTCAGAATGTTCAAGACATAATCCTTCCATGTCTCAAAGTGCTTAAGGGAGTGTCAAAACAAGAGCTGGTCAATGGAGAAGTAATTGCACCAGGGGTAGCTTATGATTTCAACAATTGGTACACAACACTAATCATGCGAAGTGAAATTATAGAAAAGATTAAGGTAGATACAATCCAAATTGAGGAGAAAACAAAAGAAATTCAAGAGAAGATCCTAGTTGTGGCTGCAGATGTGCTTGAAAAAAGACACTGTGCGAGCAAACAACTTGCAGTTCGAAAACCTGAAGAGCAAAATTCGGATATCTTCTTCACCACTGGACTTGTCTGCAAGCAAAATTTGACTAAGGCAGCTGACTTCCTGTTCATCTTTCGCAATTTCCAGCAATAGGAATCAGAATGGGAAGACACTTTTGGCGGATGTTCGGATGATCTCGATCTGTTGGAATTTAGGGTCAATGCACTACCACCTATCACGATCGAGGAGGTTGACATGATAGTTTCTAAATTTATCCAGTATACTGCAACCAAAGAGGATAAGGATGAACCTCCTCGAGAATAGCTCTTCACTCCAGTTCACTGCCTGTTATCTGATTGTGCTTTTGGAAACCCTAATTAGGGTTATTTATTTTTTAATCTCTACCATTGATTCCTAATTAATGTCGGTTGTTCATTGTGCTCCAACAACTCTATATAAACCCTCTCTCATTCTCTCATTTGGATATGTAGAGACATAGATAAATACATAGAGATAGAGGTAGAGAAACATAAGAAGATAGGAGAGATAGATAGCGTAATAAGAGAGAAAGAGTTTTATGAAATTGTTGCAAAAGACTATGTTGATAATAAAGTTCATGATGCATGAGGTGCTTTGAATTCTTTTATTGTCAAATGGTTGCATGGTTACTTACTTCTCTTCCTCATTGAATGGTTTCAAGTTAGTATCTATTTTAGATGTATGTTAAAGGAATGATGGATTGATCGTAAAGATAAATGAAACTTGGCTCATACTTTCTTTGGATGGATGCTTTCTATTCAATGCGTAAAGTTAGACTAAGCTTTTAATATGGATGCCTCATTGTATTACTTCGAATGATGTTGTTCTATTGATGGTGTTGGTCGTAGTAAGAAAATTTTAAGCACAAATTCCCGGAAGATTGCACTTGCTTTGTGTAGTTGTCGTATTTCATGGCGAAACAAAGTATTGTTATTTGGTTTCATTCAGTCTTTACTGTCTCTTGAGTTCATAGGAATAGTATAGGGTTCCTCAACCCTTACCCTTTTTTCATTTTTTATCCAAAATCCAAAAAACAAAAAACAAAAATCATTGCATCTAAGTCTTTGCCTTCTAAGTAAAATTGCTAGAGTAAATCCCTTTGTGTTACCAGCAAAATCATATCTTCCACAGAGCTTATCGCACCCAACTTATGAAACATTGGAATTGCTGTATGATCTTTTGGCAGTCTTAGCATACTAGTCAGTTTTTCAAGAGAGGATAGAGTGTCTTTGGATTCTTTATTCAAAAGTGCTTGGTGAGTCATAAAACACACATCAACATGACCCTTGTGCAATTCATCATTACAGTTTTTTAGTTACAGGTGTTGCAAGGAAATTCATCTTCTATGCGGGATATGGTATTTTGGCTAAAGATTTTCCTTGCTTCAAAAATCGCAGCACTCTGTTTGATACATCATTTTTTTCCTCATCACTGAGCATTATATACATAAGTACATATTTAGCTAACAATATAACAAATTTCATGGATTCCAACCATCTACTAGATCAGTCATCTTTTCTGTACAATTGTTTTATCTTTTCAACAGTTGATTGACACAGTGCCCAATGCATGGTGCCACTTTTTATATGTAGCCAAATCTTCATCACGGGTGATTGTTGTTGTCTTAGGTCTGAAAGAATAGAGCAGTAATAAACAAGAATGATGATCTGCATATCATCAACAAAACACAAGTAATGTGTAAGGCTAAAAAGTTCTCTATATATTATTTGAGAGAAAGGAGAATAACAGTTATAAGACAAAATATAAGTGAATGAAAAATTAATTGTTTTCTAACTACCAACTTAACAAAAAAAAACAGCCTGTTAACAATAATTATAAAAAATGTTCATTATTCTTTTATTCTTCACATAATGAACATTGGTAAGGTGTGAGAACCCTGGTGGTTCTCTGATTTCAAACCCGGATTGTCTTTTGAAGATTTTTGCAAGTTTTCGATTTTTTTGTGTTTTTGAGAGTTTTTACAGGAAAAAGGCAAAATTGCGATTTCTCTAGAAATGCTTAATAAATTCATAAAAAATTCATAAATGCATTTAATATCTTAGATCTTGCTCAGGAAACAAGGCGCTTCAATGTATTATATTATTTGAGCTTTTACAGAGTCAAAAACTGAACACAGAAAACAATACTTGAAAATTTATTGAAAAACCTGGTATTCTTGAAATGGCGGCTGCAGCAGAAAAGAGAGAGTACGGCCAGAATTAATGAAGGTTTATCCAGGCTCTCAGAAAGATGCAAACTCCTCTGCAATCCAAATCACCCCAGTTGCAAACTCCAGACTGTGAAAGAAGAAGACGATTTTCCAGATACAATAAAAAAGTACGGCCCCTTTGCTGACTAGTACGGCCTGGTACAACAAGTACAGAAATGGTACGGCACCTTGGGATTTGTGCCAAAACAATAATAAATAATCCTTGCTTGAGTCGCCTTGACTGTCTGATGGGAAACACTGTGAATCTCTGTCTGAATAAATGATTATGCTCAATCTGTGATCCCTGTGTGAAATCACCAAGTGCAAGCTTCAGCTGGTATTGCACAGCCTCAGTCTGCTTGATCTCTGAAGAGTTTTCGTTCTCCAGAAACGTCTGTCTGCCATAAACCCTAGGGTTTGCAAACTCCAAAGCTCAGGTGCAAGTTCAAGACAAAATTGAATAATAACATGATAGTTCGATTTTGCCTGTGAAAGGAATATATTGCTCCTTGAGAAAATTCGACCTATTCTCCTTTTTAATAAATCATTTAAATAAATGATTTAATTTTCACCTTTTGACTTAGGAGAATTGATTAATTATTGGCGTCCACTTTTAATGAGCATTAAATACTCATTAAGTCACATTTTAATAATATATTATAAAGTATAATTAAATACTTTATAATTAAGCCAAATAATTAAATATTTTAATATTTCAATAAAGTGACTTTATTAAAAAGTCAAATTATTAAATATTTAATAACTCAGTAATTACTCCTTATTTCTCCGTCAAATCAATCAATTATTGAACTGGGTCGAATCTGAGCTGAATAACTGCACCAGGTGCCCTGCCCGAAATAGCAGCCTCCGTCTGACCTAACTTTCTAAAAATAGAAAGTTCTCTGAAAAAGCTCTCTGGAAGATTCTGCGAAGGCCCAACCTGACACACTGCAATTCTGGAGCTAACCAACACTGAGCAACTGCCAAAAATGGTCCTCTGAACACTCCTGTCAGCCTACGAGGATCAAATGATAGGCTAACCTCGTCACCAGCTGTGCTGACTAGGATGGGGACATGACATAAGGATTCAAAGCAAATCTTAAAAGTTTTTGAAACCGGTCAAGAGGAAGGGGCTTTATGAATATATCAGCTATATGATCTTTTATAGGGTAATATAAAATCTCGACTACTTCTTGTTGAACCAACTTTATGATATAGTGATTTTTAATTTTAATTTTTCTTGGTCTTATTTTAAAACACCTGATTCTTATTCATTTGTATAGTACTTTAGTTATCACTATACAATATGGTGGGATCATCATGTATTTGTTGTCATATCCTCTAACAATCTCCTCAACCAAATTGCTTGGCAAGCTGTGAAGGTGACAACTCTATAATCAGCCTTTGCTGTTGAAAGTCATACAATAGTTTGTTTCTTGAACTTCCAAGAAAACACTGCAAAATCAAAATTGAAGGTATTACTAGAAGTAGACATTTAATCTACTATCCTCAGAATGTTGAAATTGAAGACCATAATTCAATGGCCTTCTAAGATACCTGAGAATCCTTTTACCAGCACTCCAATGCGTATCCTTAGGTTTTGACATGAACTTAGAGACCAAACTCACTGTATATGTGATTTTAGGTTGGTAGTACTCAAGTAGATTAAGTTACCAATCAAATGCCTATATAAAGTGGGATTCACTACATTAGACTTATCAAAAGTGGACAGCTTAAGTCCAACTTGAATAGGTGTGGCAATTGGTTTGCAATCTTTCATATTAAATCTTTGTAAGATATCTAAAACATACTTTTGCTTAGGCATGAACATTCCATCTTAATTTTGCCATACATCTAAACCAAGAAAACAGTGCATCTATCTCAAAGCAGTCATCTTGAATTCTGCAACCATAATTAATCTAAACTCTGCAAATAAAGTTGATGCATTTCTAGTGGAGATAAGATCATCCATATAGAGAACAAGGATACAAATATCACTACTTCAGTTCCTGATATAAGGATTGGGATCCAACTGATTCTTTACAAAAATCTTTTTGTTGTAGGTGTGAGTCAATTCTGGAACACCATGTTCTCAGTGCCTGCTTAAGACCATAGAAGGCCTTCTTCAATCTGTAAACATAGTGTTTTTAAGAAGGTATTTCAAATCCTTTAGGTTGAGTGGCGTAAACTGCTTCATTAATATAACAATTTAAAACAACACTATTAACATCCATTAGATAAATAGTCCAACCGTGTTGAGTTGTCAAAGACAATACTAGTCTTTAACAGTATTCATTCGTGTGATAAAGGCAAATGTTTTAGTATAATCAAAACCTTCATGTTGAATGCACCCTTTGGATACCAGTCTAACCTTATGTTTACCAATCCTGCCATCAGATTTGTACATAATTTTGTACATCCACTTTGTACTAACAATTTCCTTGCCAAAAGGTAAGGCAATCAAATACCATGTGTCATTCCTTTCAATTGCTACTATCTCACTATTTATTGCTTCAATCCATTATTCCTTCAATCCATTATTCCTTTTCATGAGCTTCTTCAAAAGTTTGTGGCTCTTTGTTTGCAAATTGCAAGGATTGCAAAGGATTTTTTACTTTCCCACTTTTCTTTTTCATGAGCTATCTCATATGCCAACATCACTCAAGGAAAGAATTAACATTGGTGGTAGTTAAAAGACATTTTACTGTAGCGATATATGTGAAGCATTTGGATTCCTTCACGCAGATCTTAATTGTCAATCTATTCACCCCACGCAAAACAATTCACAATCATGGTTTTCTTTCATGGCCCAAGATCTTGAAGATGCTCTGATACTAGATGAAAGAATAGAGCAGCAATAAACAAGAACAATAATCTGCAGATCATCAGCACAATGCAAGTAATGTGCAAGGCTCAAAACTTCTCCATATGTTATTTGAGAGAGAATAACATTTAAAAGATAAAAGATAACTGAACTAAAAACTGCCTGCCATCTAACTACCAACTTAACAAAAAAATTGGCTGTTGACAATAACTACAAAAAAAATGTTCATTATTCTTTCAAAGCCTTGGATGTCATCATAATATATCTTTGTTGCAAGCTACCACAATGTTCATTGTTGTAACAATCTCTTATGACTATTGCATACACTACTCGCCCATTTTCTTGGTGCGAAGTTTGTGCCAACCCTGGTATAGGGTGTCGTTTCAGCAAAAGCTTTGTTGTGAACATCTTTGTCATCGGCTTCTTTGGTGCAGGACGCAACCACCGATTTTGGTGTAAAATTTTTCACCGCAGCTTCTTTGGTGTAGGATAAAGCCATCAATTTTGGTGTAAGAGCTATTGTCGTTGAAGGTCTGTGAATTCCCCATGACACCAAACTTAGATAATCCTATGGATCATATACTGAAATTCAGAAGAGTAATGAGTGGGGTATGTTAGAATATTATATTCATTGTTAATGGTCAATACTATAGCTAGTGGGTTGCTAGTGGATAGCTAGTGGATAGTTAGTGGGTCACTACAGTAGTTAGTGGGTTTGCTAGTGGGTGTGGTAGATAGACATTTTTTAATGTCTACAGTATTTCTTCCTTCTCTATAAAATGTAATCATTTCCTTTGATAATACAAGCAATCAAGCAATTTCTAGCCCAAAATTGTTTCATGGTATCAGAGCAGGTTTGAGCCTGTCTCCCTCATGGGAGGGCAATTTTAAATTTGTAATTCGTGATTTATCACGTGAGATTTTCGTGAGTCCGGATCGCGGGTTCTTGGTTGCATTTTTCATGAGTATTCTCATGAAAAATTTCAACCCTCTTGTTGCTCTGATCTAAGCGCACGTTTTTCTGCAAGTCTGCGACAGTTTTTGGGTTTTTTGATTTTTTTGCCTGAAAAAATCATTGGAGGGTTTATAATTTTTTCCTTAAAAATTAAGGGTTAGTTCTTGTTTACCTTAGTCTGGGTTTCTGTTGTACGGGAGGGCTCTCTGATCTCTCTAAAGGGTTTTACTGTTTTTCCTTAAAAACGATGTTTTGTATGTTGATCTGTGTCTCAGATTTTGTACTGGGTTCTGTAATTCGCAGACTTGTGTGGGATTCCTTTGTGGGTTTTTACCATTTTTTTTCGAAAAAAATGATGATTTGTAATCTTGGGTTTGACGATTTTTCCTTAAAATCGTGATTTGTTGCAATTTGTTTTTGTCGCACCTAGAGTTGCTAGGGAAAACATCTACACAACTGGCTTCTTGCTGTCTGTTCTTGGGCATCGTGCTCCTCTGCAAAAGTTTCGATGGTTTGCCGATTTCTCCTCAAAATCGTGGTTGCTATTCTCTAGCGATAGAGAGGAACAACTCTGTATGTCTCTAGCAATAGAGAGGAACAACTCTGTTATCCAACATCAGGTTGGACGTTTTCTGGTTTGAAGTTTTGCAGTTTCTGGGAGGGTTAGTGGCGAACTCATCTCACGTGGCAGAGTCAGTGGCAGGCTCTTGTCTCTTGTTGCAGAGCTTTCTTTTTTTGTACTCTTGGTCATCACCATTCTGCAGATCCAGGGAGGGTCTCCGTAGCAGTAGAGTGTTTTGAAGAATTTGTGACCAACGACCTACAGATTGTTTTCTGTAGGCTAGTTTGACGATTGACCATTAAGGGAGGGTGTTAGAATATTATATTCATTGTTAATGGTCAATACTATAGCTAGTGGGTTGCTAGTGGATAGTTAGTGGGTCACTACAGTAGTTAGTGGGTTTGCTAGTGGGTGTGGTAGATAGAAATTTTTTAATGTCTACAATATTTCTACCTTCTCTATAAAATGTAATCATTTCCTTTGATAATACAAGCAATCAAGCAATTTCTTAGCCCAAAATTGTTTCAGGGTATTGATGTTTGTTTTGGTTTGAGGTAAGAATAATATGATTCCATGACATTAATGCACTGGAAAAAGAACCTTGACGACAGTCTGACTAGTTATATAGAGGCATTTTCTTTTACAAATAATACCCTATAGCTGTGATGCATGTTAATGCATATGTTTATTGATGTCTGGACATTTATTTTATTTTTGATATGATGTCTTGCAACATTGTTATTACTATTTGTCATTCGATATTCTATCTTTAGAAATGAATAAACTAGAAAGTGCAGGTACATGCATAAGCTTTTGAAGTTTCAGCATAAGAATTATGAAATGCAATGTTGCAATCACCATTATCTTCATATATACACACTTGAAGTGAAATGCATTCACATTATGAAAATGTCTAGTTAAAGATTGCAAAGATTGCATATATATCCAATGACACTAAGAAAAGTAGTTTATAAGTGAGGTAGTACAACCCAAATCCTAAATAGCATTGTGCATCTGAGAATTAAAGAACACCAACAAATACAATACAAGACGAGAAAATGAGCACTGATGTCTGTTGATGTGATTTTGTGACCGCACCAATCAGCAGAACAAAGTTGTCCAAAGGCTACTCCGTTCTCTCTTGATCAAAGTATTCCACACGCTAAGATTGCCAGAAAGTTCGTGTGTTCAACTCCAAGGTTCCGAAATAATTTAGAATACCCTCAATTGGTTCGTTGTGAATTGCTGTTTTCACAAGGGGACTTACACAATCGTTCATAACACTTGTAGCTGACAATAGATGGATGATTTAGAAGGGATTTATGTAATGCGAATGATTTTGCAATTGGGTACGCTTTCCTAAAACTAACCGGAAATATGCGGAATTCAAAAGGATGCAAGGTTCAGAAAGCTTAAGTTCTATTCTAAATGCAGGATATGTGGGGCTTGATTTCAGCAAACTTCGACTGGATTTCACCTAGCCTCACGTCGGACAACTTTAGCAAAATTGGTGCAATCTTCAAAGGGATAGTAGAAGATATTCAGATTATAATTCAGCATATATATACCATCAAAACGACGCATACAAGCATACGAATCACAATCGAAGTTAAACTCAAAATGATTTCCAGTCGACCACGCAAGCCGAACTTGCCGTCAACAAGTTGCTAGTGGTATGGAATGAAATGAAGCTACTTCAATGAAACACCACAAATCCACAATTAACTACTTGCATGAAATGAAATTATGCTACTTAAAGCTACTTTATGCTACTTGGATCCAAAGGGATGAAGAGACCTCGCTAGCTATCCATAATAAAGACGAATTCCACCATCAATGAAAAGATCTATTATTATGAAAGTTTTACACAACAATCTCTACAAAAGTTCTCAAAGGAAAACTTTCCTTCTTCTCCACACTATGCTATCAAAATGCCTACTCTCTGATATCTAGTCTCTACTCCAAATTTTGATATCTAATGATCTAATCCTCTAATGATGTACAAATGAGGGGGACTCCCCCTTTTATAGATGGCCCAGTCCAATGGACGGCTCAAATTACAATCAAATCAAAGGCTCAGATCGAGCCACCTCAGCCCTAACCCTAAAAACTGCCAGAATAGGGAAAGGTACATTAAATGAATCAAAGATTCCCACTCACTCCCAAAATAGTAAAGGCAATTAATGCCCTCAATCAGTCTTCTAGAAGATCATCATCCAGAAAAGCATTCCCGTTCTCCTTCTCCCTGGTTGCAAAGTCAATGAATCTGGAAAGCACAACCTCAACCTCCTAAACTGAAATAGGTGGAATGCAATCCAGCTGAAACTCTAAAACCGTGACTGACTGCTCATGTCGTGCGCAAGACTTTCTCCAAGCAACAATGGAATCCTACGTACTCTGAATCAAGCTGAAGAAAGTGGAAGTATTTTCAAAGTCATCTTGCACGAACGCCTTCACCTCAAAGAAGAAAGGTGCCAGCCTACCCCTCAAATTATCAGTAGTCACCTCATCAGGATTCAACCGCCTAGCAAAGATTGCCTCCAAAGTATTCTGGACTCCATCAATGATGTTGGCCATAGCTTTCCGAACTCTGGCTGAATCCGCTTGTACTGCATCAAAGAAACCACGCCCCGTGACTACTGAAGAGTACCATCTGGAAAAGTCATATCTATCACTCTCCTGAATGACTCCTCCATCAATCAACATCTGTAAAGGAGTGCACCTCAATGCCTCTATACGCTGAATAACTCTACTCTGATAAACTGAAGCATCGCCCCAAGCCTGATCAACTGCCTCCATCTGTGCCATGATGCTGGAAGCCTGCTGAAAAGCACAAGCAAGGTCTTCCATAAACTTCTCTGCCTTAGCACGAACTCCTGTAACCCATTTATCTGCTTCATGTGCCATCTTCTTCAATTCCAACAAGCCGCTAACTGACTCTCTGGATAACTCGGCTGGAAGCTCTATTGCTAGAATTTCCTGCCCACAGGGATGAGACAACTGCTGTACATATCCTCTCAAGGCCTTATGCTCCCTCTTCAACTTCTTATATTTTCCTTCCTTCTTGAACAACCTATCTTTGAGCGCTTGATAGGAGTTATCACACTCAAAATCTGTGCACCTGTGGGGCGTCCTAACTCCATAGTTGTGATCACATAGTTCTCGGGTACTGCTTCATCTCGATCACAATCAACCTGTGGCACTGCCATATGAAGGGTGCGAGAACCATCTTCATCAGTTGATATCTTTGAAAACTTGCATGCTTTCTTCTTTGTTGGAGGCGCGTTGACCTTGTTCAATAACTCTTCCATCTCTACTGCCGGATCAATCTCCTCATTGGGGCTCCTTATCATCCTGTCTCTGAACCAATTAGGTACTACATACTGTATATCAAATGGCCACTCCTCTCATGCCTCTACTTCACGAACCTGTTCAACTTCTATATCATTTTGGCAAGGCTCATCGGCCTCAAGTGGCTGAGTATCTCCTGAAACTATATCATCGTCTTCTAAAGCCATCTCCAATTCGCGCTGAAACTGAGTGTCGGTAGCAGTCCCTTCATCACCCTGTTGATCATCCACGATAGGTGCGTTAACACTCTGACCAACTGATTCTCTCCTTGGTGGCTGATTTTCTTTGCATACCTCCCGCACTTGGTTCAAGGCATTTCTCTGATTAGTAAATAGAGAAACCTCTTGTACACTTGGAGAACATGTCTCCAATGGCGTGGGTGACTCTACTCTCGGAGGCTCTGGCTGAACTGGCTCCTTCTGAATTTGCTCCTTCCTTCGAGATTCTGGACCTCGAGTTATCTGTTTCTTTCTGCTGGCAGTGGGTGTCCTGTGATCTCCCATCAAGTTGCAAGTCAAAGAAATTGACCTACTCTTCAATCTGCTCACATGCCTGTCAATCCATGCTCTAGTGAATGTCAAGACTGGGATGCAAAGTGTGTCCAAATCAGCAATTTTTGGCTCTGACCAATCCGGGAGTGGAAGTGGATTGTCTCTCACCGCCTCATAATCTGGATGGACAACGTTCATGTCCTCATCTACCTGGTTTGGTACCAGAATGACTTCACACTCCCTAATCATGCTTATCGGCAACCTAGAGAACATTCTTTTCTTGACCTCTGCTTTGTCTGATGCACCAACCCAGTAATCCTCAATGTTTGCCTTATGTTTAAATTCCTCTGACAGCACCCACCTAATGTTATTGTGTGGATCGTAATGCTGCCTGTTGGTGTGATAGGAAAAGTGATAAAATTGAAGCTCACTCTCAGCTTCTCTAGTTGCCTGCAGCGTAGGACACACTTCATCTGAATTGCCCATGACAATTGGGAAGTCAACACCACCCTTCTTTTTCTTCTGAATTTTATCGTAGGCAAGAAGCTGCCTAGATATCTCTAACATTAGAATTCTATTGGTCGGGTACTTAGGCAATCTGTATGGGTATGAAGAAAAACCCTGTAGTCTGATGTAAGAAAACTTTGGAAACTGTATAAACTAACACCCATACTTTTCAATCAACTCTTGAGCTTCCCTCAAGATCCTATGATGAGTACACTGCTGAAGTGATCTCATGATGTGCATGGTGAAAGCGTTATTGACATGCTTGTTGTAAGTAGTGCTTGTCAGGTGCAACTGCGGACAGGCCTCATGAATTCTGAACTGATGGGAACTACAACCTACTAGTTCCTTATATGAAATCCCTCTGTATCTCGTCATTCGGGCCAGCATATAAATAAGATAGGAGCCCATGTAAAATGTCTTCGTTCTCCTCAAACTCTGGAGCTGCTCATGTAAATTGTCACTCATCATTGCGGCCCAGTCAATGTGCTCCTTTCCGTCTAGCACGAGGTTGATGTAATAAAACATCCATGGCTCAAAAATAAACGACTGAGGGCAGCCTCCAACTCTACTTAACATCATTATCACATCACAGTATTCCTGTTTCAAGTCTTCTGATATAATTTGCCTCGGCAGCTTCGTACGAGAGGGCCTTGGCTTGTTCATCCAGCAAGTATTAATTGCCTCTGTACATCTCTCAAATGAAGAAGCATACATTCGCTCACCATGCTCTCTTGTTTTGTAAATCATCTTCTTGTGTATTGGAATTCCGATAGCATCAGGAGTAAGGTTGGTGAGCATGTGACCATCCGGTGAGACAATTGATCTACGGTTAGGATCATAGCAATTGGCGCACTCCATCAACTCTGAGCACTGAATAGCCAGCGAGAAACCAGCAGCTGCATATAATCCACTTCAAACCATATTATGTGAGTTGATCGAAGGTTGGTGATTGCCCATTCCTAGTATTCGATTCCTGAAGGTTTCCAAGTTGAAAGAGCCCAGGTTCGTATCAGCCAATTTGCCCAACTTTGAGGTGAACTTTGACTCTGGCATGAAGGACTTGCTCAGTTTCTTGATCACAGCCTGCCTGGATGCACCGTTGTTGTCCTTGCCAGTTGCTCTAACTTCAGCCATCTGCAAAACAATAAACATCCATTAGCAAATTAACTTAGAAAAATAAATAAAATGTTTTGCAGGGCTGCCAGTCGACTTCAAGAAGTTGCAATATTATTTCTCATTTGCAAACCTCAACTTCTCCTTCAACAAACTTCGAATTATCCACCACTTAGAAAGTCTCAGCAACTTTCAACTTCAACAACTTATCAAATTTCTTAGCTGGCTGCAGCAACTTCACTCTTGTAAATTCACATTTCTTCAACTTCAAATAACTTAGCAAGTTCGCACTCTTTAGCAACCTTCAACTTCAGCAATATTCACTTTCAAAACAACTTCAACAATGTTCTTTGCAACTCCAAGTGACTTAGAGTGGAAATTGAACTTCAGCAACAACCTTCAGCTTTAGTAATGTGATCTTCTCAAGCTTCAGCTTCAGCAATGAATTCAGATTTCAGCCTTCAGCTTCAGCAAAATTTCGAACTTCTTCAACACTTCAACCTCAGCAACTCACTGCAACATCAACTTAGAGCGAATCGAATTTCTTCAACTGTGAAAAGAAGTGAATAACCTTCAGCTCTTATAGCAAAATCGATTACTAGAAGGAGGCTAATTTTAACCAGTATATTAAATCTCCACTACTTCATTTCAAGAATTCGAATTTTCCCTCTCTGGTATTTTCGGCACTTGTCTTTCAATGTCTGGAATCTTGGCCTTCTAGAAGTTCAACTTTGGCTGTCATACTTTTACTCACCTTCGAAATTTTTTAATTTAAATTCATCTTTTAACAATTTCCATTCACCAGCTGAAGTTCTGTCTTGCAAATTTTAAATTTTAATCATCTCTGACGCTCTGGAAAATTCATCTGTGAAGAACTCAATCAAAATCATCTAGGCCATTCGCTTCAAATTCATCGTCTGGAAAAATTCTATCTTGAAAACACATTTTATTCACTTTGCCTTAGAAAATTTTAAATTCTCCCTTAGGAAAATTTCACAATTCGAGCACCGATTAAATTCTTCATCTGAAAGATGTTGGCGAAGTGCAGAAGACATAGAAATCCATTTCTCAACGAAAATCTCCAGTACCCAAAAGAATTTTTTCTTGAAAACGTGATGAATCCATGGGTACACAACGAACGGGTTCATTTAATTTTTAAAATTTTGAACCTTAGAAAAATATCGCCTTATGAAATTTAACCCGTTGCTTCTCATCTGTGAACATCTTGTGTTGCTTTGACTTGGATTTTTTTTTTTTATTGTTTCTGCACTGCCAACATCTTCTGACTCCGTCTCTGGCAAATTCATCCATGTTTAGGAGAATTTTATCACCTTCATGTCTGGGCGTATTTTCTAAAGGAAGAAAATATTTTGCCTTAGAAAAAATTTGAATCATTTTGCATTTTGAAACTTCGCCTTAGGAAAATCTATTCAACCTCATCCATTTTGCCTTGGTGAGAAAATTTTATTTATTCACTTAGAAAATTTTCCTTTTAAAGCACATCATATTTGAATTCCAACGCCTAGCATGTTTTATTTTTCATCACCTTATAGGCTTAATATTCCCAACGCCTAACATATTATATTCATCACCCTACACACTTTAGGCGCATATCACACTTGAAGGGGAAATATTAACCACGCCGAGCATACTTCATTTTCCACTTACCACCTTACACACTTGGGTGCATTTGGCACTCCATGAGGGATATTCAACACGCCTAGCAATATTTTCTCTCCCCTTTGGGCGCATTTTAGCATGAGAAAAGGATAACATTTCTAGCGCCTTCCCTTTTGACTTGTTGACTTCTCAAACTTGGGCGCATATAGCAAGATGGGAGGAATAAAGCTTTTCAACGTGACTCTTGAGCTTCTTCGTTTTGTCTTTACTTGCCTTTGCTTGGGTGCATTTGGCACTTGATGAAGGATGGAAAACTTGTTGACCTTTGACCTTTCTAACCTTGGGCACATTTTGCCTTGCTGGAAGATGGGCGCATATTGGCATATGTGAAGGATGAACACTTTGACTCTTTGACTTTGGGCGCATTTCAACATGTCAAGTGGATGAAAGCTTGTTGACTCTTTATGATGGGCGCATATAGCCATGTGAGGTGGATGAGAGTTCATTCAAACGCCTTTGTTTTGTGACTCTTGAGCTTCTCAAACATGGGCGCATATGGAGGGTGGGGAGGAATGAGTTTTTAACTTAGAAACTTTTAGCATTTTGCTTGCAGTGAGGGCGCATTTGGCTTAATGTGAAGGATGGAAAACTTTCTTACTTCTTTGTATCTTTGACTTTCTCTTAAGAAGGGCGCATTTGATGCTTGCAGGAGGATAAGACTTATACTTAGAAAATATTTTAGCATTTCCACCACCTTAAGAGGGCGCTTTTAGCCATGGGGATAGGATGAACTTTTGCCTTTGAATATTTTTCCATCAACTTCTTCAAAGTGGGCGCATTTAGACAGGGCAGGAGGATGAAATCAACATTTAGGAATTTTCCTGACTCCAGTTGAAGATGGGCACACTTGGAAGGTGGTGAAGGATGAAGCCTCAGACTTAGCCATTTTTTCTTCGTCTTTGCCAGCGTCTCCATGCTTTACTATAAATAGTAAGTCCCTTATGACCTTGTCAACCTGTTCACACTGCCACCCTGAGTTGACTTGCTAAAAATAGCATATTTTTGAAGGTAGTTTGCTATTTATAGTAACTGCTCATTTTTGATACCTCCACAACTCCGTTTGATTTGAAATTCGAATGAGGCGCTCCTCACCACGTGACCTTCCTGCTGACATCAGCGCCTGCTGCTGACTTGCTATTTTTAGCCCGTTTCCGAAATGACTTACTATAAATAGTAAGTGCTTTGTTTGCCTTCAAATTTTACTAGCGGATAGCTTGAAAGATGCTGATCGCGGTGGTATACACCGGTTTTCAAAAATTCTGACTTTTTACCCCTCTTTTTGGGCCCCGAAGCTAGAAACCCTAATTTGTTCTGCATGCATATTAGACGATCTCCATTTGTTCTTGTTTTTGTTGCATTGCGATCAACTCATGATTTTGAAGTGCTGGGAGGCGGCTGCCGAGATGCATCTACTAAAAATAGTAAGTTCCTGAATGAGTGATCATCTCCGTTTGCATGTCACATCACTACGAAGCTCTCGAAAAACCCATAAAGAATATGCCAACATGCAAAGAAAACCTCGACATGCAAACCCTAAAAATAGCCTCGAAAGACTGAATTCTGAAAGTCGTTATCTCATTTTGCATGTCACACCATCGCGAAGGTCTCTGAAAACCCAGAAGGAAACTCCAAACATGCGTTGAAAAACTCTGCACCCAAGCCCTGAAATTTGCTCCGGAAGGTGAACTACTAAAAATAGTAAGTTGTCTGTTTCAGCTCAAAATTTGCAGACAAGCAGCTTGATGTGTTCTGAGTGCAGCGTGACTGTCGGAATTTCAAAAATGCTGACAGAAAACCTTGTAATTGCACACTTACTAAAAATAGTAAGTACTCAGAATCTGATGAAATTTTAGTGAATACCTGCTGGAAGCACACTGACAACCATATTAATCTCAATTTTCAATATCTTCACCTTACTTGACCTCGGACTGACCAGAAAGATTGAAACCCTAATTTTCAGACTTGGCCAAATTTCACGTTTAAGCTCAATGGCGGGCATGTCCCCCGAAAGGCAGACAGCAGAGAAGAGACAGACAAACAGAGAGACAAAACCAAAGCCAAAAAGACCAGAATGAAGCAAAAATTAGGGGTCCCCATTTTGAATGGGGCGATGTGTGAAAAGGTCACAGCAATGCCCCTTTTGTGTTTGAAATCTAGGGTCAGTGTTTTTTTTATGTGATTTTTGATTTTCTCTCGGGGGTGGAAGGTAGAAAGAAAGAAAGAAATTATATTAGTAATCATGAATGATCAAGTCAAAGTCAAAGGGACTGGGTGTACAATAGTTATAATAGAGAAAAAATAGGGAAAAAGGGACCATAAATTCAAAGCAAATACCATTGTCTGAAAGTTCGAACTTTGACAAATTTGGCAGTCCAAAATTGTGATTTGGACATAAAACTTCGGCTAAAAACAAACTATATAATTACACAAAATAAACTTAAATTGGTCTATGAGATATAGAATATGTTTAGAGAAGACAAGTCTAATTTAATTATGAATTTCTCATAATTCAAAGATTACATGTCATGTGATCCTTTAACATTCAAAGTTTCAAACATTGTATAATTGTATAACAGCCAACTACAATCTATAACTTCTTCCCCATCTAGTACTTGTAGTATCCAGCCTCAAACTAGAAGAGAATCTCAATCATCATAGGGAATGAATGATTCCTCAACTATGTCCTCCTCCAATGCTTCTTTTGCTGTTGTTCTCTCTCCAATTCAATGGGATCTTCATTAGTGAACTTATATCTGCATCTTTGACAATCCAATTTTAATTGTATAACAGCTAACTACAATCTACAACTTCTTCCCATGCCTAGTGCTTGTACTATCCAGCCTCAAATTAGAAGGTAAATCTCCGTCATCAAGGGGAGTGACTGATTCCTCAAGTATGTCTTGCTCCAATGCTTTTGCTGCTGTTGCTTCTCTCTCCAATTCAATGAGATCTTCATTAGTGAATTTATATCTTCATCTTTGACAATTCAATTGCAATTTGTATTAGCCATTTGTTTTTGACAACTAACTTTGTCAATTTGGCCACTGAAATTATGCAAAATTGGTGTCTTACAACTTGTACTAGCAACAACTAAAGCATTTACCAATCCATACCAATATGGGTTGCTCACCATATTACATGTAGCTACCATCCTTGCTTCATTATGTTTCTTTCGATTCCAAGTAATACCTTCAAGTGAAGGTTGTGTGTGTTAAGATTAAGGTGCCATCTACCTTGTAAATCCTATGTCATATGTCATGGTCCATATTGAGAAAATATTTTGTACCATTAATTCTCACCATCGTTTGCAATATATTCATAAGGGCTAATGGGTTCCACTAGCAACAATAAAGGTGACTTGTGGACATAAATATTTAATATTGTTTTCCCACATGTGGACGCTTAGAATGAGATAATAAAAGATAAGGAAAAGGATAAATGAGTGATTGTTGGTGTTCTCCAAGTGGGAGCTTGGAAAGAGACAACAAGTGTCTCTTGATATTCCATCATTTATTGCATTTAATGTAATATTTATCTTCCATGTTTAGGAACCCAAGTTGGAGGGAAAGTATTGAAGCCAAAATTGGTGTCCTTTTGCATTTCAAGGAGGTAATCCAAGGGTTGGGGAGATTTGGAATTAAGGGTCATCTTTGTTGGTGTAAATAGGTATTTTTCCTAATTAGTTAATTAGTGGGTCCTATTTACATGTTAAGTCCGCTTAGGTTTTAGGCATATTTAAGTTGTTTAGATAAGATTTTACCTTTTTAACTATTATTAATAGTGTCCTAGGTCATTTAATGATGGCTCATGTCATTTAATAATGACACCAATCATTTAATGTTTGGTACTTAATCACACCTTGTCAATGTAAGCAAGGTCATTGTACACTCTTGTAATGTACCTCATCAACATATTTGATAGATCTTAATATCAAGAAAGCACATTTCTTGCATACTCTCATGTGGAAGGTTTTCATTGTTTTTGTAGGTGGTCTTGGGATAGAGCTAATTTTCAGCTCCTACATGTATTAGAGCATGACCTTGCAAATTCCTTCTCAAATTTGAGAGTAGAGCTATTGCTAGTGAGAGATCTTGGTGATTTTTAGTAAGGTTGAGTATGCTCTTCCCTTGCACCCTTTGGTGATTTGGGGAATCATAAAAACTTGAAAAAAACACTAGTTTTGGAGGGTTCCTCTTTGTGGTTTTTATTGCAGATTAATTTTGGCTCATGTTGGAGGTAATTTGAGCTCACCATTGAGTCCAAAGAGTTTGAAAAAGTCAAGATTGGCTTTCATTTTGTCAAAGTTTGACATATTTTTCTAGATCTATGAGGATTTGAAGTTGGGAGGTGGTTACGAAATCTAGGAGGTAGCTGATTTTCATAGTACTTTGGGTCAAAATCAACCCTACCATTGTGTCCAGAAGGCCCAAAAACCCCAAGATCGCTTGTCAAATTGTAAAAATCAGAAATTTTTTGTCCGAGCCCTTGAAGGAATATTTGTTGTATTGTTGACATATTTTCATATTGTATGGATCCCTAAATTCCGTATGGTTTGTATAGAGGTTGTACAACGTCACCAAGTCAACAGAGTTGTAGGAAAAATATTCTCTAGCATATTCGAGAGGAATCGACATCTGTGCAGGCATATTCGCCTGTCTACATCTATGGGTATGAAAGTCTATGTAAGCATTGTGCAGAAGGTACATTTGCGATTATAATATTATTTTAATATTAAAATTTTTGGGTAGTTAAATTTCTTGTGGCTGGTTCTTTGTTTAGCGGCACCACAGTCTATGGGCTTAGTGTCGAGGGGCTAAGGCCCCTCATGGGGTGTGAAGCTTCCACCAGCCTATGCCACTATCGCTTTGCCGGGCTGCCAGCTGCCTCGAGTGGGTGACATTTCTATTTTTGCCTAACTGTAGTGGATGGTCACATTGGTGACCGAGTGCAACCCTTAGGGGCCAAAATTTGACCTCCAAGGCCCTATCTGGGCAGTTTTCTTCAATTAAGCATATATTTTCGCCTAGATATCAAATTTTTGCAAACGAAATATTGATGGAAAGCTGGTTTTGCATACTTCGCAGTGGTGTAGGTCATATTTCCAGATTTTGCTGTAAGTACATGTTATTGCCAGCTGAAGTGTTTTTCCCCCTTTGGACCTTCGAGCCCATAACTTTTCGTCAGTTTAAATAATTTTCTTGATTCTAGTGGAAATTGAAAGGTATTCAAAAGCTTTATCATTTGGTTCATGCACTTTTTCCAGATTCAGCCCCATGTATTATTTATTCAGTTTTTGCATATTTGACATCTTCAATGAATACGTGAACATACTGTCTCTTGGTGAAGTTTTGTTTGTTGGGGGGCTTCATTTTCAGTTGTACTTTAGATTTGGAAGGTATCAAATTAGTTTGTTTTAGATATTTGCCTATTTTTCTTTCTTGGTACTTGTTGACCTTATGGTTGAATCAAGGTTTGAGGCTTTAACTCCTCATAATTATCACACATGGAAGGAGAGAATGAGGAAATTATTTTGATCTAGGGGTTTGGGGTCTACCTTGAATGACAAGCAACATAATTTTCCATAGAATATGAAAGATTTTGTCATAGGAACACATGTTATGAGGCTATGGGCTTGATTGCTATGCATGTTTCTGACAGTTTGTTCTTACATATTGAGGAATGTACTACTCTAGGTAGGCATGGGATAAGTACAAGGAATTATTTGGTTCAATTAGTGAGATTCATGCTATGCAATTGGAGGCAAAATTGGCATCACTTTCCATAGATTCTTTTCCTACCATTAAAGACTATTTGGTAAAATTTAAATCATTAAGGCCTCAATTGGCTGGTTGTGGTAAGGATAAAACTGATAAGGAATGCATATTCTTGATTTTGTCTAAATTGAAAGGTTCATTTGCATACTTATCTAATTCTTTTTACTCTACAATGGATGGATTAGGTGATTCATTTATCATGCCTTCTTTTGAAACATTTTGTGATAGGTTGACTAGGGAATAGGCGAAACTTAGTCAACATGATACACACTAAGAATCATGCTTTGATTGCATCATCACCTAAAGGTAAAAGAAATAAAAAGTATAAACCTAAGAAAAAATCTAGTGATACACCCACCTCTCCGAGAGAGGATAAAACTAACAAGGAGAAACCCAAGTGTGGTTATTGTAACAAACCTGGTAATGGTGATCATAATTGCTATAAGAAAGAGTTAGATGAAATGAGGCAACTTCTAAAGGAACATAACATTTTGTTGCCTTCTAAATCTACAAATTCACCCTCTTCTTCTTCACAACCTTCATCTTCTACACACACAGTTACTGCAAGAATTGCTAATGTGAGAGATAAGGTAAAAGATAATAAGATGAAAGGTCATGCTCTTGTTGTAACATATGTTGATGAGTCTAAAAATTGGATTCTTGACTCTTGGGCCTCATGTCATATGGCAGGATCACTTGATGGGTTTTCATCCTTGAAGAATACTTCAATCATGAAGATCTTGATGGATAATGGTGTTTATTTGGATATATTTGGTAAAGGAGTTGTCGATGTGCCCAATGATAGTTTTCATGATGTTCTTTGCATTCTTGATATTTGACGAATCTTCTTTTTGCATATCAAATAGCATGAATTGTTAAGTCCATTTATTTCACTCCAGATTTAGTATTCATTTGTGATTTACATAGTTGACAACTTGTTGCAATGGTTAAGGCTGATCATCATGCAAATATCTACACTTTTTCCCATTTTGTTCTTGATGGTGATTGTTATAAGGACTATTCTCCTAGATTTAGTGTGGGTGGTTGTTCAGATGGTGGATTTGGTGGTTTTTTGAACCTCGATGTTCATCAGCCCTTTGGTGAGGTTCTATCATCTTCTGCTGCTTCAGATTTAAGTGTTGACTTGGTTTCCAAGACTTAGATGAGCAGGACATGCTTTGTTTTCTAGATTTGTCTTTGCAAGATGGTTTTATGACAGGTATATCAGATTTGGTTTTTCATTCCTCTTCTGCAAATTTGGAGGACACGTTTGAGGGATCTCTCTCCTCTTTGATCACACATCTTTAGAGATTACTCTTGAGTTTCCACATTCTTTGTCTTCTTGCTTGATTGGGGTTGCACCTCATTTTGTGGAGACATCTTTGGAGACATTTGTTGCATCTTCAAAGATATCTTTCATGAGGCATCTACCCTCTTGCTTCGTCATGTAGATGAAGTTTCTCCAACATCAACCATTGGATCTCTTTCTTCCCAAGGGGAGACATGTTGTTTGTCGACATTGGATTTTCCTTTGTCTTCAGACTTTCTTAAGTGGTTGTGTAGCTACTTCATTATGGGGGGGGGCTATGTGGTCTCTTTCTTTCCCTCTTATGAGGGGGCATTTGTAATGTATATATGCAATGGATGTTGTACTTGAGGGTATCATGGAGTCCTCCATCTTTCATCATTTGATTGTCTCTTTTCTCTCTTTTGGAGAGGGGTTTTTTCTCATGTGGTTTTTCTCCTTTTCTCTTTTTGTGAGAGATTGCATTGGCCTTTGTACACGGGTATCTAAAATTTCCTTCTAGCCAAGACCCATCCTTGCATCTTTACATTCCTTGGATAATAATTGTTTCTCCCTAAGTTGCACTTAAGGGTGGGTGTTGGTCTAATAGGTACTTTTCCTAACTAGTTAATTAGTGGGTTCTATTTAAATGTTAAGTCCACTTAGGTACTAGACATATTTAAGTTGTTAAGGTTTTATCTTTTTATCTTTTATTAAATATTAGATTCTCAAGCCATTTAATGATGGCTCATGTCATTTAATAATGACACTAGTCATTTAATGTTTGGTACTTCATCACACCTTGTCTATATAAGCAAAGTCATTGTATTTGATAGATCTTAATGTTGGGATTATGGATGCACAGTCCTTGAAACTGCAGTCTTCGATGTAGGACCTTTAAGCCAGGAAATATAATCAACCACCCAGAAAGTGTTGCAACTAGGCATGCACAATGGAGATTCTATATTGATGAAAAAGATTGATTACAAATGTACAAGATGCCTGATTATATAGGCATGAGCTAAACCCTAATATGCATGAGATGTTGACATGTGTCTTGATTTAACATGTGAACCCTATCTAGATGATCATTAAATGAGGAGATAAGTTCTAGAAGGACAACTCATCTTCTAGAAGGAATCTTATCTCCTACAAATAAGGAAGGGAATATTATCCCATTTATTAAATGATTTATCTAATAATGCAACCTAGGACTTAATTAATTAAATGCAAGACCAAAGTTAACTTATGCTAGTGTAATAATTAATTAATTACACTAACACCCCCCCATAAGTGCAACTTAGGGAGGAAAATGCAATGATTATGCAAGATGATAATGATGATGGGTCCTGGCTACGAGGCCATGTTAGGTACCCATGTACATGAAGATGCAGAAGATCTCCCACAACCAGAGAAAAGGGGAAAACCCAGTAGGAACAAAACCCCTCTCCAAAAGAGAGATGAAAATGCAAAAAGATGTGAGATAGGATGGGAAGGATGGAGGACTCCCAAATACCCCCCAAGGACACCATCCGTCACATGGATACAATACAATCAATGCCCCCCCATAGGAGGTAAAGAGAGAGACTATGTAGCCCCCCCAAAAGATGATATCACCTGCAAAAAAGGTAAGTGTCTGAGGACAGAACAAGATCCAATGTCGACAAACAACTTGTCTCCCTTTCGGAAGAAACAAAACCAACTGCAAGTGGAGAGATGCTTCCCATTCCGGATAGGAATTGAAGGAAGGAAGGATGAAGATGGATGTCGATGATGTCTCGGAACGCTGCTCAAGTGTCTCCTTGCTTGATGAAGAAGAGGCCACAATCAATGAAGAGAGTGACAAACTAGGACGATGCAGAAACAGATGCTGAACAATAGCCAAAGACAATGATGGAATGAATATGATGGATGTGATGGAGACTTGATAGCCCCCCCTGAATGAAGTGTCCTCAAAACCACTGAAGGAAGTCTGAAGCAAATCCAATGGTGGATGCTGAAGAAACCTCAAGTCCTGAATGGAATGACAGGGAAGAAGTCTCGGATATGAAATCTCTGAAGAGAAACCAAGCACCGCCAAGATGGTCTCTGAATTCCCAATCAAGGTCGAGACAAAGGAGTGAGGAGACTCAAGAAAAATCTCCAAAGTGAAATCTGAATAGAGGAGTTATATCCCCTCAAGAATGTTTTCCAAACTTGTAGAAGTGGCCAAGGCGATGATACCTGAAACAAAGCCATCATGTGATGTCAAGTCTGAAAAACTGAATGTGTCCTGATTGATGATGATAGTGGAAGCCTCAATCAATGAATCTGGACAAGGAATCATTGAATGTGAAGGGATATCAGCTGTCTCTGATGAAGAAGAAGCACGGAAAGAAACCTTGTCAACCTCTTCAGAAATATCAAGGCAATCAACTTCCTGCATAACAATAACATCATAGGGAACTTGATCTGAAGCAAGACATTCTGAATCATGATCATCGGGGAATGGTGGAGTATCTGAATTTCCATAGATCTCCCAAAGCTTAGTCCAAAGAATGTGAGGGCAATCACAATGATCAATAGCATTCAAAACATCGCAATCAACTTGCATCTCAAGGATCTCCAAAACAGTGTACCTGCTGCAACTCCAAGCAAGTTCATGAATACCTTCACTTGGATGAGGAACTATACCATACAAATGAGGCAACAAATCAAGTGAATGAAGATGGTGGCAGATCCCATCTCGCCATTGTGAATAGTTACCCTTGTGCAACATAGTCAAAGGAGAAAAATATGCAAGCCCCATAATGAAATTTCTCCACAAAAATCAAAGACACTGACCTTCAACAGCAAATAAAGACTTCCAAATATGATTTACAACTGAAGTGATTGCAACCCGGATCAAAAAATTGTTTCCCAAGCTTCAGGATGTCCAGGTTATTGAACAAATGCACCAAACTAAAAAAATCACATGCAAGAGTACCTGGAGCTGAAACTGATCAAGGGGCTGGACTGATAAAAAAAAGCTCTGAATCACCTTCCTGATGCTGCTGGAATCACTGAAATCTGATAAGCGGTTGCGAAGATACAAGCTTTTATGTCCAAATTAGGGTTTGGACTTCAATTGGATGTACAATTTTCTGCAAGCAAAATTTTGCAGAATGGATCTCACCACTGGAAAGTACGCGAAATTCCCTTTCCGACGGTATATCGTTTGCAAAAGATCGATACCCTGGGTGAAAGTTATGATCAAACGAAAAAAATGCCTATATTAGGCAAGTTGCAGGCTAACAAGGTGCAAAACATAAGCACCCGGGCGCTGGCACCTGGTCGGTGATGTGACCACGACCCAAATGTTGGCAAAAAAAAATCGCGCCACCCTTGGTGGCGGCGGGGCGGAGATGTCCGGGCGGAGCGGTGAGT
This sequence comes from Sequoia sempervirens, assembly GCA_007258455.2. Taxonomy (NCBI): domain Eukaryota; kingdom Viridiplantae; phylum Streptophyta; class Pinopsida; order Cupressales; family Cupressaceae; genus Sequoia; species Sequoia sempervirens. The sequence continues at coordinate 29,825,228 of VDFB02281492.1, read as the reverse complement.
TCCGGTGGATGTGGGCAGGTCGTCGGCCGTGGAGGAGAGAGCACCGGCACCGGCGAGAGGGGAAGAAGGCGTCGGCAGCAGTAGTCGTCGGCGGGCTGATGGTTGCAGGCGATGGAGGCTGGTTGAGACTTCGTCGGCGAGCGTGGCGGTCGGCGTGAAGTGTTGGCCGGCGATCGGCGAGAAGTGTTGGCCGGCGGGTGAAACGCCGGGAGAGAAAGCCGGCGGGACGGCGGGTAAATCACTGACGGCCGGTGGGGTCACCCCCCCAAATGGGCCGACAAACGTACCCTTCTCTGCAGAAAACTTAAATGCCGACAAATAACAATATTTGATAGATTTTTTAATATTGCATACAATGAAATTAAAAAATCAACGATTTATAAATAATAAAATCCTCCATAAAATGCCGACGGGAAAAATAAAGCTCACAGATTTTTTTAAAAAATAAACCCCTATGGATGATGCCGACGGAGAATTAAATTAAAGGTCGCCCGAAATATTTTTCTGCAACTATAGAAAAATATAATTTTTTGCCAAACAAAAGATAGAAATGCCCGATTTTTCTGAAACGAAAAGTGGCCTGCTGCTAAAAAAATTTTGCCTCAGAGGACAACTGACCGGGATGATTTTTTGCTGCAAATTGTACGGATAGTACGATTGATTTTGCAAACCCTAAAAAATACCTCTGAAGCTCCCGGGTTGATGTATCCGATTTTGATGAATGGGCAGGCGATCCTAGGGTTTCGAGGCCTTCTGAAGACAATGGCGAGCTCGGATCTGACTCAATCTGCTTCAGAAATCAGCTTGGTCCCTGGGTGGAAACAAGTAGCCTTCAATGGAAACCTTCAAGCCTGCGGAGAATCTCGCACACCAACTTTCTTGATCGAGGGTTGACGTTTCACTGGATAAGCTCTGATACCATGTTGGGATTATGGATGCACAGTCCTTGAAGCTGCAGTCTTCGATGTAGGACCTTTAAGCCAGAAAGATAATCAACCACCCAGAAAGTGTTGCAACTAGGCATGCACAATGGAGATTCTATATTGATGAATGAAGATTGATTACAAATGTACAAGATGCCTGAATATATAGGCATGAGCTAAACCCTAATATGCATGAGATGTTGACATGTGTCTTGATTTAACAACATGTGACAACATGTGAACCCTATCTAGATGATCATTAAATGAGAGATAAGTTCTAGAAGGACAACTCATCTTCTAGAAGGAATCTTATCTCCTACAAATAAGGAAGGGAATATTATCCCATTTATTAAATGATTTATCTAATAATGCAACCTAGGACTTAATTAATTAAATGCAAGACCAAAGTTAACTTATGCTAGTGTAATAATTAATTAATTACACCAACACTTAATATCAAGCAAACTCATTTTTTGCATACTCTCTTATGGAATGTTTTCATTGTTTTTACAGCTAGTCTTGGGATGGAGTTAGTTTTCAGCTCCTACAATCTTTGGGCACCATGTTTGGTGCATTAGATGTCTTCACAAGTCTGTAAATTTTAGCCTCTTGGATGTAGAAAATATGAGCAATAGTTGGATGTAGAGTTTCATTGCAAGAACAAGGACAGGTTGAAGCATAAGGAGGTTGTTCATACGTGCACAAATGCTGCCATGGTGGAGGCAAAAAGGAGAATGGAAGTGAATGTATTGTAATCTCATTTATTTGAAAATAATGCATACTTGGCCTCTCTTTTTGGTGGAGTTTTTTCTCACAAGGGTGGTTTCTCCACATAAATCCTATGTTATGTGATGCTTTTGTGTTGCTGATTTGTGCCTCATTGCTGCTATCTTATGGTGATGTTATTCTTTATATATTGTTATGAGTTCGCATAAGGTAGTGTTTATAAGCATGTTATGTTGCTTGTTTTTTGACATCATAAAGAAGATGGATCTCATCATGGTAATTCCATATTAAGGAAACTTAACTTTCAGATTTGCATATAAGTTTCAGATTTTCATGTTGTTGTAGTCCAAGCCTTGTATTTCATCCATTGAAATCATACTTGGATAGAGATTGAATTTTCCAACAATTGGTATAAGAACTTGTTTATTTCTCATCATTTGGTATCAAAGCTTAAGGTGAATTTGGTTTTGGGTATTCCTTTTTTTTATTTCTTATTGCGGAAAGCTTATGGGAATTTGTTAGAAGGAATTGGAGGTTGTTGGAAGGCTTGTGGGGCTACAATGAATGTTCTATGAGTTAACTTTGTTTTGCAGATTTGTCAAACTGAAAGCCATGGATAGTGTCAATGTGATCTATGTTGGGCATTGGAAGTTCATGATTATGAGTCTTTATGGAGTTGGTTATGTTTTGGTAACCTAGAGCTCTTATTTGACAATATGTGTATCCTCTTTCATCGTGATTTTGTTCCTTTACCTTGTGGTCATGTGCAGTGAGAAGATGTTCATGTTGGATGGGTAGAGACATTTTGGTCACATGGAGAAAAACCCTCAATTTGGACTACAAAATGGAGTGCTTATGTTGGTTTCATGGTTTTAGCCCTTGGTTACATGAAAACACTGAAAAATAAGCCACTAACGTTTTTGTGAGTTGTGGAGCTGATATATTTCATAAGTTATAAGCTCCTGGAGAACTTGGTTTTTCCTATTGGGTTGCAGTTTACTCTTGATTTCAACTGTGGGATTGTAGATTTTTGCTTATTCCATCATTTAGATGAAATGTTTGATGTGAATGCTTGGATGTTTAAATGGATTTCAGATTTATAGAGATGGTTTTGTAGGTTTTACATGTTAACAAAAATCTATGGAATGTAGATCTATGATGAGACTATATTTAGGGTGTTCTAGATGAAAACAGTTATAGGTTTGCATGGTTGCTTGGAGAATTCATATTGATCCATGGTTACTTTTATGCGGGTTGGTTTGGAAAATTAGATCTAGTGTTGATCCTGGTGTTTGAGTCGTGGAAATCCACATGTTATACCTAATTATCTATGTTTTGCATGATACTAATGTGGGGTTAAATCCATTTTTCAGTTATTTGAGATTGGAGCATGTTTACGGGTTTTTTTATGACCGCACCAACACAGAATAAAGTTACCAATGGTTACTCTATCCTCTCTTGATCAAAATATCTTGCATGCTAAGATTGCGAGAAAGATCATGCATTCAACTCCAAGGTTCCTTCATGCAGTGGATGCAGACTCAGTTGGCTTGATGTGATTTGTTGGTATTTCAAGGGGACTTACACAATTGTTCAATAGAGAGAAAGGAATTTTCTAGATTTGGAGGATTTAAAAATGAAGCTCAGGTTTCCTAAACTAATCAAAAAGTATTGAATTTAAATGGTTGCAGGGATTAGAAATACTACGGTCTACTCTAAGCGCGGCACATGGAGATCAACTCTTGCAAACTTCAACCAAGCTCTGCTTTGCCTCACCTTGGACAACTTCCACAGAACCAATGCAATCTTCAAAGGAGTAGCTAGAGGTATTCAAATCACGATTCAACATGAAGATACCATCACGACGACGCATACCAACATGCAAACCGTAATCGAAGTTAGGTCCACAATATTCCAGTTGACCACACAAGGTGAACCCACCGTCAGTGAGCCTGCTAGTGGTATGGATAAGCGAAGATTGCTCAAATTAAACACCACACTCCACAACTACCATCTACTTGCATAAAATGAAATCTATTTTACTCTAAGTTCTACTTTAAGATTCTAAATAAATTGGAAGGACGAAGAAGCTTCGCTAGCTACCCACAACAAAAGATAGAACCACAAGCAATGATAACTCTTTTTATTATGAGAGTGTTCACAACAACTTCTTACAAAGCATTCAATTTGAAAACTTTCCTTCCTCTTCAATCTATGCTATGCTATCAATCTATGCTATCTCTAAGCTGCCTCTCTATGCTCTATCTCTCAACTCTATGATCTATCTCTAATCTAATGAATTACAAATGAGGGGGGATTCCCTTTTTATAGTTGGCCAAGTCCAATGGACGGCTCAAATTCAATTACAATGGAGGGCTCAGATTGAGCCACATATGCCCTGATCAAGATTCTTCCCTAAAAACCGCCACAAAGAGGAGTGGGGTAATAAATGAGCACAGAATGCCCACTCTCTCCCTTTGACCATTATGAGCAATTAATGCCCACCATCTTCCAGAAGATTCTTGTCCAGAAATGCGTTCCCACTATTCTTCGCCTTGACTATAGACTCAATCAATCTGATCAACACAGCTTCAACCTCTTGAATTGATATGGCAGGCATGATCTCATTCTAAAACTCCAAGACTACAATTTCTTTCTCTTGCTCGGTGATGATTTTTCTCTTAGCTGTTAGTCTTTAACTCTTAAGTTTTTGTTCACTCCCCTCAGCCTTGAGGACATTTTAGTGTTTGAGGATGATCTTTAACGCTTGGGTCATCATCATTTCCTCCATCCTAATCCTGAAGGATTTGCTTGTCTTGGACTCGACCATTTTTTTCTTGCCACCTACCTCCTTGAGTTGGGTGCATATTAGGTCTTTGTGGAGGAATTCCAATACTTAGCCGTTTTTTATAACATTTCCCTTCATGGTTTGGGTGCAAATGAGACATCATAGAGGAGCTTCAAACATGTAGCTTTTCCTTTTCCAAGGTTGTAATATTGTTTCGGAGTACTTGCTCCATCACCCCAAGTCATCATGCTTTGGTCTCGGTGTTCATCCTACAAAACAAATAGAGAGAAGAGCATCAAAACACTTTATAATATAAATTCTCTTCACTTACCTTATCTCCATGTTTTGAATTCCAAGGTCTGCTTAGTCTCTGGGTCAGATAGAGTTGATCATTTTTCTCTAGCAAACTTTGCTTTCTTCATAATTTTTCATCATGGGCGCATTTAACATTTGTGCTTCATATTTCAATGCCTTAGACAAATTTCATCTTCCTCAAGGGTGTATTTAAGAGGTCTCACTTCAAGGGCACATTTTCACCTTGTTTGTGCTAGGGTGCATTTTTATGGGCGAGCTCATGTTTTCTTTCCTTGACAATGTTTTGATCTCCTCAACGTCTGTTGTCTCCTTAGGCGCATTTGCTACCTGGTGTTTTAATGTTTATGCCTTAGAAAATATTTTCAAGCTCCCTCCTCTTCTAGGGCGCATTTGTGGGGGTGTACTTCTATTTTTTATGCCTTAGACAAACTTCCACATCTTCTTGAAGCTTGGGTGCATTTAAGGGGGTGAGGTGTCATTTCCACTACTTAGAAAACTCTTCATGCATTTCCTTGTTCACTTGGGCACACCTATGGTGGGGTCACGCCATCTTCATCACTTAAAAAATTTTTTACTCATCTTGATTGACTACCTTGGGCGCATCTAGGGGGTCCTCTACTTCCATTGTGATGCCTTAGAAACTTCTTGAGCCTCCATTTGGTTGTTGGGCGCATTTGAGGTGCCTAGCTTCCACTTTGTGACACTTGGAAATATTTTCAAGTCATTTCACCTTGATGGGTGCATTTGAGGGGTCCATCTTCCATTTTCAAACACTTAGAAAATTTTCAAGGCCTCCTTACAATTTGGGCGCATATGGAGGGTGGAGCTTCCATTTTTAAAGACTTAGAAAAATTTTCAACTCATCCTCTTGGAGCTTGGGCGTATTTCAAGGGTGGTGGTGCCGTGTTGATGCCTTAGAAACCTTTTATCAGACTGATCCAAGTTGGGTGCATTTTGATGGGGGAGCTTCCACTTTCAAACACTTAGAAATTTTCCTCCACCTAACTCCTTCCTTGGGTGCATTTGGAGGGTGGTGCCTCCAGTTTTCAATAACTTAGAGAATTTTATGCCTTCTTGATGCCTAGGGCACATTTGAGGGGTCAGACTTCCATTCTCAATGCCTTAGGATTTTTTTTTTTTGTCTCCAGCTACCTTAGGCACATTTTAGGAGGTGAGCTTCCACCTTGAGGGCGCATATGAAGGGTGGTGGTGCCATTTCCATCACTTAAAAAAATTTTACACCATCCTACTATGTTGGGCGCATATGGAGGGTGATGCTTCCATTTTGCAATGCCTCAGAAATTTTTTCTCCATCCAACTCCTACCTTGGGCGCATTTTAGAGGTGGTCAGACAATTTTTCACTCTTGAAAATATTTCCCACCAACTTGCTTCTCTTCTCAATCTTGGGCACATCTTGGTGGGTCTTCTGTCATTTTCATGACTTACACAATTTTGTGCCCTTCTACTTCTCACCTAGGTGTGTTTGAACACTTAGCCAATTTCTCAACCTTCTCACCCTCACTTTCTATTTTTAGTAACTGCTTGATTTTTGAACTTCTGCAACTCCTCGACTTGAAATTTGTTCCGTGTGATCCTCATGACTTGTTTGACCTGTTCATACTTGCCTTTTGTGTTGACTTGCTATTTTTAGCCGTGTTCTGGAGGTGACTTACTATAAATAGTAAGCATATAGATTGCCTTCAAATTTTACCAGTAGACTCCTTAAAGGTTGCTAATCGCAATGGGATACATCAATTTTCAGAAATTTCTGCGTTTTGCCCCTCATTTTAGGCACCGAAGTTGGAAACTCTAATTTCATTTGCATGTGCCTCTATTGACCTCCATTTACTCCGTTTCTATTCTAGACTACTCTACTCGTGAAACTAAAGATCTGGGAGCTGTTGGAGTGAACCTGCTAAAAATAGTAAGTTCCTGAAAAAGTGATCAACTGACTACCAGATGTGTTTGCATGTCACACTGCCCGGGAGATCTCAAAAAACCTAGAAAAACCCAAAAAATTGATCTGCATGCGAGCACCTGCTAAAAATAGCAAGTCATCAACTTGACTTGCATGTTATATCATTGCGAAGCTCTCGAAAAACCCAAAAAGATTATCCTGACATGCATTGAAAAATCATACATGCAAACCCTAATAATTGCTCTTGAAGCCGGAATTGCTAAAAATAGCAAGTTGTCAGAATTAGCTCAAATTTTGCGTGTAAGCACTTTGAAGTGTCCTGAATCCAATGTAACAGTCAGTTTCTCAAAAACCTTAGTAGAAAAGTCTCAAATAGGGGACTTACTAAAAATAGCAAGTTGTCTGATTTCACTCAAAATTTGTAGGCAAATAGCTCAAAGTGTTATGAATGCGGTGTAACAGTTAGAATTTCAAAAGTCTTGAGAAAAAGGTTCCAAATTGAGCACTTACTAAAAATAGTAAGTTGTCGAAATTCAATGAAATTTTAATGGGAACCTTCTTGAAGCCTCCTGATTGCAGTGTCAAGCTCAGTCTTCAATTTGCTCACTCAAATTAACCTCAAACTGGCTTGAAGAATGAAAACCCTAATTTCACAGACTTAGCCAAAATTTCAACCTAGGCCCAAAAACGGGCACATCCCTGGAAAAACAAAGTAAACGGATAGAGAGAGACACAAAACCAAAGCCAAAAGACCCGAATGGAGCAAAAATTAGGGGGTCCCCATTTTGAATGGGGTGATGTGTGAAAAGGTCACAACAAAGCATTGATTATATATTTCTCCTTTGACATGTTGTGAAATATGCCCCTTAATTTTTTCTCTTGATTTTCAATATCAATTACAATGCACATGCACCCATTAAGGTTAGCTCCAAACCAAAACGATGTGGAAAAGAACTCTAACCAAGAATGCGCCCTAAAATCACTTAAGGAAGAGGGGCGGGCATATGGTTAGAGGATCCCTAGGATCTAATAACTCAACAACTATAGGATGATTACAATTGGAAGTACAAAATAAACTCAACGCCAAGAATGTGCACACAAGATCCCTTTGAAGGCAAGGTGCTAACATATGGTAGAGTAAGTATTACAAAACTAAAAGAACTTAGGCAGTGAACCAACCATAAAAATTTTTGCTCAACCACTTAAACAGTGGGGGGAATAATACAAACAATACAACTAATTCATCCGTTGCAATGGGCATCCATTTAAGAGTGGGAATTCTCCACTTTTTAGTGGGTACAATGAGAGTCACAAGTTTATTCATCACACTGGCAGTAAACCATCTAAGGGTAATTAATGTTTGCTTAGAAATTACAAGTAAATGCAACAATAACAAATTGGTTGGATTAGTACTACTAATGCACAACCTTACAATCAAGATACTTTGTAATTTACTAGTATTACAATGATAGAACAATGCCAATATGTGAAAAATGATTCTCTCAAATTACAAAGTTCTCAAAACATTGAAAATGAAGCATTAATCTGATTCTTTTGAAGTCTGATATTAAAAACCAACAAACTGAAACTGTAAACCAATTTGTGAATCAATGAAATGCACATAACTTTATCAATTTACCTCCAAATTGAGTGAAATCAATTGCAATGAACCTCTGGAGGATAGGCGCCCATGTCATGATGATGAAACAGCTTCAAAAAGTAACCATTAATTTACTTGCACAATTCCCAATGCTCCCAACATGGTACGACCATTAGCAAGGGAAATTTTGCAAGAATAAATCACACACTTCAAAATAAAATCTGAAAATTGCTAGGAAGGGTTGCCATAAGCTTAGGAATGAGATTGTTGAATACCCAGAACAAAATTAAAATCATACAAGAAGCTGTTTTTGAAAATCTCATTCAGCTAGATAATAACCAGCAACATGAAAAACTGGAAATATCTCACCAAAACTCCAACAATGATGCTCAATGCGTACTTCTAAATGAAACACACTATCAATCCACCATCTAGGGAACCATAGTTTTAAGCCCGAAGAATGGAGTGGAATTGCTAAGCTTTCCCTTAGCTAGATTCTAGATTTCAAACCAGCAGCATAACTTTACAATATTTCCAAAGATAATCAACTCTTCAAATAGTAGCAATATATAAGTTTCAATTGGCAAATGTGTTGTACCCCAAAATTAAAATTTTTGTTACACTTAGACATTTTGAAGAAATGAGTAAAAGTCTTGTTAAATCAGTCAAAAAGGTCAAAATTTGGGTGTACACGTCTTGCATGAAGGGGTAAAACGCTAAATTTTCAAAATTTGATGATCTGGGTCTGCTAAGAGCAGCTTAATCTACAAAACCCAGATCTCAGTTTTTCATCCCTAAATTTTAGGAAGACTGCTATTTTTAGAAATTTTTTAAAATTAGTAACATTTTCTGGGTTTTTCTGGGTTTTCTTGAAAATGGATATTGGCAAAACTTTCTAAAAATAGAAAGTTGGTCCAACAGGGTCCGAACTGATTTTGATTGGTTCAAAATACGTCCATATCAGGCTGGTGCAGTCAGAATCTCAAAAAGATTGATTTTGCCCTAGTGGGTCTACTCTGCTTTTTCAGAAGCATATTAGGAGCTTTGAGGTCATCAATGGAGGTCATTCAGCTGCCAGGCGTCAAATTCAACGTTCAAGCTCTGAACAAAAGATGAGTTGGTGAGCATGCACGAAGAACGAAGAAGGAAGTTGAAATCTGTAAAATTTTGACTAACACTGCTTGACATGGGCACCCCTGGTGAAGAAGGGCGCCCATCTTTTAGGGCATCAGAAGATGAAATTAGGGTTTACACCTCCAATCAAAGTTGTTCATTTCTCTGCCAGCTTCGCGACGAATCCGACATTGCAGTCATCAGATCATCCAGTCATTCGGGATTCGAAGCTGAACAGGGAGGTTTCACACAGAAGTCAGAGTGGAGGAAATGAGAAATATCAAAAAATTGACTGTGGAGACTTTGGGCGCCCCTGGTGAAGAAGGGCGCCCAAGTTTTCAGGGGGTCTATCAAATGAATTTGCAGATGAGTGTCTAATATGATCTCTTCACGGTTGATTCAACTTTCAAACGAGATACTCAGCACGCCTATCGGAGGTCGCAATCGCCAGATATGAAGCGTTGAACATAGGGTCTGACAAAGGCTAAATTTCAAAATTCAAAAGCAGACAAAAAAAGTGAAAAATAAACTAAGTCTGGTGAACATGGGCGTCCCCAGCCAAGATGGGCGCCCAAACTTTTGAGGGCCTGAATTTCACTTTTCGACAAAATCTCTTCCAAAAGACCCCTCCTCATTCTTCACCAGCTTCGCGATGAGCATAGTCTTCAGTCGATCCAACGCTATAGCTCCAGATTCAACGAGATCATTTGTAGAAGAGGAGGTAATGAAAAAGTTGAAGGTCATGAAAATGGCTAACTCTGGACAAAATGGGCACCCCTAGAAGGAAAAGGCACCCATGAATTTGGAGGTCAAGATCAAGTTTTTCGCCAGAGGTGCCTCCAGAACATCTTTCTTAGAATCAGTCAGGCACCGCCATGAAACCTTCAGCTCGCCTGTCAAATTAATCTACAAACGGGAAATCAGAGGAGAAGTAAGAGGTCAAAATGATGAAAAGTTGAAAATGTCAAAATTTTGGTTAACACTGGATGAAGTAGGCGCCCCTGGTGAAGAAGGGCACCCAACTTCTCATGCCTTAGAGAATTTTTTGAGATTTTCAAAAGGTTTCAAAATTGCAAAGTGAGGGAAGATGGCTTTCAAATATATTGAACAGAGATTTTAGGGTTTTGAAATAAAAGCAAAAGAAAGCAAAGCAAAGACAAAACCCTAAGTCTATTTAACATCGTTCTTTTATGTTATTTTCATTATTTTTGCAGGTAGCCTTCAAGGGAGAAAGTTGGAGCAGCAAGTTTGAAGAATTTTTTTCAAGATTCAAGAACATAGCTTGCTGGTTTTTCATCAAAATTTTCAGATCAGCAACTTAAACCCTTGCTTTTTCAAGCTTTTTCATCCAGAAGATCAAATTTTTCAAGGAGAAGGCCAAGGTTTCCAGTTTTTAATCATCTGGTTCTTTTCTCTTCGATCTTTTGAAGGAAATTTTCAAGAACTTCATCAAGTTGCAGCGAGTGTTTTTATTTTGCATGTCAGTGAAAACCTCATTGCATTCAGATTCCAACCATCTGGGTCCTTTCCAATCAGTCTTCTGAAGAAAACCCATATCACATCTTTTTTTCAAGAAAATTTCAAATCCTAGGGTTGGCTGTTTTTTCAATCAGCCATCAGTATTTTTCAAATCTGATCAACTGGGTCCATTTCTAATTGTATTCTGAACAAAACCCAGGTGCCAACTTTTTCGGTAAAAAATTGAAGAAATTAGGGTTTGCTGCTTTTTCAGTCAAAATTCAAGATTTTCAAAAACGGACAACCTGAGTTGTCTTGCAATGAAATTCTAAGCAAAACCCATATCTCAGAAAAATTTCCAAAATTTGTCCGTTTGAGACTGAAAAACCAACATTCTAAAAGTAGAAAGTTGCTCAAAGCTTGTCTGAACATAGGCGAGTTTACAGTCATTCTTCAAGGTTTTCAATATGGAGTACACTCTCCTCAAATTTAAGACCCAATCACCACTATGTCAAAACTACATCATCTCAGCTGAAGAACGAGAAGGTGTGATATGAGAAAAAGGAAAGGTATCAGAAAAGAGTTGTGCAATACTCTTCTGTTGGAAATCAAGAGAGGTGTCAGAAACATAAAGTTGCAGAGCCGCCAAGTTATCAACTAGTGAGTCATCTTTTCGGGCAGCGATGTTTTTCAAAGAATATAACTCATAAAGTAGCCAAAGAAGTGAAGGATTCTCTAAGTTTGATCACAGAAGGCGAGGAGATCATGAAGAATTAGAATATTGCCTTAGATGGTATCAATGCATCTAATCGGGACCCAGTTTCCTGCTTTTTAGCAGATATGATTGAGATTTAAAGCGGCTTTCATCTAGAAGCTTTCATTCCACTTTCTTTCTATTCTTGGAACGATTCTTATCCATTCTTTGAAGAAGAGAAAGAAGATAAATGTAATAGTTGGCGTTTCTCGCTTTTCCTGCTTTCTTAGGTGTTAGACATTATCTTCTTTCTAGATTTAGAAATAAAGCTTGCTTGCTGAGCAAGCCCTAGATTGTGAAAGCAAGGAGATTTTAGGGTTCCCTACTCCTTTGCTTGCCTATAAATAAGAGCCTTGGCTCATTAGTTTCTGGAACGGTTATTGTGTTAGCAAATTGCGAGCCTGTATTGCAGCAAGTTGTTATTCAGTTTTAGTTCACTTGTGTTGTGATAAGCAAATTGTTGAGCCTCTTTAGCCAACAAGGAGTTAGTGAGATTGTCGTTTCTATTGTGTAAGAATAAGATTGCAAGCCTCTTTAGCTGCAACTTCTTGTTCCAGGCATGTTAGAAGTGAGTTTTGTTCTAGAAATTTGAGTAATAAAATCATGAGCCTCCTTTGTCTTGGTCCAAAATCTCATATTTCTGTTATTTGTGTTATGCTTCTATAATCTCAATTTCAGCTTATATTGAAGTGTGTAGATGTTTGTTGGAAAGAAGTTTATTGAAGCATTTTGTCAGAAAATCAACCTTGTTTATTTCTAGTTTCCCTTGCTTTGCATATTACTTGAGAAGTTAGAAACGTCTTTAGCTTAAGTTAGTCGTAGTTGAAATTCTTAAATCAGAAAATCTCAGCTGCGGCGTTTGTGTTATATAAACCTTGTGCTCTAGCTGATCAAAAAGATAGGCAACTTAGTTTTTAGTTTACTTTCTTTCGCAACATCAGCAAGAGGGAGCTTCCCCTCCTAATTTGAAGAGCAGTTTTACTATGCATAGCTGTCCGTTTCAAATATGCATTCCAGAGGTGCGAATTTAAACGCCAACAAAATGAAACACTTCAATTCCAATAAGTCAAATCACTTCAACTTCCAAGAGGGATGCCACCTTTAAGCATTTACTTTTTGAAATAATAAAATATTATTCAACTTTCCTTTTAGGTGTCCATTTCCAAATTGCAAGAATAAAGCATTTATTTAAATCATTAAATGCTCAATATGACCCCTTAATGACCCCTCTTTAAAACAATATGAAGTTATTAAGCCTAGGCATGGGGTACAACTGGAAAACATGAAATTGACTAACTATAAAAACTCAATCCATGGAGATAACCAAAATCAATGCCAATATTGAAATTGATGGATAGCAAGATGACTTGAGCTGAACTGCTGATGATGCCATTGCCAAAATTAGACTTACTAAAACTAGTCAACTACTATAAATAGTAAGTTCACATCAAAACAATAGAAAGCCAAACTGAACACTGAACTACAAAGGATTGAACTACTGCTAGACAGATACTACCAAAAGATAGACTTGCTAAAAATAGCAAACTACTATAAATAGTAAGTCTGCACAACATCCTCTGAACGCCAACTGAGTAGTATCTGAAAGAGGAAACCCTAATTTTGCACAACTGAGTAGCCTACGGATTCTCGAAAATAGGCTAAATCCAAATGAAGAGCGTATGGCCAAAATGGGGACATTACATGTTGCATATGTCTAGATCTTGTAAAATTGTCTAATGTGAATTTTGTTTGGTAGGCCATATTCTTAGTCACCATTATTACATTGGTATGCTTATTGCAGTGAGGATGGTTATTGAGAGTACTTGATATAGTTGTTCATTTGAATCTATAGCAATTGTTTATGGTGCATGAGAAGCTCTGTTCACTTTTAGGTAGAGTCTTAGCAATGATATTGGTCATAATGTCATGTATAACTTGGTATTACTTTCAATGTGTAATGTCCCCTTCTCAATTGTGATCGATTCAATTGGCCATTGGCCTATTCCGGAGACCCGTAGCTACTCGGAGGGTGAAATTAGGGTTTTCTATTTTTTAGGAGGTGGTTGCTTGAAGTTTGGAAATTGCATTGCGGATTCTTTCTGGGTTTTCAGAGAGCTTCGCAGTGGTATAGTCTGTTTGGTGTTTCGAGCAACTTCATGAATTTACTATTTTTAGTAAATTCTATTTTTGGCAATGGTCCTGTTGGCTATAGTGTGATTGGCTCTCTTCTTCAGCCAGTTCAGTTGGTATTGGGATTTTTGGCCTTTTGGTGCAATTTTTATAGAGAGATAAGTATTTTCACATTATAATGTTATATCTTAACATTATAACCCCCCCCTTGGCCTAGCATTATAACTTTATGTTGTGTTAAAAAGGGGGCTTTATGGGTAAATGCCTCATTAAGAGATAATTTATATTTTTAAGGCCAAATTATGGTTGGAGAAGGGGGGCGCCTACTTGAAGGAAAGATTTATTTTTATAAAAAGTGAAATATTATATTATGAGAAAAGGACGCCACCTTTGGAGGGAAAAGTGTTGAATTCAAATTTGAATGTGGGCGCCCCTCTTGAAGCTTCTAGAAGGTTCTCCTCAAGTCTTTATATTCAGGCCTTGGCTCTTCATTTGGGATCTTTTGTCTACCATACTGTTATGCTACTGGATTGTCTTCAGGCACTCGCTTCGAGGAAAGCATACCTCCTAGCAAAGGCTCATCTTCTTACTTGAAAAATAGCAACTAGTTGAGAAGTAGATTGTAGTTGAGTGGTTTTAGCATTGCATTTGAGTTTCCTAGCATATTAGTTCAGTTTCCTTGCATTTTAGACATATTTTGGAGTTGCTGAATATCATATCTGATTATAAGAATTGCTCATATTTCATGAAATAAAAATATTATCATTCTGGGTAGTTTTCCTTTGTGATTTCCAACTTGGGGCGACCCTTCTTGGGAATTTTCAGAATTTTTAATGGTGTCTAGAATTTTATATGGAAAAATCGCCCTTCTTGGCCGTACCACTCTGGGCTGTCTTGGGAAGTGTGCATAAAAAAAATATCACATGTTGTTAGTCATTTCTTAGTCTAGGTTTCATTGTCATCATCCTAGCATTCGTTTGCATCGAGTTTCATGTCATTCTGGCAAGTATTGAGTGAGTTGTGAGTATTTTGGTGAATTCTAGGGTTACTGGTTGACATATTTCAGTTGCTGGTCTGATATATCAGAATTAAGAAAAGTGTCATTTGGGCTGGGATTGAGCATTGAAAGTCATATTTGATACTTGAAAGATATTCTATTCAGTTGCAGCTTGATAATCTCATTAATTCAGTGTGTTTGCAGGATATTATCTTCATTGTAAGGCTGTTCAGTAGTACTACCAGCCATTTATTTATCTTGCTAAGTCCTTGTAATTTATTAGTTGCAACCTAGGGATCCTCTAACCATATGCGCGCCAATCTTGGCACATTCTTGGTTAGAGTTACTTCAGATAGCAGTTCATAGGGATCCTCTGACCATATGCTCGCCATCTCTCGGCACATTCTTGGTTAGAGTTACTTTCAACTCAGCATGCATAAGATCCTCTAACCATATTCTCGTCTTTCCTAGATGCATTCTTGGTTAGAGTTCCTTCCAATTCTGCATTGTATCAGATCCTCGACCATATGTTCGTCCATCATGGGCACATTCTTGGTTAGAGTTATTTTTGCATCGTTTTGGTTTTCAAACTAACCTTAACGGGTGCATGTTGATTGTAATTGTAATTGGAAAAAACAAAAAAATTAGTTCGGTTCTTTACACAATGGGAGCTTTATGTAGTTACATAATATGTTCTATCTTCTTTGTTTCAAGATTTTGGTTATAAGTTGTTGTTGCTATAGTGTGTAGTGAGCCATGGATAATCTTTGATTAAAAGATGGATGATGTTTTGCAATAGTTGTTGGTGTCATAAGGAGCTCTTGGATTTTGCATTTAGATTGTAGTAAAAGTTTAGTGACATCTTTGGTTCTAATGGAAAAAGATTTGAGGCAATATATATCTTCTTGGTTTGGAGATTGTGGTTGTACTTTACCTTTTGGGAGCTCATGGTGTTGATTTCTTTGATTGTGTTGGGGCCATGGAGGATCTTCGATTAGGAGATGGTTGTCACATTGTCTGAAGAGCTTGGTTACACGGTTCAATGGGAGCTTTGGCAGTGATGTTGATACATCATTTGATGATGGATGGTTATTTTCCTATTATCTCTTAGGAGGGGATGTTAGATCATGATGTCATGATATGTTCCTAATTTTATGGTTGGAACTTTGTCAATGGTCTTGTTTGTTCTCTTTGGTTTTAAGTATTAATCCTTTGCTTGGAGCTTTATGATTTTGTAGGGTTGCATTTGAAGTTGGCATGGATTGATTGGTGGACGCTCGTGGAGACTAGAGAGCCTTGGGTGAGGCTAAGAGATCTCTTATTTATGGTATCATATGTTGAGATGGTTACTCTTTAATGAGGATTTCAGCAAAAAGACTGAGGAGCCTACACCTAGTTATGGATGTGAATCCATTATTGACCTGAAGAGAAGATTGACATTTCTTGGTGTTGTGTGCACAAAACAATCTTCTATCCCCCTTTTGGTCTACTTGGCAGGTGAATGATCTGAGAGGTATTGCCCGCTTGATTATCAAATGCATTCTTTATTTTGTATATTGTCTGCTCATATGAGTTAGTCTTGTGTTGTACCCAAAATAAATTTTTGCTTCAATAAGGCATTTTGATTAAAATGGTCTAAATCATGTAATAAGGCATTTCTATTAAAATGGTCTAAATCATGTAATAAGGCATTTCTATTAAAATGGTCTAAATCATGTAATAAGGCATTTCTATTAAAATGGTCTAAATCATGTAAAATTGTTGTCAAAATTTCATTTTAGGTCAAAGAAAACATAGGCTTCTTGTGGGTTTATGTCAAGGAGGATACTTGCAAATTTTTGAAAATTTGAAAATTAGGGTTCGTACCCCTGTTTTTAGGAAAAACCCTGAAAATAGGACCTTTCCAAAATTAGTTGAAAATGATTTTGATAGGATAATTTGACTTCACGATCACTCTTGTCAAGTTAAAATCACCAAAAAGTTTGTTTTACTCTGGTGGGTCTATCTTCATTTTTTAGGAGAAAAGATAGGACCTCTGAAGCCATTAATGGCAGAATGGCCAGTACCAGGTATCAAAATCTAAGCCTCAAAAGCTTCAAGGAAGAATCCATGGCAAAAAATGTTCAAAAAGATACTTCACGACGGAGGCAATTTTCAAAGGTAAAAAAATGCTGAAAACTTTCCAAGTCTAGAAGATGCACGCCTTGCTACAAGAAAGAAGTTGTGCAGTCAATGCGTTAGCCATTTTTCAAGCACCCATACACACAGCATGGTGAAAGCAATTGCTACGGTGCACACTTTCGCGTTGTCGACAATGATGATCAAACCAGTCAAACTACATGGAAAACGCAAAGCACAAAGAGATGAGAATTTTCAAGAAAATGATGAAGCTATAGCCAAAAGCACCCCTACTGGCCAGAGGCGCCCATGAAGTTAAAAGGTCAAAGGCAGTCATCAAGATTTGCCAAGATAGTCATCTCCTTTGTGATTTTACTGGCTGTCCAACGCATCGCCAAGCAAGCTCACCTGATTCATCGATCACCAACAAACGGAGGCGAAGACAGAAGATGTTGAAAGCAAGTATCATCAAAGACAACAGTCAAGCAAGGCAAAGGTGCCCCTATTGGCCAGGGTCACCCATCATTTTGAGCCACCTATTGAGGTTTCAGCAATTGTTTTCTCCAAGGCATTTGCTCAACATCCTTTTAGCTTCGCAATCAATCCAGTTGCAAGCTCGTAGGATTTGTCAAGTGGAAAACAAGGGAAGGAAAGGCAAAATGAAGAACAAGAAGAATTGGCTAAGTGTTAAGGAAATTGCACCTTCCTAGAAATAGGCGCCCAATTTTTTAGGAAATCAGATGCAGTCTTCAAGCTCTGTAAGGTCCAATAAGTCCTCCATCTTGATCAATCTCAACAATGACATTGTTAGCAAATTCAACATATAAATCAAATATCTAACAATGGAGATCAAACTGAGGCTATTCGTGAAAGGTTGGAAGGTGAAAATAATAGCACAAAAGGTCAAAGACGCCCCTGCAGGGCAAGGGCACCCATGCTTTTGAGACCTCTAAATCAACCTTCAGAACATGCAAGGCTAGTCATCCTTTGCAAAACTAAACTGGTAATCCATTCCATATCTCAGCATGTTCACCAGAATTGTTAGTCATCGGTGATCTCAAGTCAAATCATTGAAGGTCAAACTGGAGGAATTGAAAAGCATCTACGAAACTAAGTCTAACAGAAAAGTACCGTCTTGGGAAAAGGTGCCCAAGAATTGGAGGCATTAGATTCAGGTTTTAAGCTTTGTAGCTCCTGAGCACACCTCTTCAGAGTTGATCCAACTCTGTAATGGATCTGTTAGCAGCACTTCAAGATCAACCAAACACCCAAAATCAAGGATCGAACAAAGACACTTTGTCATAGAAAAAGGATAAAAAATCTTCACCTCCTCAACTTGGACGCCTAAAGTCAAAGTAGGCCCAATTGATTGAAGTTGTCTATTTCGAAGGCCTTTTCATGTCTAAAACATCCCCAAATTGATGGGAATTGCCTTAGTGAACTCCTACTCAGGCAGATTGACTCTTCAATCAGCATCTTGACGCCTAATTGATGCTTGTAACTCCAAATCAATATGTATCAAGCTTAGGCGTGATTATTCATTGTTTCTCTCTGTAGGTTGAAGCTCAAGCATAAATATTTTCTCTCCAAAGCCATTTGAAGATCTGACAGGGGCCATGCGCAGCATTCTTCATGTTTTCAAGAACAAGTTGCACAAAGGAGCAGTTTTTCAAAGTTTACATCTCCAAGTGTGTTTTTCTTGAAGATTCAGAGGGAAAGTTTATAACTTCTAACTTCTCCCCCTCATATTTCTTCTAGCTTCTCACCCTCATATTTCTTTTGTTATGAGCTTAGATCTTCTTGCATGTCCAAGAAAACAACAATTATTCATAGATCTGGCCTTCTGGGTATGATCAACACAACAGATTTAACAAAACCCATGTGCCAGATTCTCCCAGAAAAATTGCCCCCCTTTTTTTAGGGTTTCTAAAAAAAGTCACAATTTCAAAAAATAGACAAATTGGGTTTGTTTAGCTTTGAAGCGCCTACAATACCCATGTGTCAATTTTTTTTAGGAAAAATAAGCCTCTGCTACCTCTAAAACCTCTAAAACCTCTGCGCCAAGGGTTCTTGCATGTACAAGGAAAAGTAACTTTTTGGAAATTCTGATGTTCTAGGTCCATTCAGGAAACTATTCCCAACAAAACCCACATCTCAAAATTTTTTATAAAAATTATCCTTGGCAAGGCTATTTTTAGCCGCTACAAAAAAAGTTGTCTGCATAGTATTGTGTGCACAGTCAATCTTCAAGGTTTTCAAAATACAATTCTCTCAAGATGAATACAAGATCAAATCGGTTTTGCAACATGTTTTCCTGAAGACGGCTGACACCAATCTACATCAAGTGCACCTGATGGTTGTTTCAGATAATCTAACAGGCACATATGCTCAAAGGCCACATGGTTTCATACCTCATATATCTAATAGCCTTGCAAGGCCAATTTAGAGGGTTGAATACCGGCGGAATTCTAGCTGTGTAGCAAGATCAAAAGTATTTCTCACAGCTAGAGTGTTCATAGTCGAACTTAGCATACAACACTCTTCCATTGAAAAAAAAATCACGAGAAGTATCAGAAGCATAAAGTTGCAAAAGGAGCAAAGGTCATCACTCCAGTAACGGAGCTGCCAAAGTTACTAATCGGTGAACTGCTGGTTGAAGTGTGCAAATATTTCCAGGACTGGGCAAGTTATTTACTAGTAAACTGACAGTTGAGGCATGTGACGATGTGCAGATAATGAGACAGTTAACAACTGGTTGGAGGAGATGATCTCTCAAATTGATGAGGAGTGAACTACCAGTTAGAACGTCCTACCCCTCCAAAATAGCATTTATGACATAGGAGTTAACTTAATGCCTCTTTCCAAGTTAACTTGCTGTCCCACTAATTGTGCATGTCTATTTTGGAGACCCTTTTGTATATTGGAGTTCTCCTTTAGTTTAGAATCAGTTAACTGAAGTAGACTTCCCAGTTAACTGTTAGGTTACCTACTTTTAGATATAGGAATAAATCTTGTAGATTGGTAAGAACTGAATGTTAACTGAAGGAGACTTTAGGGTTGCCTACTCCTTTGAGTTTTTATAAATAAGAGCCTTGAGTTCATTGTATTTTAACTTTACTTCACGGCAACAAAATGCTGAGCTCAAAAGCCTTTGACTTTGTTCACTTAGTATATGTTCTTGAATCATATTTGTTATAGCTAAATGCTAAGCACAACTTGCGTTCTTTCTATTCAAACAGGTGTGTTCAATCTATGTTCATGTTTTATTGGTTAATCACTTCTTGTGTGATTGTCTCTTTGACACAAGTTGCTGTTCCAAAGTGTAATCTTTGATCGAAGTTGGGATAATAAATTAGGAGAGCTACCTTGCCTTAGATCCAAAAGTCTCAAGATCTATCATTGTATGTTGTTTCCAATAATCTTTCTTTCAATCTACACCTCGGAAAGAGCACTGCGCCTCCTTGGGAATTTAGTGAGTAGGATTATCATCATATGTTGTATAATCTTTCTATCATTGTATGTTGTTTCCAATAATCTTTCTTTCAATCTACACCTCGGAAAGAGCATTGCGCCTCCCTGGGAATTTAGTGAGTAGGATTATCATCATATGTTGTTTCTAGTAGTCTACCTTTCAGCCTACACCTCGGAAAGGACATTGCACCTCCTTGGGAATCCTGAGATCTAGCCTACCATTTGATGATTACTTGCATGAGTTCTATTTTGGCATAAATTTGGAAGTTCAGAGCCTTTGGAAGCATCCTGAGAGATAGTTTGTCCAAGTGATCGAACCATCCCATTCCTGCTCCTATATCCTCTTGCTCTATTTTTCTAGAGGAAATAGGATAGATTAAAAGTTAGCCTAGTTGTAGTTAAGATCTGCAGAAACCAGAGAAAACCTTAGCTGCAACACATTGTGTTTATGCACCCTTGTGCCCTGCTGCTGAGTAAAAAAGATAGGAACTTAGTCCACTTTACTTTTACGCAACCATCAACAAAAGAGAGAGCTTCCCTCCTAATTTGAAGAGCAATTAATTTTGTGCATTGCTGTCTATTTCCAATAAGCACTCCAGAGGTGCTAATTGAAATGTCAACATCTTGAATATAAACATTATGAAGGCTTGTTAAGAAGAAGATGCATAGTTTATGGATTTCCGTTGTTCTCCTTGTTTTGGTCTTGAGCTATGGATTTAGTTCTAAGCACTTATTTGGAGAGGTATAGGAAATGGTTTGTGGCTTTGGGCATATTCCCCTTGTTGTGGGAATGATTGGTTGGTTTGATCTACCTTCGGTATGAGAGGTTTACATCTATTGCTGCCATGTTTTCATTTGATTTAAATGTTAGATGTTGATATATTTTTAGTATGGGAATGGTGAAGGAGATCTTACATTACACAGCTTGGTTCATGTTAGTGTAGAACAAGGATATGGTTTGATTTGCAGGTTCTCTCTTTGGTCATGGTATTCTTCCTAGATGTTTGTATTCACATGGTTGAGTGTGAAGAACTTGGGAGAGCTATGCAGACTAATGGTGAGAGAGGTATTGCAACATATTTGTTTGCAAGATTTGCATATCATGGTATGTTTCCTTTACACTATGTAATAGAAGAATTAGCCACATCTTCTATATGAAGTATTATAGGTAGACTTGGTATGCATTGATCTATTTTCAGATTTGGCATTACTCATGTAGTGGGAGTTTCTAGATATATGTCTAGTTATCCTCTTTGATATCTTAGTTTGTTGGTTACTAATGTGATGATGAGTTTGCATGTCTTCATTGTATTTGGATCTACAATTTAAGCAGGTTGTGAATTAGCTACCCACTTTCTTGCAGTGGGATGACTCGGATGTGGAATATCTATATCCACAAAATTCTTTTAGTGTTAATGTAGACTTTGTTGGTTGGACTTGTCTGTGGTCATTTGTACATTGGTATGTTGCATTGATATAGGAGGATGGATATAAAGAGACTTGATTGCAAATTTTGGGTTGGTATGTTGATGGCATGAAGTTCTATCTATGATTTGTATACACTAGTTTGAGGTATGGTTAGCTTGGATGAGTTGCAATTTGTTGTGGTTGCTATTTTAGCTAGTATGAGTAACTACTCAAAACCTTTGTTATCATTTGAATTTGATGCTTGTGTTCATGTAAAGATTAGTGCAAGTTTTAGTGGCAGTTGATATGTTTCACCTTGGCATGTTCCTTTTTTCTTCCATAGTTGGCATGTTGGAGAATGTGAAGAAGTTTTTTTCTTGATGGTTGTTATCATAGTTGCTTTTGGAAGTATCTTGTTGGAGTATGAGAGCATGGTCAAGATTCAGATGGTACATGATTGGCTAAGGGATGTTTTTCCCTTGTTTGTGATTCCTGTGGGTGCACTTACAATTTGATGTCGAGTGGGAGAATGTCAGGATTAAGGTGCCATCTACCTTGTAAATCCTATGCCATATGTCATGGTTCCAATATCCTTGGAAAGTGTCTCTAGGTACTTAGGGTGTATTGAGAAAATATCTTGTACTATTAATTATAACCATTGTTTGTAATATATTCATAAGGGGTGATAGGTTCCACTAGCAGCAGTAAAGGTGACTTGTGGACATAAATATTTAATATTGTTTTCCCACATGTGGATGCCTAGAATGGTATAATAAAAGATGAGAAAAAGGATAAATGAGTTGACTGTTGGTATTCTCCAAGTGGGAGCTTGGAAAGAGGCAATAGGTCTCTTGGTATTCCATCATTTATTGTATTTAATGTAATGTTTATCTTCCATGTTTGGGCACCCAAGTTGGAGGGAAAGTATTTGAGCCAAAACTGGTGTCCTTTCGCATTCCAAGGAGGTAATCCAAGGGTTGGGGACGTTTGGAATGAAGGGTCATCTTTGGACGCTATGTTTGGTGCATTAGATGCCTTCACAAGTCTATAAATTTAGCCTCTTGGATATAGAAAATATGAGTACCAGTTGGATGTAGAGTTTCATTGTAGGAACAAGGACAACTTGAGGCATAAGGAGGTTGTTCACAGGTACCCAAGTGTTGCCATGGTGGAGGAAAAGAGGAGAATGGAAGTGAATGTATTGTAATCTCATTTATTTGAAGATAATGCATACTTGGCCTCTCTTGTTGGTGGAATTTTTTTCCTGTAAAGGTTTATCCGCATAATTGTGTGTTATGTGATGCTCCTGTATTGCTGATTTGTGCCCCATTGCTGCTATCTTATGGTGATGCTATACTTTATATATTGTTGTTATAAGTTCACGTAAGGTAGTGTTTATAAGCATGTTATGTTGGCTATTTTTTGCCATCATAAAGAAGATGGATCTAATCATGGTAATTCCATATTAAGGCAACTTAATTTTTAGATTTGCATATAAGTTTCAAATTTTCATGTTGTTGTAGTCCGACCCTTGTATCTCATCTATTGAAGTCATATTTGGATAGAGATTGAATTATCCAGCAATTGGTATAAGAACCTATTTATTTCTCATCAGTGTGCCCAAAATATTATGGAGAATGAAGAAATTAGGTGGGGAGTTTAAATGGCTAGAACTCTAATCAATGGAGGAATGCCAAATTTGTGGGCCAAGAAGGGAATCTCTAGATGATTTAGATGTGGCAGTTGAATTCATCGCTGATGTAATTGCTTCTCATATCCTCTTCCTTTCAATTTTCTTTTCCTCACAATTGCAAAGTAGGGCATGCATTTCTCTCTTCTTCCTGCACTTGGTTGCGCAACTAAACAACCCAACCAACAATTTGACCAAGATGATATTTCAATTGATTGATACCTCCTCTCATATTAAACCCATGATAATGGCAAGTAATTGTGTCCTTGATCACACATGGTATGCCATGCTTCCATGTTGTGTCATTTTCATTGGTGCCTTACATTGCACACTATAGATTCTAAACATTGAAAAAAAAAAAAAAACATAAGATGTTGTTAGCATAACAATAGGTTTTTCATGTATATGAATTTAAAATTTTAAGAAAAGAAAGAAAAAGAGTACAAGAGTAAAACAAAACAAATACAATAGGGATAGAAATAATAAAAAATTTCAGTAGTGTAATAGGGTTTCCATTGTTTAGGATTTGAAATTTTGAAAAAAGAAAGAAAGAAAAGAATAGAAAAACAAAAGAAACACTTCTAAATGCATTCCAATTATTGATAAATCCTCTTCAAATTGCACTCTTAATAAATCGACAATCAATTTGATTTACTAAGATTGCAAACATTGAAGACAAACATGATAAAAAAGTAAAACAAAATGAATTTTAATGGGTGTCAGTGCATTTTTTTGCAGTTTTTGAATTTCTTCCAAAATTGGTTTTAAGTCTGAGTGATTTACTTAGCAAGTCTTGCTGATAAAACTCACAAGTTTCTCTACACGACTCAATGTACTAGTCTCCAGTGAGTTCATCACCTTGTAGAAAAACTTGCGCTTTCTCATGGGTTTAGTGAGAATTTTCTTTTCAAAACTATGGCAAATATGTTAAAGCAAGAAAAATAGGAAAAACAAAGAATGAAAACATAGTGTTTAAACTAAAAATCCTATATAGTTAACTTCCAAACAAGACAAGTATGAATAAATGTGTAATGGAAGCATATGAAGACCGCTTAGGTTGGGAACAAAAATCATTAAATACTTGTATTTTGGGATGGTTGAAGGAGCCAATGATATTAGCATCAACCATTGAAGGATTACCAATGTAGAATCTAAGAATGGTCATCAAACAAAGTCCAAGGCTAAGGAGATTGAGATGGAAAATCCTAGGAGGTAGTCTATCCACATAGAAACTCCCCTAACACTCAAAATCCAAGAATTGTTGCTGGTAGAAAAGAAACTAATAATGTGAAATAGCCCCTTGTCATGAAAGATGGGTGTTAGGGAGTCCTTGACCTTGAGAATGGATGGAGCCATGGCTGTCATACCGAGAGCTCTGGTTCCAACAGTCTTAGTGGTAGTGGACCACAAGGATGAGTAATGCCCACAAATCTATCTACATTTTATGTGAATCAATAGCATCTCAAGGGGTTGCTTAATGCCTCCAACATCTTTGATTGGATGAAAGATGTACATAATTAATCTAGTAGATCTGTAACCCCCTCAAAGAAATCTATGCCTAGTAGTAAGATGATCTCATAAAGAAAAAGGGCCAAGTGTCTCTAATTAGGGTAGTGGAAGAAAGTGGATAAAGAACCATAATCTTTGTATAAACATCTGTACCCTTACAGTAGCATTTATTGCTAATAAATCGTGTATTGGCCAATTTGGTGATTCTTTGCATGAATTAACCATGATTTTTCAAATAAAATCATAGGCTCTAGTTTTTTCAGCAATAAATTGCATTTGAATTGCCAAGATATCATGGTCTAGGGTTTAGCTGTGATTTCATCTGCTTTTTCCAACCTTTTTTTAATGGAAACAATTGGATTACATAGGTATCAACATCTCTGCCTTCATATAGAAAATTACAACATTACAAGGGAGCATATATCTAAATTGAAGTCGTCCTTTGGGTAAGTTGCCATGAATAGGGGGATCTAGTTGGTCAAAGTCACCCAAGGGTTGAATCTAACTTAGTCATATTTCTACAGGATTTGAACCTTGGTGGATGGTGTAATCAAGGAACATAGTATCATCCTCTTAACTTTTTGGAGATTTTTCTTCTTTTCTGGAAAGCCCTAACATTAAACCTTTTTTTTTCTTTTTTACAAAAACTCAAACCCTAACCCATTAACCCATTTTTTTCTTGATTACATCACAACTTTTTTAAAAACCTTTATCTTTTGGTTTTTCAATTTATTCTCAAGAATGATTTTTACCTCATGGATTTCAGAGTGGAAAATATTTTATTGGGTTGTAGAATGCATTCATGGGCTCTACAAATGTGTAGGAAAGGTTCACAAGGTGTACCTGAATAGAAAAAAAATGGAAATGCCTTTGGGAAACTTCTAAGGATTTTCCTTGTCTAAAACATTTTCCCTATAAGAAACAAGAGGGCACACATTCTTATAAGCCTGAGGGCTATCTACCAGAAAATAAGTTTAAGGTATCGAAGATTGAGTTCTGATCTTTTTTTAATAGGCATAGAGATGTTTCTGAATCTTGATAGCAGATTTAAGTTATTGTTGGTGGTGATTTTGGTGTTCTGTTTGTTTGTTGGTTAGCTAGTTTTGAGACTTCATGAAGTCTGCAGCTTTCTAAATATATGGTATGATGTACATTACTGGTTAATCTTCAGAAAGCACCATATGGTTATGAATGATGTTTATGGCTTGATTTGTATTCCAGCATTGGAGTTAATGCAAAAGGACGTGGTGGCAATAGTAGGTCCACAATCATCATCGCTTGCTCATATTGTATCACAATTGGCAAGTGAACTCCAAATACCACTTGTGTCATTTGCTGCAACAGATCCAACTCTTTCCTCATATCAGCACCCATATTTCCTTCGAATAACACACAGTGATTATTCTCAGATGGAAGCTATTGCAGCTGTGATTGGTTACTATGGCTGGAGGAAAGTGGCCACTATGTATATAGATGATGATTATGGAAGAAATGGGATATTAGCATTGGGTGATGCGCTCAGAAAGGTGAGAGCAAAGATTGTTTATAAAGCAGCGTTGCCACATGGAGCCAGCAGAAGTGCCATTGGCAGTGTGTTAATGCAACTGGCTTTAATGGAATCACGAGTTCTTGTTGTACATACAAATCCAACTATGGGTCTGAATATATTTGCTGAAGCAAGTCTCCATGGAATGCTGAAGAATGGCTATGTTTGGATGGCTACAGACTGGCTATCCTCTACTTTAGATTTGAGGGTACTTGATTCAGATACTATGAATTCACTCCAAGGGGTCATTGGCTTACGTAAGCATACTCCAATTTCAGATCAGCAACATGCTTTTACAGTAAGGTGGAACAATCTGCTTAAATCTAGGACTGTTGACACACATCTGAATGTATTTGGACTATATGCCTATGACACAGTGTGGGTAATTGCTCGAGCCATTTCTACATTCTTGAGTGAAGGTGGAAATACTTCTTTTGTGAGTCATCCTGAGCTATCCACTGTAAGTGGCAAAAATTCAGAGCTAGCACAACACAAGATTTTCCAAGGAGGATTACAACTACTAAATATACTACTTAAAACTAATTTTACAGGTTTAATTGGTCCAATTCAACTGGATAACCGTGGAGACCTGCTTGGTTCTACGTTTGAGATTATTAATATTGCTGGAGCAGATTTTAGAACTGTGGGTTATTGGTCAAGTCATTTTGGCTTATCTGTTAATCCTCTGGAAGGTGACAAATCTAGCCCAAAACAGCAATTATATGATATTATATGGCCAGGTGGAAGCAAGATAGTGCCACGTGGATGGGTATTCGCAAACAATGAGAAAAAACTTTTAATTGGTGTACCCAAGAAAGCAGGTTTTGAAGAGTTTGTGACAACTGAAGAAGGTAACAACACGATGACGGGTTTCTGCATTGATGTCTTTGTTGCTGCTGCAAATTTACTACCTTATGCTTTGCCATACACGTTTGTATCTTTTATACAAAGCAACTCAACTCCCAGTTATAATGACCTTGTGGAACAGATTGTTTTAAAGGTTTGTTTATGCAAGATATTTGTTATGTTTATTAGCAATTCTTTCCAAAGTTTTAATGTGCTTATGATTCTTACATTAATTTTAATTTCTGGATTAAAATAGGTGGGCATTATTTCTTAGTACAGTTATTTATAAGCTGAACTACTGCAGAAACTTGATGCAGTTGTGGGGGACATTTCAATTGTGACAAATAGATCAAAGATTGTGGAGTTTACACTGCCTTACATAGATTCAGGCTTAGTTGTGGTGACTCCCGCCAGAGATATCCATTCAAACAATCCCTGGGCTTTCTTGCAGCCATTTACACCAGGGATGTGGTGTGCAATTGGTGGATCTTTTGTTATGATTGGAGCTGTTGTTTGGTTCCTGGAGCATAGGACAAATCCAGATTTTCGAGGACAACCAAAGAAGCAAATTGCAACCGTCTTCTGGTATGCATAATATGATGCGTCACTGCAAAATAAACATTTGAATGGAATAATAGACCACAAAACAAAATTTCCAAAGTTTTCTTTCCCTTTGATATTTTTTCTGATATTATGACAGCCCTGAACTATTATTTTCTTATGAAGCAGATAGCATATATCCTGCATTCAACAGTGTTGCTAGACATAAAAATTTGTCTTTGCGTGATAAGACCGTAACAATTTTACATTTTGTGGGTAAACATTGCAGCTGACATTCTAATATTTGAGATTGTCAATGTCTATTGAAATCAAGACACAACTACTCTCAAGAGTAGTTTTTTGGTTCAAGCATAAACTCACCTCTAGCACAAACTGTTAATAATTTAATGACAGTAAAGAAAGAGGTGAAACTTCTTGAATATTGAAGCCATGGAGGCATCTTTTAATGCTATAGAACTCTCTACTTTCTGTTGGAATTGTTACCTTTGAAACACCTGATACAGGCTTTCAGGAACACTGAGCCTTTCATCAATGCAGAAACAATCACACAACATCCATGACCATAAATTCAAGTTGTCAACAAAAATGAAATATATTTATGTGAAAGAGATAGCTATCTGAAGTACTTGCTGCTTTTTCACAGGGCATTTCTCCTTTCACTCGAGTGCTTATCCCTATGGTCCAGAATCTTTTCTAATGTAGCCTTATCAAATCCATACTTATTCTATAGGATACCTCCATTCCAGATTGAAAATTGTACTAAATTAACTTAAAACTGAAAGCTAGCATAAGTCATAGAAAGAACAAATGAATAAAATGTCTCGTGGATATGTGATTTGTTCAATATATCATTGAGAGTTTGACATTTTATTAACACTGTTGTCTGTTTTTCGGTTATCTGCAAAAATTAGCACAGTGCCATTGTTCTTTCTCTTTGAACTAATAAGATTTTCCTTCTGATATGCCACTCAATTTGTAGATGATATGTATTAACATGTTTTTTTTTTTTTTGAGTAAAGATTGAATATAGTTGTCCTTTTAGATTTTGGCCTTTGCATCTTACCATCGCTCCGTAGGATTTCTTTAGATTACTATCAGTGACTAATTCTTCAGGTATCCTTTATCTAGAAACTGAGTTTAAGCCAACCTGAAAATAACACTACTACTACATTTTGTGTAAGATTCTAGACCAAGTATGGATAGAAAGTTTCCGATTTTTACAAGTTTGACATAGCAGGCATTTTGTCAAACTATTTGCAGTCCTTCGAATCTAATATGTTTCCCACTTATTTTCTTCCTCAAATAATATTTGGCAGATTTGTAATAAATGTTACAGAGAATGACTTTCCATTTATTTTTCAATAAATATCCTAACTCACTTACAGGCATGCGATTACTATTATAATTCTCTTTTCAGATTATTAAAATGGTAGAAATTTACAGTTGAACTTAGAAATCATTTCTAGCACTTACCTGTAATTGACATGCTGACAGATGAAATACGTTCCATTCATAATGAGGTTCCTTTCATACTTTCACGAATTGATATTATCCTTTCATTGATGCGGTTTCCTCCTAGAAGCGGTAGTCTTTAATTAATTCTTAAGAACTGCAGACTTTAAGCCAAGGTGCGGCGGCTGAATGTGTTACTACGCCTCAGATGCAAGAAGGAACACTCTGTCCACGTCACCTTTAACTTTCCCCGACTCTTCCTTTGAGTGGCGGCTTAAATAAACTTTCAACTAAATATTGATTGTCTTATTTCATTTTTTCTTTCACACAGACACGCCCAGCATACACCCGATGACCAAGTGCTGGCCCCGTGACCTTCCAAAGATAATAATCGTGGCTTTCTTTAATTGGAATATGTAAGTTGCATTACACGGCGGCTTCTATGAACCATATTAGCGGCCAGACCTTCATTAACTTAACACTCTGATATTGGCGTGGAAATATATTTACTCAGTCCACAGAGAAAGATTTAAGATTGGCGCACAACAAGGAATGATTTCTCCAAATGATATTACAGATATCGATTCCACAGATTGCATAATCGTATTGACTCAATCGATATCTCAAAGTTGAATTGTATTTCACTTACTGGAAATATACTTCGCAAAAGCCTGATTCAGTCATGAACAGGAGCCATAACATTCAATATTTTCAAACTACATGTAAATCAATAATTAATTCGATCATTGTTCCAGCATCTGCAAAATTCCTCGAACCACGTATATGCCTCTGAGATTTGTCTTTGATAAAAGACTTCACAAATTTTCATAAATAGTTCAATCGATCACTAAAGCATAATACTAATCCTAAGTGTATCCACCCTTTGATGGAGTTGGATTTCCGTCCAAATCCACCCAGAAACTCAGCTCCCCGAAGCCAAGCTCTCCAAAGACTTCCCCATAATACTTTTCAGAAGACCATTAATTCATTTCTTTTCCACCTGCTTTTATACTTTCACCATCTTTTTATTGTTTTTTAAATGATTTGTCTTTCTAAAGTGATTTTTATTTAATATTTGAGCATTACATTTAATACAATCATTAATGAATTAATTAAATATAAATGTCCAAAATATTTTTCACTACAAATTAATATTTAATTTATCAAATACTCGAAAATTACATTTTGACCAGTTACAGTCAGTTGACTTCATTGGAGAACACAACTCAAAAGACACATGAAGTAGGGTGTATTAGAAGTTGGAAGTTTGGAGAAAAGTAAAGGTTTTGGCAACATTTTACTCACCAGGGTACTTTCATATTTGTTGGGGTAATTTTGTAGTTGTCAGGGCGGTTTTGTACAGAAGTGGTAGTTTCATCACAGCATGAAATGGCAGCTTTGCCATGTGTTCTGAAACGGCCAGCAACATACAAGTAAGTTTCAAATTCCTCTTCCAAATGATTTCTGATGACTTTTGGGATCCTTAAC
Organism: Sequoia sempervirens; assembly: GCA_007258455.2. Lineage (NCBI taxonomy): Eukaryota > Viridiplantae > Streptophyta > Pinopsida > Cupressales > Cupressaceae > Sequoia > Sequoia sempervirens. The sequence goes on along the minus strand of VDFB02281492.1, from coordinate 29,794,417 downwards.
ATGACTATACAAGTCAATTAAACGCGTGTAAACTCCCATAGAGGCATAGGAGAAGGATTTAAGTTGAATTATTTTTATTAGAGTAGAGTTCATAGGTTCACTTGACTGTCATAGACTCCTAAGTAAAGTAAAATCTGAAAGTGTGTAACATAGATCTGTTGTAGTGATTGTAAGGACTGAAATAAGTTGATATATGCTTGTTATGTGTCCAACAGGCCTAAGATTGTACTTCACTTTGAAGATGGTGAAAATGTGAGTATTATGCTTCACTATTGCAGGAGTTTTCTCCTGGAATTTAGGTTTTCCAGGTCAAATCCTTGTGTCTTCCAATTGTGATGTTCATTGGTCTCATTTTCCTTTTAGTTCACTGTTATTTACTTGGTAAAAATTACAGTTGGTTAGTCCTTCATAAAATCTGTATTTAATTACCAATAGGAAGGCATAACTTTCTCTAGTATATGAATCAGATTAGCATCAAAATATACATCGGCATTTTACTTTTTCAATGTTTGATTTACGTTGCATAAGACTAGTGTCAAGATATTATCTGATGGAAGTGTCAAATGTGCTTCAAAATCTTGGAGAATTTGAAAATGATGCCAAAAAAATTGCCAAGGTTCAAAAATAAAGTTCCAAAGCAACCCCGACACAGTCCCGAGAAATCATCGACAGAAATCTTGATGCAAATTCTGATGTACTTGTGTTAGGGTTTGAGCCTTGAAAAGCCCTAACCAAAAACTTTCATTGCAATAATTTTCTCCTTTTGGGACCCATTTTGAATGTTACTTTTAAGTCTAGGAAGTAGAGAACAAATACCTCCCTCTAACACGTCAACTTGTTTATTTTGATGAAAAGACAAATAACTCACACCTAGGGTGCCCATTAAATTCTTACATCTTGTCTTATCTATGGCTTTGTGGGGGCTGCAACTCTGTAGCTGTTGTGAACTCATGTTTCATGTCTATAAAAGGGCGTAGGTGGGTCAAACAATTTCAAGCGTGGTTTTAGAAGTGGGCTTTTTCACAGATTTTGGTAGGATCTAGTCAATCTCTCTCTCAAGAAGGCTTTTTCAATATAAGGCTGCCTCCAATAGGCAGGCAGGTAAGGCTTGCTGTTATAGTTGTGTTACTTGAATATTTTTTACTGGCAATGGAAATCCAATCACCAACAATCACGATAAATGGAAAGGAAATCTCCAATCTTGTTGAAACAAACCATTTAGGTCAAGTAAAGATTACATCATCTGTTAAAACTGGGAACTGAATTTGGGTAAATGCAAAGCAATTTCAGGGTAGCTGAAAGTATAGGCTTGCTCGCTTAAAATGGGAACAAGCAAGAAGAAAGCAGTCTCAAAGGGAAAATAATGTGGTTCTTAGTCATAGGTGTAAAAACTCTCAAACAAGAATCTACAACAAGTTTGTTGTGGTAAAAGGTCTTAAGGTAGAAGAGGCAAAGAAGAATCTATCATTTACAGCCCCACTTCCACACCTCTTACCTGGTCCTCAAACCTTTATGTGCAAGAGTTGGTAATTGCCAAGAAGATGTTGGAGGGTTTGGAAGTCAAGGATTAGGAAACGGACCACAAAATCCATGAGATCACAGTAGCAAATCAATCCTTAGTGGAAGGTTATAAAGTTTTAAAGGAATGGGTGGCAGTTTTGCAAGAAGCTCTTTTGGCAGGGAAGCTTGAGTGGCAAAGCATTGAAGCTAGCCTAGCAAACCATGAAAGAACACATAGCGTTAAATAGGGATGCAGTAAAATCCAAAACATCTCAGGATGAGGTACAAACACATAGTGTTAAATTTCAGGGAGTGAAGACAAAATAAAAGCACTCCCAATCTTGAAAGTGACTTATTGAAAGACAAGTTGCATTGGCAAGGGCAAATCTACCAAGTGTGGAGAGTGGGAAAGATATGTGAAGAGATGCTTAGGCCTATAAAAGTCACAATGAAAAGCGTGCATGACAAGAAACATGTTTTAAGAAAAGAAAAAAAATCTTGAGGGCTCACGCTTCTTCCTACATGAGGATTTAACTGTTAGGCAACAAGAGGAGAGAAGGGAGGAAGTGGGAAAGATAAGAGCAGCAAGAGATGAAGGCAAAAGGGCATGGTTGTATAAGGGTAAAGCTATTATTGCCAATTTTGGACCTCACAGCAAGGCAGGGCAACAAGCTGGCAGCAAAGAAAAAGTAGTAGATTCTTTAGTAAGAAGAAAAGCAACAAGGCCAATATGGACAAATAGGGGTAAAGACTCAACTTTGAGTCTTATGTGCGAAAATAAATAGCAATCAAGGCCTACCCAGGTTTTCCTAAGCTTATTTTGTTGGAATTGTAGAGTTTACCCTTGGAGCTGGGGACTTGGGTGAGGGCCTATTGCAAAAGGTAGAGACATAATTTGTCTCACAAAGATGCATGAACATGAAAGTTGCAGGACTCCTATGTTTGAAGGTTACATGAAGTTGGTGGCTTTGAACAAGGCAGCAAGGAATGGCAAAGGCTATGGTGGAATAACGGCCTTAGTGAAAGAAAAAGAAGGGTATATCATTCAGCTAGAAAGAGAAGATTCAAATAAGCAGCATATTTGGTTCAGAATTTTAGAAAATGAAAGTCATATTAGAATTGCAATGTGTTATTTTGCTCCAAAAGTTTCAAAAATTTACAAAAATAATGAGCTAGATAGCAAGGACCCTTATGCGGCTTTAATAAAATATATTACAGCGTATTCTTAGCAAGGAGAAGTCCTTTTAGAGGGAGATTTCAATTCCAGCATTGCTAATGAACAAGCTAGCATTATATTTTGTAAAGAGGACTGCAGTCCTATTTGGCTTACGGAAGAAACAAATCATCAATGGTCAAGATGTTAAGAAGATGACAAGAATAGTAACCATCTTCGAGAGGAATTGCTTAATTTATGTGTTGCCTTTGATTTAACTATTTGCAATGGTTTCAATAGACGGAAGAAATCTAGAAATTTTATAAAATTATTTGGCTGTATGATAGAAAACATAATCAACAGGTGGATGAAAGAAAAAGAAAAGCGTGCAAAAGGGCAAGTAGATTTTAGGCCTAAGCACTCTACGGTTGATCATAGAATCACTTTGAGGCACATCATTGAAAAAGTTTAGGGGGAAAGAGAAGAAGCTTTTTGTTGTTTTGTTCATTTCACAAAGGCTTTTGACATGATCCCGGGGATAAGTTATGGCATGGAATGGAAGAACTTGGGATTCCTATACATCTTAGTGGCTGTCCATAGGCTTTATGAAGAGATTAAAGTCAAAATCAGAACTTCAGTAGGCATTTCATAAAGTTTTAGGAGTGACTTTAGGGTCAAGCAAGGGTGTCCCCTATCCCCTACTCTTTTGGGATTATATGTTGACAAACTTGAAGAATGGTTAAATTTGCAAGGTGGAGATGGGGTCCATTTGGGAGAGTTTGTGATAAGGCTGCTTCTTTATGCTGATGACCTTATTTTAATTGCCAAATTGGTTCATGGGTTGCAAGATCACTTATATGCCCTTGAACATTTTTGTAGAGCAATGGGGATGCAAGTCGATACCCATGACCAAAGTCATGATTTTCTCCAATAGAAGAAATCAGAACCATCGTAAGTTCTACTTTGAAGGCAATATTCTTGAAGAAGTAACAAAGTACAAATGCCTAGGGATTGACTTCAACAACAAGCTTGGTTGGGAGGGCTACTGAAAGAAGAGAACTTTGGGAAGATGGAAAGCATTATATGCTTTTCAAAATAGATGTAGAAAGGCAAAGCTATGGGATTGGAAAACTACCCAGATTCATTTTGGGTTTTTAGGGCTTCTAGGAGTGCTCTATGGGTGTGCCTCAGATTTAAATTGGAAACAAATTGAGAAAATTCAAAAGCGCTTGATTACAAGAAAGTTCAAAATAAAAAGTTCAGCCTTATGATTTTATGCAAAGTGAAAATGGGGCAGCTTTTATTGAAGCAATTGTTATTGTGTCTCATATGACATTTAAAAAGGATTAAAAAAATTGAAGTAGGTAGATGGCCTAAGATTTTTTCAATAATATCTTGAGCGAAAGAAAGAAGACTTGGATGAACCAAAAAGAAAAATGGATGAGCAAGTGGAATATCTACTTGAATGCATGTCCCATGAATAGCAAAGAAATAAAGGCTTTTGTTATGGATAAGTTCCTCAAGCATACATGGGGTAAAATGTTGGGGAGAAATAAGAATTATTATATTGAAGAGTTAAGCCTCACATGTGATCACCTTTGAAAAGCATACATAGGGGCTTGTATTATGTGGAGAACCAAAATTCTTATTGCTCAGTCAAGAACTAACTCTCATCAACTTCAATGTGAAATAGGGCAATGGAAAAGGCCAAAAGAAGCATGGGAGGAAAGGGTGTGTATTTTTTGCTCTACTAAGGCAGTGGAATCAGAAACACTTCATTATGGATTATGATGCTTTTAAACATCAGGGACAAACATGTAAATGTCTTGACAGTTGGTTCTTGGTATGGTTTATTCAGTGAGGCAATTGTTGAGAAGTTGGGGGAGTTCATCATCACCTTAAATAGGAAAAGAATTGAAATACAGAAATAAAAAATGATAAGGTTGACTGTCCCATAGAGCATTTTTAGCCTCATGGTTTTTTCTTCTTCTTCTTATATTATTATATTTTTTATTGTATCAAGGTGACTTAGGTTAACAAATGATTAAATCATACAACTTAAAGAGCAAGAAAGCTTGTGTTTCATAGGGGCTGTCTATTTTCAATAGGGAATGAAATTCTGGAGCATAAATGGGATGTTTATGGTTTGAGGTCAAGTGTAAAGAGTGGTGAAAAGAAAAGTGATTGTGGTTTGTATCAAATACATCTTGTTTGTGTTGTATATATTGGAAGCATTTCTCAATTCAACTGGGTTTGGTGGTGTAATGTAAAGAATTAGAATAAAATTGAAAGTTAAAGCCACATTTAATTAAAATATATTATTATTTTAAAACCAAACTAATTAAAATATATTATTATTTTAAAACCAAACAAATTTCAGATAGTGTTTTTAGGTAGATTGTTCATGTTATGATGGAGTGTGGTTGCTCAATGTCCGTACAAGATTTTTGTAGTGTATCTCCATATGATGGATTAAAGCCTATGTTACATGGGGACACGTCCCCACCCCTCAAATCTCCATCCCCATCCCCATCCCCTAAGGCAATTAAGGTATGGAAAGACACTAGGGGATTTCCCTTGGCCGCCCCACCCTCCCAACCGTGAAAATGCAGAAACGTCCCAAAATGTATGCCTAAAATAGGGGATGGTAGGAAATGCATTGGGGATGCTTGGCCATCCCTGAGGCGGCTGGAGATGTCTCAAACGTCCCTTGACTGTCCTGGGGATGACCAAATGTTCTCCTATTGAAAAGCATTTTTTAAATGTTTAAAAAAAAAATCATTCATAACATTAAGAAAGTGTTAAATATATCATGACGGCATTATAACAACAGCAATAAATATATCATGACATCAGTATAACAACAATTAAATTAAGCATGACAGCAGTGAAGGCAACAACTGTAGTATAACAGCAATAAATATATCATAATTCAGATTCATAGTTAATGATGTTCTATAACAGTTAATACTAACAGCAATAAGTTATATAGATTTTTGAATAAAAAGATAAATAGTTGAGATCAATTCACCTGATTTGCATGATTTTTAATTTATTTGATTTATTTCATTTAGGAATGTGCATGCATAAGATAGAGAATTTAGAAATTTGTATGGTAGAAACCACTGACTTTTGAGAATGACATGTGAGGATAAATAATTAATTATTTTTACAATCAATCAATTATATGTGCATAGAATTTATTTATGGAATGCATGAGAGGTTAATTAATCAATTATCTATGTGATTAATTAATTAATTGTGAAGTCATGGTAGTGGATAAAGATGAAAAATTAATTAGTTAAGAAAACTTAACTAATTAATTAGCTGATGGAATATAATGATATGGTACAATTATTAATTAATCAAAATGATGATATTAGAGTGAATTAGCTATGATAAACTAATATGAAAATTGATGATATGAAATGATGTAATTTAGATATCTACAAATAGAATCAACATGTACAAAAACTCCCAAAAATTAAATTTAAGTTTTGAATTGAAGAATGATGACCCCTATGACCTCATTTCAAAAGGCAAAATTCCAGCCTAACAAGAATTCAAATTCAACACTATCCTGGCATTAATCTTAATACAGGGTTGATGAAAACCTTGATACAACCCTAACAAAATCTTTAAAAAACTCCACTAAATCCTGACGTAGAAAAGTTGTCAACTAGTGTTAAGAGTGCTAACATACTTGTATCAGAAACCAAAAAAAATCCTTTTCTTTTTATTGCCCGAGTTTAACGATAAATTGGGTTTTGTTATAGTAAACGATTTGTAGTCCATTTGACATTTCATATAGTCTTACGAATCCCATTTTTGTTTAAATCTTAGAATGCTTCCCCACTTGCATCTTTTTGCTTCTATCAAGCTAGAACGGATTAGAATATTGTCAAACTTAAAAATATCGTGTGAAATTATATAAGAACCTTAACCTAGCATTGGGATAATTTTAGACTCAAATCATCAAAGCTAGTTCTTTAATCAAAAGTAACATTCACTGCAGGAATCTTGCTAATCATATCCCCTAGATTACTTTTTGATGAAGATTCTTAGAAATGTTGTATGCCAAGGTAGTCTATAGAAGTTCCCTTTTGTAATATATTGTTTTCAAATATGCTATTTGAATAATATCATTTAAATGGCAGTGAAGATGGTGAAGAAGAATTTTAATGTCCTTTAGATCAAATTAGTTTCTAAGACTTGTCAAAGTGTATCATTCAAATATATAATATGATTTGTCTTTAAATCAGTGTACAATGTCTAATTCGAGTTTATATTATTTTTGTTGTTACCCCTTATCTTGTTTGTCCATTAGTTCATCAAGAGTGTCCACTGATGATATTGTTAGATTTGGCAATGAAGATAGCTACTAAAGATCAAGAGAGCTAAAAGCAAGCACAAAAAGAAGATCAATATAAAGGAATAATGCTATTCTATTTTAGGATGAAATATACAAAAGATCAATAATTTATATACAATACATTCTAGGTGAGTGAGTATATAGACTAGGTGAGAGGGAGGACGTGGCAAATCCAACTAACAGAACGTGTAGCCCCAAAATATCCAAAATAAGAAAGAGTAACTCTTATGAAAGATATTGACACTTAACTCCACCCACATCTATTACCCACTCTTATTAACCTAAACAAACTTTAATAAAAAATGTAGAAAAATCTTTATAAAAAAAATAAAAATCTATACTAACAGAAATGTTATCCTTGAAATTGTCACAGATGTAGCAATTATTCTCTTTTTCCATCAATCATCCCACTCTTCTCTGTTGTATGAAATTTGTAGGACAAAAAGGCAAAGAAACGAATAAGATAATCTCCATACATAAACATGAAGATTGAGATTAGAAATTCTTTATAATGATCTCTATGTTTGAACATGGTGAAATGAATGTGGCCAAGATTTTTGGAGGCTAAGAGAGTATGGAGAGTAGTAGTGGAGAGTAGTAGTGTTACATACTTTGGGGAGGTTAATTCTCACATTTTAGAATGGAAGGCATTCATATTCAATTTTATTTGTTACATGGTTTACAAATTCACTCACACCAAGGTGTTTTTGCTTTTAGCCCAACTGCCGGCTTCACCATGGAGGTTGTGAACATTAAATCTTTATTTTAGAAAATATTCATTTTGTTTCTAGGCTGACAACATCTGAAAATAATTTTGATCACTCATACTAGTTTATATAATCTTTTTCATCTTCCACTAACAAGTTTGTTGTCTCTCTAGATTTTTCTTTAAACTTCAGAAGAATGTAAGATTTGATATTTTGTGTATTATTGATAAGGTTGTCATCATTATTGGTTCCAGCCTAATACAAAAGACAGGTTATTATGTCCACGCCATTACCTCTGCACTATATATTCAACAACAGAGTTATTAGGGTGTTCAGATTTCAGAAAATGAAATTCCTTCTAATGTTAGCTTTGTGTTTGTGCAGGTTCAGCTTTTCAACATTGTTCTTCTCTCATAGTAAGTAAATTAACTCTTGATGCCATGCATTGTTAGCTTGCTTATAGAATGTCTTCGCTGCTGAAGGTGCAAACTAAGCTTTGTCTTTCTTTTCAGGTTTCAATAAAGTTTAACTGTTTAAAACCGTTTGAGCAATTTAGAAATGTTTTCTTTTTAATTGATTATGCTGGATTTTGAACTTAATGTAGTTATAATAATATATTTATTCAATGTTAATAAGAATATCCTGTTAGATGAGGCAATGTTCTTGTCTTGTGGGAAAACCTGATGCACAAAACTGGTGTTTAATACAGGAGAGAACATTTTGACCGCCCTCGGACGGGCAGTGCTCATCATATGGCTATTTGTGGTTTTGATCATCAATTCTAGCTATACAGCCAGTCTGACCTCAATCCTCACTGTAAGACAACTATCAACTACAATTGATGGAATTGACAGTTTAATAAAAAGCAACAGTCCTGTAGGATATCAGACAGGCTCCTTTGCAAGAAACTATTTAATACACGAGTTTGGTATAGATACCTCCAGACTAATACCCCTTGATTCTCCGGAAAAATATGCTAAAGCATTATCGGATGGACCAAACAGAGGAGGTGTGGCTGCAATTGTAGATGAGCTTCCTTACGTCCAAGAATTTCTGTCAACACACTGTGGTTATACACTTGTTGGCCGGCAAATCAGCAGAAATGGCTGGGGTTTTGTAAGTAGTTCTCTTCATTGGATAAGCCTTTCGTTGTCTTGTATCTTATAACTTTTTTAGTCTGTCTTTTATGTTCTATGTTTTGAATACTCTGTACATGTTCAAATTCTATTGTTTTAAGACGCTTCATTTTCTTTTCTGTCAACAGGCTTTCCAGAAGGATTCTGAGCTGGCAATTGATATGTCCGTAGCTATTCTGACTCTGTCAGAGAGTGGCAAGCTACAGAGAATCCATGATCAATGGCTGAGTCAAAATACTTGCAACTCAAGGCAAAATCAAGTGCAATCTGATCAACTGAGCCTGAAAAGCTTCTGGGGTCTTTTCTTGATTATTGGACTTGTATGCTTTGCTTCCCTATTTGTGTTTTTCTATCGTATGATACATCAATACATACGCCATTCTAGGAACCTAGATAATCAAGATGGTTCTACTCCTCAATCAGGTTCCCTGACTTATAGGAGTGCAAAAATTATACGATCATTTGCTAGTTTTGTTGATGAGAAGAAGACAGAAAGTTCCAAGAGGAAAAGAAGTGACAAACAAGGCAGTGGGTTGAGTCCGAGCCATGATTCTACCCATTCAAATTCAAATAATCAAGCCTTTAGTAGTGATCCACAAACTCCACCTGCACAAACAGCTGTATAGTGTTTATGTGATGCTCAAGTTGTTCTTCCAAGAGGATCAAGAAAATTTTGACAAATCAACACGGTAATTAATTTGAGCTGGATGGGGTATGGCATAAACATAAGGTAGCAATGCTTTTGCATTGAAGGCTAACCCTCTATGAACAAGTTTTACTATTCCTCAGAAAAGTATTACTTCTCTGGCAGAGTGTTGCAGCTCAGGCATAGAGAGAAGGCAGCAACAAAGTAATGCTTCTCGTAATTCTGTCGTCTTTATCTTGAGGGCTTGTGTCTGGAATTGGAATTCATTTTTGAAACATCAAGTGTTCAATGAAGTGCAATCTCTTTCACTTTTGAATTACCAAAACCCCCTGGCAACAATTGAAGTGAATGGTAATCACACAGATACTTTGCCATCAAATCATTAGTAAGCACAATCCATGTAGCTTAATTTCATTGCCAATATGCGGCAAAAGTTGCTCTGTTCATCAGTAAATACCGAGTCAGAAACTTCAAGCAGGCACCAGTATTTATATATAATTATCTAAATAATCCTTGAAATCTCATGTCAGTTACTCAACAATTGTTGATGCCCCATAGTCTATTTATGTAATTTCATCATTTATGAATTCAGGCTACAACACAAATTATTTAAGAATATAGACCACTGGATTCTGTTGGCATCCAAGCCATTTATGATCCGTTAAAATTTGTTTAGATTTCTTAAATAGATTCTGGTTGAAGGATGAATTGGTCAGAACTTAATGAACAAAGTTTGAGATCTGTAATTTTGTTGGCCCGACAATCTGCTTCATTTTGGTTAAATCCGAGACTCTGTAGGTGTCAAAATAGGTTCTAAATTTGTTGAAACATATTTGTTAGTTGTCGAATTTTCTTTGAACTTGTGAGTGTATATTGTACTTTGTAGCTGGAAAAGATCATTGTCGGCTTAAGTCCAAGGGCATAATAGCATCTCAACGCAGTGCTAAAGCATTAAATGAGAACATACGAGGAGGCCAAGACATGGTTCTCATACAATTGTTAAGCTAACTCTGGCGGTGCATCTCATTCCTCTTTCTGTTTTACAATATTCTTCCTGTCAAGCTAGGAATGAAAAAGCAGAACATAATGGTAATGTTTATTGTATATGAAGATTTTCAAAGTTTATTTATAGGGTAGTGAAGAAGTTAAGTTGTCACAAACAAAACAAACTATCAAAAAATTATAAAGATTAATATTTATATCCTCCATTAATTTGAAGGGGTGACAGGTAAACAAAATGTGCACTTTGATAAGAATATATGTTGGTTGGTCTATAAGTGGACAATTTTGATTTGTACATTGCCATTTTTTACATGATGTTGAATCAAATGAAATTTTGTGTTGATATGTTTGGTTCAATCATGGAAGATTAGATTTTTGGTCTTTTGATTGCAGATTTATTGTCAATTAGAAGAGGTGTTGATGAAATTTTATGTTCTTGCTAATCTTCAAGAATCCTTTTGAGCCATAATTTATCTCTAGTTGCCTCTTGAAATCTACTATACATTTTTCTTTTGTAGAGGATAGAGTTAGCTTTGTTTGCTTCTTAGATTTTCAAGAAATGGTAGTCGATCTTAGATTTTATATTCCAAGTTACTTGCATAGTAAGAATTTTAATATCTAACAAATGTGAAACTTGTTGCCTTGAAGTATTTGACTCCATAGTTCTAGGTTCCCTAGCTCTATTTGTTGCTAACTGATGATTTTCTCTAGGTGGTTGCATGAATCTAGAAAGGACTCCAACAACAAAAGAAATGACAGGTCATATTCCTGCAAAAATAAAACTTCCAACAATCTATTGGTATTTAGATGCACCAACAAATGCTACAAAGTCATATGATGTTAGTTTCAAACTTTGTCCTATGGGAGTATTAAGAAGTTTGTAGTTGGACATTCTAAATTTGCTTAAAAATTCACCAATATACTTGTGTTGGGTGATGAAGACATACTTGGGTTTTTGAATCACCTCAATACCCAAATAATAATGAAGATATCCCAAATTAGTCATTTTAAACCTTCGTGTTTTGACAATAAAATATATGTCCAAGATTTGGACTATTTATGCTAGAAAAATTAACCCCATGGTGATGCAATAAGAAGGAACCTTGAATAGTAAGGTAGATATCATAATATAAAAAGTAAAATAAGCATATATTTATTCATCATTCATACACATCTCTGACATATGTATGTGTTTTTATTATATCTTCTTTATATACACTTTTACTCATATATCTTCTCTTATTTCCACATGTCTCATATATCTTCCTCTTACTCGTCCATGCTTCTTTATCCATGCGTTTCTTCTCTTTTCTCTTACTTTCTCTTTTATATATAGCCTCTTTATGCCTCTTAGTGGCACCTTTTCCTTATTTCCTTTCATAAGCACTCTAAATTATTCTTTTCCTATGAATTCATCTTGTCTTTTATGATATTTAACCTTTTTATAGTTTATTTAAGGATGTTAGAGTGTGTTGGTTGTTTAAGGGCTATATGATCGATATATGGGTCCAAAGGTATATGCAAATATTTTGCAGTATCAAACAATCTCTTTTCTCTTTCTTTGCTAAGTGTCAAATGTGTATAGGTGATACCACAAGGTCTCTAGTCTAGCATGCAATCTCACATCCCCTTCTTTGGACTGCCTAACTCTCTTTGTACAACATTGCAAGCCCTTTGCGAAATAGGATAATGTCGTATAAGGTACTATTTATGTTATATGTGATATCCCTAGTACCTAACAACATCCCCACCTAGGCCTAGAATATTTTCTTGTCCTAGAGACAATCTTATAAAATTTCTTTTCATCAAATCCTTTTTTATTCTTGTCAAAATTTCCTCCTTGATATGCAGCTCTCAATTCCTTGGAGCTTCATCTTCCTAATGTAGGTCCTTTTCATCCTTTTTTTCTTCAAAACATGTTTTTAGGAACTGCACTCTTTTTTGGCTATCCATTGCATCATTTCCTATATACTTTCTATCTTCTATAGTAGGTTTTCTTTATTTGAAGTGCTCTTTTTTTCTCCATATTCACCATAGACATCTTTGTGATATCTTCCACTACCTTTTTTTACTCTTCTTTATATTCAATTCCCTCATCTTTATGCAATGTCTTCTCTTCATTTGCAATATGTTTTCCTCTTGTATGATGCCTTTTGACACCCTTCTATGTATCTTCCTCATTTTTGGGGTTTCAATCATCCTTCTTTTTAACTCAACCAACTTCCAAGTTTCTACTACATCATTCGTTTTAGTTGATGACTCATCACTTTCTATAATTGTTTATCCTTCTAATGTGGGTTCACCATAAAATTCATTTCTTGAGATTCTACTAATTGTGTATGATCCTTTGTCTCTCTTGGATTCTTTCTCATCTTCAATATGTATTTATTCAATGTACTCTTTTCATCCCTTTGTTGAATCACATGCATACTATACCATTGCCTTATTTTATCAACTCTTCTTTTGCGACATCAAATATACCACTATTGTCCACAAACCATCCCAAATCTATATGATGTTAAATGAGTCAGGAGTTTCTTCATTCATTTCAATAACTTCAAATTTGTTTTTTTTATTTTAATCTCCATAAAATTTACTTCTACATATAGCCTTTTGCATAGAAGAGGGAATCAATTTTTGTAGCTTGTAGAAGAGTCCTCATTTTGTATCTAGAAAAGCACATGATTTATATTATTGATCTATCTTTGAATTTCCCTCCATTGTGGTTCATAGTAGCCAAGTGTTGATTGTTTAGGGCACATGCGACCAATCCTTGAGCTTTGACCATGCCTCTTTCAATAAAGGATCCTTTCCTATTCATTCCTTTGACCAATGGTTCATATTCTTCTTCAAGTAACATGAAGCAATTGTTTTTTTATGCTTATGCCATTGTCGGCATATACTATAATAGAAACTTATTGTTCTTATAGGAGACTTTTCAAATTCTACCTTCAGTGCAACTTGATTTGTATATTCTATCATTAGACATCCATTTCTCTTGTGTCCTTTTGTACTATAATGTATACACCATATGTTGGGCCTTTTGGCTAAGGATTAAATCTCACTGTTCTCACCTTTTACCAAAATTCCTCATTTTAATTTTGGTTTTTTAACTCCAAGTTTAATTTCTCTAATTCCTTGCTCCCATAAGAACCATTTCTCCAATATTAGGATTTCGTTCTAGTTTATAACTACTACTTTATTATATGTGGTAAATACTTTTTATCTACCACAACTCTAATTTGTGGTTTTAACTTGGATACAAATCATTCAATCCTTTGTTTCTTCATTAGTGGCTCCTCCAAATTTTTAACCACACTTTCAAAATGTTGGTCATATTTTTTCATAGATCCATTATTTCCTTGTGTCATTTTGCTCACTTTGCTAACATTCTTAGTTGGGGCATTAGGTGAATAAAATTTTGTCAAACATAACTCACTTATTTCTTCTCACTTCTTGCCATGTTTTGGACACACTTTAATGTACCATTTCAATTTCATCTTTGAGTGTTTCTATAAACTCCTATATAAACAAGTCTAGTCATCATGGATGACAACTCTATTCTAGTGAGATTCTAAGATAAAGAGATGCTCACTTGCATCTTTAGTATATTTTTTAAATGCATGGAGCTTAATCTTGTTTGTGGCTATTTTTACATGAGTTGATGGTGCATTTGATTTCTCTTTTTGTACTTTTTGGCTTGTCCTTCCTCCCAACTTAACTTGTTTTATTGGTTCTCTCTTCCTTTCTTCCTTAGGTATTTTCTGTCTAGTTCTTTTTTTCTTGTTTCACCAATATTTTTCTTCTACCTTTATCTCTAGGAAACTAAATCTCAAAAATACTCATTGCCCAATATGTTCTCAAAAGTATTCATACAATTTATTATTGATATTGTTGTGTCTCGCCTAAGTAATGATCTAATACTTATCTCTTCTTAAATTATTTGGCATGGGGGTGAGTCTTGATCTAGGGGTTTACCTCTTCAAGGTGTCATTTCATCTTAGGAGATAGGATTTTTTGACAATTTGCCAATAGTTAGTGACTTTTTGTTAAATAGTATAGGAACTTCCCATCCTTCTTCACATGTTCCATTTGTTTTAATGACTAACTTATTGTAGATTTCCCTTATATTGACATTCTCCACATTCTTTTCCTTTTCCAAGAATTCTAAATTTTTCATCTTTTTCTTTTTGTAACCATACACTTTTTCAAATGGAAAAACACCTTTGCTTCTATGCCTTAACTCAACATTGTTGCTTTTAACCTCTTTCTCCAATGACTCCTTAAATTCACCATATTATTTTATTTAATCTATTCATTTGGTAAAAAAAAAAAAAATCACTATTTTAATATGGATACTTATTTGCTCAAATATTTTGATGTTATTTTGTGGCACAATAACTATTTGTCCATCTACTCTTGACATGCTTAATTCCTTGACCTTCTCCATCCTTCTACAATAACTTTTTTGAATTTTTTCTCCCTTCTTTTTCTTCTATGTGCATCTCACACACCATCTTTATTTATTTAATAAACTCTCTTAATATCTTGCTTTAGCTTTTTTCCATGGGTGTTTTTGATTTGGAGTTTCATTAATCACTTTGTCTATCCCTAATGGCTCCAGTAGACCTTCTTTAATGTGTTAGTGTGAATGGGTTGTTTTACCTAACTAGTTCGCCATGTAAATCCTATTCACACTAGTTTACTTAAGTGTACTTAGGGCATATTTAGGCTATTTACTTTTTGTCTCTCATGTCACATGATGAAGGCACTTTTAATAATCCTATGTTGTCCTATCATTTCACCTTGCCTGTATCATTTTGCATTATAATCAATAAATTTATCCTCTTTCGTTTCTCTCTCTCTCTCTCTCTCTCTCTCTCTCTCTCTCTTGTGGAAGGTTAATCTCTAATTTTGTAGATGATCCAATGAGCTCAAGTCCATTATTGACTTATATGGTGTGAAAGCTTTAGATCTATAAGTGTCTTCTCAAATATAAGAATGACTCAAACAAGAGTTATTGTTGAATACATTTGTTGGCAAAAAGGACTTCAGCATTAATTCCAAAAGGCTAAAAATCTCCCTATTCTCATATAAAACACTCTATATTTTGGATTTAAAAAATAGCCATTTTTATAGGATTTACAAAAAACTATGTAGAAAATTTTGTGTGATCCATATGAAATTTGTACAAACCCACACAAAATCTATATATATCCATAAAAAAATTGTACCATATGACACCATGTAGTCATACCACATTGTTAATCATAGGATGGTAGAATATTTATTGGGGTTATAGTCGTTAGTCTACAATATAGTTGGCAGGCCTATGTAGTTATTCCACTAGCATTGTACAACTATTTTCCTTGCATCACATCTTCATGAACAAAGGAATGAGCATTATAAGTTAAAAATTATTTTTGTTGTTGGGTCTTTTCAGGGCTCCAAGTCAGATTGGTTCCTTATGGTGGATTCCACCTTGACCTATGAGGCTTAAGCCTTAGGTGGTGCAACAATTGTCACCCTCAAATTGCTGCTCAATGGCCCAATCTTCACCCCAGACAATTGTTATTTAGTGTTCTGCTACACTACCACTTGGATGTCACCCAAGTTGTGCTTCACTCCACCCAAGTAGTGTGGCCAATCTTGTTACCCATATTTGCCACTAGTGAGCCAATGTTGCACAAATCATTGTCATAATAGTGCCAAGGCCCCTCTTTTGTGCCTAAATAACTTAGTTTTTTGGGAACCATAACTTTTCACCTAGGTATCAATTTTATTTATTTATTTATTTATTGAAAAGCTAGTTTTGAGCACTTTGTAGTGATGTAGATTATCTTTCCATATATTGTTGTAGGTGTTTGATATTGTTGGTTGAAGTTTATATTATCTCTCTCATTTATGAGCTCATAACTCTCACTCAATTTCTCAATTTAAAAAATGAATAGGCATTGGAAAGATTTTTTAGAGATCTACACAACCATCCATGAATTTTTTCTAGAATCTACCCCAAGTATATTTTATTTAGTTTGTGACTTGTTTGAATTCTAGTTGATTACTTGGATATTTTGGCATTTGAAAATGTTCTAATTTCATGAGATGACTTCATTTCAACTTATTGATATGTATTGAGATTATTAGTCTTTGATATTATCATTTTAGGAGGTATCATAGGTTTTTATATTCATCTTTCTATGATAATCCCAAATAAGGATAATTATGAGTCTTAGAAAAATGACATCCTAACACATCTTAAGTGGCTTAATATTTTGCCTCATCTTTATAAACTCATACCTAAACTAGACACATTGAATAGGAAATCAATATGGTGAAATAATATTGATCATTTGATAAGTAGGAGGTATTTTTCCACAGCGTGTCAAAACTAGAAACATGGGTCAATGAGTTTGACTCGAAACTACACGGTTGAATCTTGATAGCAATATCATAATATTGATCATGCTGTAAGATTGATTTGTTTGAATGTTGATCATGATAATATATGTGGTGTATCAGATATTTATTGCCCCCACACACTTTAGACTAAAATTTGGGAGGTCTTTGGAGACACTCATATCTCTCCATTTCCAAATGAGCCTACTATAATTTTTCTTATTCTCCTTGATGAGCTAGATAATATACCATTTGATGATGATACTTTAGGGGTCTCTAAATATATTGTAGGCCCTGTTTATTCCAATAGTACATAGAATTTTATTCTTTCTTTTTCCCCTCCTATTTATATCATATCTACATCTCTTGTTGTTCTTGATGAAATTAACATTGCTACATCCATCACCCCTATTGATTTAGTGTAAGAGGAAATTCATCTTCTTCCATATATAGCTAATTGAGGTTCCTATCTATCAAGCAAATTCATTCTTATTTTTGGAGTCTCACATTTTTATTTGGAGGATTCATTAGAGGACATGCATTATCACTTTTGATGATAGTTATGACACAACTATTATCACATCATCTTTATCTTTGGAGCTTGTTCTACATTATTCCTCATAGGATTCTAGATTAGCATTACCCAATTCTAACATGTGGATATTTGAGTAGCTTTTAGAGAACCTATCATGATATTTCTTCCCCCATCTCTCTTCTTGGAGTTTGAGTTTCATCTATATACACCATTTATTTATTCTTCTTCCTAAGGAGAGAAATATTGTTTATAGGCAATGAATTATTTTTTGTCTTCAAGCATTCACCATTGGCACAAGAGATGTATTTATGGGGGATCTATTGTCTCACTCTCCTATGGGGGTATTATTGATTATATATAGATGTTGGATGTAGTCCCTAAGGGGTCATATTGTGTTCTCCTTCAATAATTTCTTTTATGCATTCTCTCTTTTGAAGAGGGGATTACTCTATTTGTGAGAGATCATTTTCATATGGGTTCCTAACATGGCCTTGTACTTGGGACCCATCCATCATCCATCATTACATCATTTTCATATGTTTATTCCTCTATAAAGGGGGTGTTAGTGTGAATTGGGTGTTTTACAATCCATCTTAATTTCTTTACAAAATGATCTTAATCTCTTACTTTATCCTTTTTTCATTGGTTTTTTAATTGGAGTTTCATTAATCACTTTGTTCATCCCTATTGGCTCTATTAGGCCTACTTTAATGTGTTTGTGTGAATCAGGTATCTAACTAGTTCACCATCTAGGTCCTATTCACACTAGTTTACTTAGGGTATCTTTAGATTATTTACTTTTTATGTCTCTTGTCATATGCTTAAGACACTTGTCATAATCCTATGTTGTCCTATCATCTCACCTTATCTATATAAGCAACATATCACATGCAGTTTATGTATCCTTGATCATTGTAACATTTATCTATTTGATCATAATATCATTTTATAGGTCATAATCAAGCAATTCGTCCTCCTAACTCTCTCTTGTGGAAGGTTAATCTTTAATTTTACAAGTGATCCTAGGATCTTGAGTCAACCATCAACTATTACATAATGGTCACATATTTTCAAGACCTCCCCATTCTATTTATGTCTCCTAGGTGCTTAATCCTTCTCATGAGTTAGGTCCTAGTGTGTATTACTACGCATCTCATTTACTACAATACTGGTTGTTGATACTATTATCCTTGGACTGCAAAAATCTCTTTATTTCTTTAATTTCTATTTTTATACACCACAAATTAGGTCCCAACACCATAACTAAATGTTGATAGTAAAATATAGGATTGAGGTTTGAATTATTTGTTGTATAAATTAACCCTAGTGTGATGAATAAGAAAAATCCATAATAGTGTGGTAGATATCATAATAATAGAAAGTAAAATATACATATTTATTCATCATTCATACACATATCCATCATATGTATGTGTGCTCTTATTATATCTTCTTTATAGATATTTCTTACTCATATATCTTCTCCTTTTCTTATCAATGAATGGTGAGAAATTTCAACTTGCCCTAAGCTAGATGAGGCCACAAATAGGGTATCCCATCCCTCATATGAATGCGAACAGTTCAAAACTAGGAGCTCAATGGCCCAACAGAGACACAAATCCCACAAGCTCAATAGTATATAATTTTTAATGCAAACAATTCAAACCCATGAGTACAATGGCCTAGCAAGGGTATAAAACCTACAAGCACAATAGCCTAGTGGGGGTTTCAACCTTGGCGACAATAAAAAATTCATGCTTTAACTAATAAATGCCATGAATGACCATATATCTTCTCCTTTTATTCCTACAAATGTCTTTCATATATTTTCCTCTTACTCATCCATGCTCCTTTATCCATGTAATTCTTCTCTGTCACTTTCTCTTCTTTACATATCCTCTTTATGCCTTGTCATGGCACCTTTTCCTTATATCATTTCATAAACACTCTTAATTATCTTCTTCCCATGAATTCACCTTTCCTTTTATGATATTTATTTTGATATAGTTTATTCAGGGATATCAAGGTGTGTTTAAGGATATTTAAGGGCTATATGACTTGCACATGAGTCTTAATGGTATGTGAAGAGTTTGTGTGGTTTCACATAACCTTATATATCTTTTTGCTAGTTTTCTAATGCTTATAGGTAGTACCACAAGGTCTTTAGTGTACTTTGTTTTATCATGACCTTTTCATTTTGTAACTCTCTTTATGCATTATCACAAACTTTGTAGTATAGGATAATGTTATATAAGGTAGTATTGTGTTATATGTGGTATTACTAGTACCTATCAACACTTTTTTAATTTTTCTTTCATAATTGTAATAAAAATTTAATTGTTACCAATTTGAAATATAATGTAGTCATGATCAAGGATTTTTGTCAAATTGCCCAATCATTTAGCCATATACCTTATTCAATACATAAAACTAATTTAGTACCAAGAAAAATAATGAATTTATCATCTAGAAAAAAATTCAATTACAAGAGTACATTTATATTAGTATCCTTCACAATCAACCTATTGTAGTTCACCCCATCCCCTCAGTAAAATATCCCCAAGTGAGTGCACCTTCCCCCATTTATCCATTGATAACCATAGAAGATGAATTGGATTTGAACTAGGCAATTACAACCTCCAATTCATTACAAGAAACTAAAGTGTAGATGCAAGTCCAAATTTTGCAAGTTTAGATGACCTCTATAGTCCCGCAAGTGTAGAGGTAAGCCAAAATTCCACAAATGCAAATACAAGTTGAAAAACTCAACAAGTGAAAATGCAAGTTGAAACTTTGAAAGTGTAGATTTGTAAGTAAAATATACACAATCAAAAACTTCAATCATGAAATTATAATTCAGTTTATTTGGATGGTAATAATCCACAATCCATATAGGATGACATCATCAAACATCATGTTGATGTCATAGGTGGAACTATTCATCAAAATTGGTTCATTACATCGCTAGGTTTAGTTCACTAGGAGTTACCCGCGAGTATCCCGATGCACATAAAACTTCCACAAAATCTAGATGGTGTCAAAGTTCCTGCAAACATTTAGGTGCACATAGAACTTCCACAAAGGTAGGATGATGTCACTTTTCTCGCAATACAGGAAAATCTATCAAAACTGGCCAAGAATCAAACTATAAAAGTTCCACTTCACTTAAGAACTTGCACAAAGGTTCAATTATGGTTAAAAAACCCACAACCCACAACAATCTCAAACCTTGCAATGATGTAGGATTGCTTGCGGACTTGGATGCTCTTGCATTAAACACACCAAGTAAAATGAAATGTTCCATGAGTTTGGGAAAACTCAAGAAAATTTGAAAGTGCATGGGATGGTGATCCCACATTTTTCCTTTATCCACAATTGATCTTTGTCCATTCTCTACACACATATAACCTCTTCTTATTTTTCTCTATAAGGAAAAATAGTGGCCTTAATGGAATTTTTTGCAACCTCCTAACTATAAATTGGGATGTGTCCTCTCTAAGCCTTCTATCCCTTGGTGATCATTTGTATCCTTTTAGATATTCCCTTTTAATTTATGTTATTGTTGCATAAAACCAATATTTTATCCACTCTTTCCATTTGTATTCTGCTCCTTAGACACCTCCATGGATCTATTCTCAACTCCTCTAGCTTCCTCCTTGACATTTTTTTCTACATTACAACAAACTATAGAACTACTTTCCTTTACTTTCTTCTCCTTCTTCTACAGAGAAATCAAAACATACTTATGTTCATCCTTCATGATGGTGTACAAATTTCTTCTTCCATCATAGATGGTTACCCTATCAAATTTTCATGGTCTTTCATAACAAAACATGATAAGCATTTATTGTCATCACATCACACAAAGCTTCATGCATATAGGAACCAATTTTAAAACTTTCTAAACATTGTTCATTTCACTATCAACTCATGTTCCTTTTGCAACCAAGAAATTTTATATAGACTTGGTTGTTTACACCTTTTCAATCCTAGATTTCTACTATCTCCTCAAAAACTAGGTTATTTGTACTAAAACTATCTACTTTGACCTTGCAACACTTACCTCCAGACTTGCACACACTTTGGAAAAGACACCTTTGAGATCATTTGTTTTCTTCTCCATCTGGTTTCACCAGAACTCTCCTCAACATGAGAGATTCAACCTCTTATGGCTCCTCAAATTTTGGTGATGCCACACTCTCCTTGTCCTCTTGTGCCAAGTGAATTATTGTTGTGCTTTTCTTGCTTCCCTCTTGTATTTGCAGACAATCGAAGGACCTATGACCAACCTCTTCATATTGGAAATTTTTTTCCAAAAAACCATTACTATTGCTACCACATCCTCATGTAGAGTACTCATTCCCTCTTATGACATGTCTCATCTCTCTACTCCACTTAGGCTTGATTTCTCACTCACATACTTGTTTTCCTTTACTATTGCTCACTTTTCCTTTATCTACTATAAATATTCCTCTACATTTAGATTTATTTTGTTGCCTCCTCAATATCTTCTCTTTTTCTTGTAGTGCATATTGGTAAGCTTCTTCAACTATGATGATCTTCAGCATGATCATCTCATCTTGGATGTCGAATCTCAACCCATTTATATACCTTGTTACCTTATTCCTATCTATTTAGTGTTGTCTTGATCTAATCATCATCTTATAAAACTCCTTTGTGTAATCTTTCACACTCATATCCTTCTGCTTCAAATTTTGCAACTTTATAAACAACTCCATTTCATAGTCTGGGAATATTTATTTTTCCTTCAATATGGCTATCATTTTATTCCATCTAGTTATTATCAGATCACCATTGGTAACCTTATCTCTCTATAATTCCCTCCACCATAGTGCAACCCACCACTTAAGTTTTTTCTATGCTAGTTTCACCCTTTGTGGGTCTTTAATTTCCTCCAAATCAAAATATTCCTCCAACTCACCTATCCAATCAATCAATTCATCAAGATTTAATGTACCGAAAAAAATTTGGACATCTATTCAATTAATTTTACCATTTTTTAAGGGCTCTCAAGAATCGTTCTTCTCTAGGATATAATGATTGTTCATTCTTTCTTTCTCATTCATCTACTTCACTAGCATGGTCTTCAAAATTCTTTGGGTTTCTCCTCAAATATACAACCAATGTCCTCAAATCATTCTGCATTTCAGTTCAAAACTGCTTAAACATCTCCTCCATCTTTGGGTTTTTCCTTCTTGGGGGCATTTTCTCAATATCCTCAACCAATAAAACACTATCTCAAATTTCACTATTATCACCTTCATAGGTCTCTTACGGGTCCTTTTTACACCTGCAAAAATCTCTCACACACACTTACCTATCCTCTACCTAATATTTTTTTTATGAAGACACACCTTTCACTTCCTCTACCCACTCTCTCTTAGTGGAGGAAATCTTTGTGCAACTTCTACCTAGTCACAACCTCTATTGGAGGATAACCTACAATCTCACCCTTATACGACTCTTGTAAAAAACTCTCATAACCATAACTCTCTCACACCATTCCCATCCTAGCGAGAAACTTGTGCTTTGATACCATCTAATGTAATTGTGATCAAGGAATTTTTTCAAATTTTTGAATCACATAGCCAAATACCTTATTCAATATAGAAAATTGATTCAATACTAAGAAAATCAATGGATTTATTGTTTGGTAATAAATTTTCAATTACAAGAGTACATTCATATTAATATCCTTCATGATTGACCTTCTACAATTCAAACCCCAAAAAACTCCAATTGAGTGCATCTTCCCCCATTTATCCATCAACAACCATAGAAGATGAATCAAATTCGAATTGGGTAGTTACAACCTCCAATTCGTTACAAGTAATTGAAGTGTACATGCAAGTCAAAATTCTACAAGTTCATATGACCTCAATATTCCCATAAGTGTAGAGGCAAGCCAAAATTCCACAAATGTAGATGCAAGATAAAATTGCAAAGGCGGATGCAAGTTGAAATTATGCAAGTGCAAATGTAAGTGAAAATGCCATACTAGAAGCTTCAATCATGAAATTTTTCTTTGATTCAATTGAATGGTAATATTTTGTAAACTGTATAGGATGATGTCATTAGGCATCATACTGATGTCATAGGCGAACTATTCATCAAAACTAGTTCATAAAATTACTAGGTTTAGTTTACTAGGATTTACCCATAAGCATCCTGATGCGTATAAATTTTTTGCAAAAGCTAGATGGTGTCAAAGTTCTCGTAAACCTTTAGATGCACATAAAACTTCTGCAAAGTTCGAATGATGTCACTTTTCCCACAATGCAAGAAAATCTATCAAAATTGACCAAGAATCAAAGTGAAACAAAGTATTGGTTCACTTAGGAACTTATACAAATTTTTAGTTGTGGCTCTAAAATCCACAACTCACAACAATCTCAAATCTCACAATGATTTGGTTCACATGTAATTCTTTGCAAATATTTGGTAGGAAGTTAAAAACTTGCAAGACTATTATTTGCTCAATTTTCATCCAAATTCCATCAAATTTGATCTCTATCTACCCATTTGGCTCTTCTACAATGTATCATTAGACTATCCAAGTTATTTTTGAAATGTTTCCCTTGAGAATTTTAACCAAAACTACACTACTAAAAATCAAGCAGTTGAACTGAAAAAGGGAAATATTTTTTGGGTGATGTAGGATTGCCTATGGACCTATATGGTCCTACATCAAAATATATTATCCACATAAAAAATTAGATATAAAAAATACACTCTCAACCATTTTGACCAAAAGAGTTGTATCATTGAATTTGAAGTGATCAAAATTAAACTTCAAGAGGTGCTAGTGAGTTTTTCATACTAGAATTTTGGGGATTATTTTAAACCATACAATGATTTTATAGCCTTGCATACTTGGTGTTCTTTATTTTTGATTGCATAACATTTTAGTTGAAACACATATCTTATTAATTTGGATCATCATTCAAGAATACAATTTTTACATCCATTTGGTGAACTTTCCATCCATTTTGTGTTGAGAGAGCCAACAAAGCACAAATAGTAGTCCACTTCACTATAGGTTCAAAGGTTTCTTCATATCTATGCCCTATATTTGAGCATATCCTTTTGTGACACGGTGAACCATCTTCTTTGTACTTGTTTTGAAAGAATCGCTTGCAACTAATTGGTTTACAACCTAGTGAAGGATCAACCAACTCCCAAGTATAATTTTTTAAAATATTATCACACTAAATTTGCATAACCTTCTTCCACACTACAATATTTATAACTTCTTTAAAGAAATTTGGTTACGATTTTATATCTATGTAGATACCTTCTTTATTGGTTTAATTTTGTTTCATTGACTTGTATGAACTTCTTGTTTTTGTCTTACTAATTTCACGAGGTCTCAGATCTTTAACAATTTGTTGGACTTGTTTTCCACATTTACTTAAGATCTTGGTTGAATTATCAGTGACCCACATTTCTTGATTATACATTTCATCATGTTCTAATTGTTGTGTAGTTTCCTAAATCCTATTTTTATCTAAAATTTAGTTTGAAATTCTTCATGAGAAAATAAAAAATTTAATGATTATTTATTAGAGGGGATTTATTCTTGGACATCCTAAGTTAGAGATTTTAAACGTGGTTCCAACATATTTATCCCCTCCCCTCAATGTGTGAAATATCACAAGGATATTCCTTCCAAGGGACAAATTTAATAAATTTTTCAAAGTGTTTTGGCTAGCATTGAACATTGACAATTATTTGGAGGCTTCACAAAATATAATATCATAAATAATAATAAATTTCATTTTTCCTCATCATAGAAACTGTATACTTTTGAAGATTCAAAATATCCTACAAAACTATATGTATGATTCCAATGATCTAACTTACACGTTTTCTCCTTGGAAATCAAAATATAATTGGTGGAACAAAAAATACTTGTTTGAATAGATGGAGGATAAACAAACCAAACTTCATATGAAGTCACCTAGTGAAGAATGAATGGAGAAGATATATTATCTTGGTAAAATATTATTTTTCTACTTTTGTACAAAAATTTAATTATGTACCTTTGAAATATAACATCACCCTAACTATATTCATGATAGTTCTATTCATTCTTTCAATGACACAATTTTTTTTGTGGAGCACCTTGAATAATTAGATGATTCTTATGTGATATTGGAAAAAGGGATCTAAGGTCTAAATCACACTCCTAACATCACAAGGGAAAGGACTAAAATTGATCTCAAACATCCACTTGACTACTAACCTTAGTGGAAGATCTAGAATGGTGGATCATGGTTTTAGTCCTTCATGATGTGTATGTGATGGTATAATTAATTGATTGTTAATTGATTTAATTTGATGATGTAAAGATGTACCTTGGTTAACTATGAAAATGTAACAATCTAAGATAATTTTCGGAAAATATAGAATTGAAAGACAAAAATAAACCTCATAATAGCAAAGGGCACACACAAAGGAACCTAACATATGAATCTGAGCTTGATATGGCTGGATGGAGGCGTTGGGCACCCTAGATTTGGAAGCAAATACTCAGAATCAAGTTTTAGACTCATGTTGCTCCTTATTTATAAGGTCTTCTTCTATGGAATTAGTGTCAAAACTTTGTCATTCAATGATAAAATCCACTTTCCCTAATTTTTTGACTTGTAGGACTTGAATGCTTGAGTGAACAATTAGGTCTTCAATCCTCTCCAATTTTTCTTGAAATTTGTAACCTGCACACAAGGAAGAGGGGAAAGGGTTGTGTTGTATAGGGGCTTGCCTAATTCAAACTCCATTTTGGTATTTGTACCTCCACAATAACTATGATGTTATAAAAGAGATATTACCCTCAGTCAAAAAGAGGCTAAATGATAAGTGACAATTGACAATTGTTGCAATTCACCACTTAGATTTGCATTCCTTGATGGATTGAAGTAATTGTACTCATGAACTTCAAGGATAGATTGATACTTGATTTGAATTCTTGCAATTATTAGTACTCACAAAATTAATCTCACTAGGATATCAAATGGTGAAAAAGACTTTTATTTATATGCAATTATTTAATTTCTCGCAAATTAATTATCGATAGCTGACAAATGACTTTGGATTTTTTAAATATTAAAATTTTGGCATTGAACTATTTTAATTTGAGTCAATATAGGCTAGACAAGGGCATTGGGTGCCCTAGCCCAAACCTATTATTTTAGGGCCTTACACATTGGTAAACAAATATTAAATCTTTATTTCCAATTTCACTTTGATTTTTTGAATATTATTACAAAACAGGGAAATTAAAAGCACAATTGGGTCCAAGCACATGAGGGGGAGATAAACCTAGTGTGAAATTATCAAGGGTGACAATTTATGATGCTACATTGATGCAGGATCATCTTGGGCGAACAAGATATCCACATCACCCAAATACGGTTTGGTTTGGTTGTTATTTTGGTTTTGAGTTTCATTTTTAGTGGGTAGTTTAATTTGGATCTATGGTTTGTGGAGGAAGAGTAGAGTGACATTATTGTCACTTCATTTGACAAAATGTCCTATTTTAATTTATATTCCAATCTTCAATTGTTCATTGAGATGAATCTAAATTGGTTTCAAGAAGGTCGATTGTTGTTGTGAAATAAATGGTGATCCTTCATTCTGCGGGGATGTGACTTCTTATTATTTCTTTGCCATATTGATTTCAATGAAGTCCAAAAGATTGTTGATTTTTCTATCAAAAAGAAATAAAATACAACTTTTTATTTTCCAAAATGTGAGAGGCCACACATACAAAGGGAATAAAAGAATGAATATTAAAATCAATGTAGCCAAATAGAAATAAAAAATCAACACGAAATGAAGATAATGAGGCTATGTGAGAATGAAGGGGAACCTAGTGAAGAAAGAAGATCCACACAAATACTAAAGGCACGAAAAAAATGGAGAGGGGTGCATAATAGGGAGCTAAAAAAGGTTGCAGCATTGGGAAAAGTAAGGAGCTACAAAATAATTAAAAAAAAAAAACATGAGGTGAGGTTGCGCCCTAGAGGAGACCATTAATTGATAGTGAGATAGGGCTACATAGAGGTAAGAGGGGCTGGTTGGAAAGGAGAAGAGGCTAAAAAATAAATAAAATGTAGATTTGAATAAAGGGGGTCACGCCTGGGTGAGCAGGAAGACCCATGCAAATGCAAAAAATACATATGAAGTATTAAACGGTTGCGCGTCTCAATGGGGATGATGAAAATAGAGTTCGTGAGAGTTTTAAAACGCCTTGTAATTCCAGTGCAATTAAAAAATTAAAGTTAATCAGAGTTGTATTTTGATATTGGTCGAGATTAATTGAATAGTTATTTAAGTTGGATGAAGATGTATAATTGGGGTAGAATAAATTGAGAGTTTTAAAACGTCTTGTAATTCCAGTGCAATTAAAACTTTAAAGTTAATCAGAGTTGTATTTTGATATTGGTCGAGATTAATCAAATAGCTATTTAAGTTGGATGAAGATGTATAATTGGGGTAGAATAAATTGAGAGTTTTAAAACGCCTTGTAATTCTAGTGCAATTAAAACTTTAAAGTTAATCAGAGTTGTATTTTGATATTGGTCGAGATTAATCAAATAGCTATTTAAGTTGGATGAAGATGTATAATTGGGGTAGAATAAATTATACACATAATTTTTTGTTTAAGTGTGGATATAGTTGAGAGTGTTGATTTTATTTTCATCAAATCTCTTGAAGTTGAAATTATAAATTGAATTGATTTCAATGGAAAAATGAAATTATCAAAATAAATAGTGTTGACTATGACGATTGTGGAATTATGAATTGGTGATTAAGTTCGTTTGTGATAGTGTAGAGGTTGGAATTCTCGCTTGAGTTAAAAGTTGCAAATTTATAAATAAGTTTGACATTGGAAGAGTGTATAATGAAACTACCTATGTATTTTTGGGGATTTTTTTGATTTGGGTATGTCATGGATGGAGGGAGTAGTTTTTTTTTGTGTCAAATGGTATCAAAGCAAGAGGTTATGAGTGCAAAGGCAGATCACTGAACGCGAGACAACCTATGTTAGAACCTGTGGGGGGAGAGTGAAAAGTTTTGAGTATATAGGCAGAGCTTCGAATGTGAGGCAACCTATAGTGGAAGCATGATGAAGAAGCCATGAAGATGTAGAGCATGAGATGTGAGATGGGTCATGAGGAGACCCATGGGAATTTTGTTTTGGGAACAATATTGGGAAGAAGAAAATAAAAAGTTTGAAGAGATGGGAAAGATACTCCATGAAGAATTGGAAAAGATCTAGGCCAGGATAGATGTATTGGAAAGGAATATTGGAGAAGATGAGAGAATATTGGACAAGAGAATCGACAAGAAGAATGTTCTCTTGAAAGAGGACAACAAAAAGAAGAGTAGAGGAAAAGAATGTTGCAACCTAAAATGGAAGAAGAAAGAGGTGAGAATAGCCCCTATATATGTACATGAGGAAGATACAAAGATGAAGGAAAATGGAGAAGTGAGTAGCAAAGAGAAGATAGCAGTAGAGGATGAATATGTAGTTATGGTTGCAATGAAGGGTGAAGAAAGAAAAGTTACAGTTGATGATGATATGGGAGATGTCGTAATGAAGGATAATGTTGTGGCCATGGAGAAGGATGAGGTAAATGAAGAGTTTAGTTTGTTTGAAAAGAAGAAAGTAGAGGATGTAATTATAGATTGGTGCATGGATAATGCATATTTGCATATAGAACCTATAAAGGATGTTGCAAGTAGCACTTGGTGGAGGTGGTTGGCTTATGGTGGGTTGAATCCCACAAAGGAGAAGAAGAGGAGAGGAGGAAGTTTTTGGAGGAGGAGGAAAATTTATGGAAGACGTGAGTCCATGAGGGGAAGGACAAAAAGGGTGCAACATCATTGGAGGAAGATGACATTTGTTTTGGTGAAGTGCTGGTAGAAGAAGAAGTCATTTCATGTGCACTTTAGATAGTGATGGAGTTTTCTATAAGTTGCATTCAACCTGAAAGAGTAGTCCCACTACTCAAATCCCTTTTTTGAGTCCAACTCACAAATTTTTCCTACCTGGAGTGTCTGATGCAGGAGTGTCCCAAACGAACAAGCTATGGTCCGCATCACACAAAAATAGTTTGGTTTGGTTTTGTTGTTTTGGTTTTGATTTTCATTTTTAGTGGGTAGTTTAATTTGGATCTGTGGTTTGTGGAGGCAGAGCAAAGTGACATTATTTCCATTTCATTTGATAAAATGCCATATTTTGATTTATATTCCAAGCTTTGATTGTTTGTTAAGATGAATCTAAATTGATTTCTAGAAGGTCGATTATCGTTGTGAAATGAATGTTGATCCTTTATTTTGCGAGGATGTGACTTATTATTATTTCATTGTCATATTGACTTCAATTAAGTCAAGAATATCATTGGTTTTACTATCAAGAAAAAATAAAACGCAAATTTTTATTTTCCAAAATGTGAGAGGTCATGCATACAAAGGGAATAAAAAAATGAACGTTAAAATCAACATAGCCAAAGATAAATAAAAAAATCATTGCAAAAGGAAGACAAAGAGGTTGCATGAGAATGAAGGAGCACCTAGTGAAGAAATAAGCTCTATGCAAATACCAAAAGAATGAAAAAAATGGAGAGGGGTGCAAAATAGGGAGCTGAAAAAGGTCACAAAATTGAGAAAAGCAAGGAGTTGCTAGATAATGCAAAGAAAATGTGAGGTGAAGCTATGCCGAAGAGGAGAGACCATTAATTGATAGTGAGACAAGGTTGTGTAGAGGTGAGAGGGGGCGGTTGGAAAGGAGAAGAGGCTTCCAAATAAATAAAATGCAAATTTGAATAAAGGGGGTCACGTCTGGGTGAGAAGGAAGACCCACACAAATTTTAAAAATATAGATGAGGTATTAACTAGCTGCGCATCTCAATGAGGATGGCAAAAATATAGTTTTTGAGAGTTTTAAATTTCTTCGTAATTCCAATGCAATTAAAAATTGAAATTTAAAAAAGAGTTGTAATTTGATATTGTTTGAGATTAATCGAATATCTATTTAAGTTGGATGAAGATGTATAATTGGGGCAGAATATTGTACACATATTTTTTAAGTTTGGATATAGTTGAGAGTGTTGATTTTTCTTTCATCAAAGATCTTGAAGTTGGAATTACAAATTGAATTGATTTCAATTGACAAATGAAATTGGAAAAATAAATAGTGTTGGTTGCGAAGATTATGGAATTATGAATTGGTGATAAGTTTTGTTTGTAACAACATAAAGGTTAAAATTCTCGTTTGAGTTAAAAGTTCCAAATTTATAAATAAGATTGACATTGGAAGAGTGCATAATGAAACTTCTTGTGTCTTGTTGGGGATTATTTTGATTTGGGTATGTCATGGATGGAGGGAGTAGTTTTTTGTTTGCGTCATACATTTAGCCCCCACTTTATTGAGAGTGTGAACCTACACTCAAACGCACACTAAAGTAAGGATAATCCAAGAAGGGTTCAATTATCCAAATAATGAAGAGATAAGACGATATCAAATCTAGGGGATGTGCTAGCCCCCAAGATTAAGATCTTAGGGCACAACAATGTAAGGATAAAGGAACACACAAACATGATGTGCAACGCAGAATGGAAAACATGAAGCATACACAATGAAGACACACAATATATCATAACACAAAAATGAACATCAAATGTAAACATTACATTAAAACATAATGCTAACAAAATTCATAAATGATGCAAACATAAAGCAAAAATGGGGTATGATAATCACTGAATAGCAAGCTTTACAAAAATCTTACTAGGATCCATACCCGAGGCTTTCATGAATAACTAGCTAAAAAGTATGATATTTTCTAGGTGACCCATGAACCAAAGCATCATAGACTAGTGAAGCCTGATATTCACTAGGTGAGCTTTGACAAGAAACAACACATGCTAGTGAAGTTCGATATTCACTAGGTGAATTTCTGCAACAATAGTAAATGAAAAACACACAAGGGCTAGTGAAGTCCAAAATTCACTAGGTGCATTCTCATGTCAACCATACCAAGAATTATAGTCCCAATAATTCATATAAGGCGCTACAAAAATGATCAATATGCCAAAAACTGTATCACCAAGTTCAACATGTGTGAACAAAGTGGACATAATGGAATGCATGCCCTCACCTTAAAGTAATTGCTAATGCCAACTATGAGAAATTACCTTTAAGGTAGAATAAAATAATGTATACAACATGATAAGTCATGAGAAATTGTTGGGAAACCTTATACCAATGATATGTTCCCAACAAAGCTAACTCATAACAATGGTTACCCCTAAAACAAAGCCACATAATGAGACAAAAGATACCACGTAAGGGATCCATAGATCTGAAGTTAGTATTGACTAGAGATAATATAAAATGATCATACAAAATTGAAATAATTCCCCAAATACTTATGGAACTACGAACATAATGGAGGAATGACACATGAAGACAACATAAATTATTTTCGGTCAACTTGGAAGACCTAAATGTCTCAACACTCTGCATTGTTCCCAAAAGAAAATTCAATAAAATGTTGTTCACAACATAAAGACAAATGGAGATACAAATAGATGAATGTCATGACAACTCTGTTTTCTTTTTATCCCTATACCAATGAGAACATAAAGGGTCATCCATAAAAAACTAACACAAATATACACCAAGAATCACATCACGAGAGATCACATCATGTGCAAGAAAACACACAAAAGGTACCACACACATCAACCGATCTAAAGAAAATTGTCTACATCCCAATCTTTCTCATCATAAATGGAAGGAAGTTAATATGCTAAAGGGACTATCACAAGTACATTACAAGGAGAACCACCAGGTTCAACACATGGTGAGTCACTCTCATCAAGAGGATCATCATGGTTTCCCCCATCCAAATTCGTTGATTTGGAAAACATAAGAGCTAATTCATTATGTTCTTTTGTTTGTTCTTATGTTTTATCTTATTTTTCACTATCTGAATGTATCATGATAAGTTGCATATTAGTGATATCAATATGATTTCAAGCATCATCATTCATATGAGCATCTTTCATTATTTTCTTAGGTTGGGATAGGTAAGGTTCAGCTTCATGGTTTGGTGAGGGTGGTGGGGTGGAATCAGGCAATGATGAGGGTGGATGGGTGGGAGGTATTTCATTAGAGATTGGTTGGTTGGATGGATGGTCATTAGGTAAGGTTTCATATTTGTAGCAAGTTGACGAGCCATAGCACAACATATTCATTTATGCTCTTTTGCACTTCTATTTCTTCTTACACAAGTTTTGGCTTGTGAAGGGGTAAGTGAGGTGTTCCCCAGCATTGGTCCCTTTTCTTCCTTTGGAGGAGGAATTGAAAGGAAAGGGAGGAGGAATTGAAAGGAACACTGCTAATTGGGAGACCATTGGATTATTAGTTTTTTGTCTGTAGACTTGTTTATCTTTTGGAGGAACAAAGTTAATTACATGGTTATCTCTTGGTATTTTATAGGATGGCAGAGGTGGAACTGTAACATACATGCTAGGTGGTCGAGGGACAATACCCAATTTGAAATTAGGTCTATCCACTACCTGTGAGGTAGGAGGAACAACCATAGAATTCATTGTAGACCAAAGAGCCTCACACAAGATGTTACTAAGGGTATAATTCGACTATATGCTTAGCTCTAAATTTTTTTATGACATGAATAAAAAGTCCTCATGAGGTTTAATGGATTCAACTAGTGGAGGCTAAAAATAATCTAGCAAAAAAATTTCACAAGAGGCCAAAATTAAAACCACTATGATATATAGTATGTATATGTTCTTCAACTAGAAATTTTAGGAATTTGTGAATAACCGATGGGACCAAACTCATGGAGCTTAGCCATGGATGACCTAACTTCACATGAGACTAGTTTGATGCCAAAATTATGGTAAATGAAATATCCATTTTTTAATGTCCAACTTTTTCTAGGAGAGTTATCAAACCAATTGTAGGGTGAGTAGAATCATTATGACCCTTTAACCATGTATTTTATTGTTCATAATCATCCTTATAAAGTTCATGCACATATAATAATTCTCTGGCAATCACATTCATTGCACACATGGGATCAATATGTATCCCCCTTGTGGGTTTATCATTAATTCTACTAGTTATATAAAGAGGACCATTAGGTGCATTTATAGATGTGTCAATATGTATAAAACCAATTTTAGGAAATTATAAATTGGTTCAACCCTTAGAAGGTTGAACTTAGATTGTGTTTACAAAGTTGGATAAATCATTGTCATCTTCTTCACTATCACTATATTGAACAAAGTTTTTGGAATGACTTACCAATGGATTTATAAATATTTGCAAGTTTTTATTAGGTGGTGAGACTGATTTGTTTCCTTTGTCATTAACATCAGCCAACTGGATTTGATTAGAGTTGATGAGTTCTTTCACTTTGTGCTTAAGATGCATACATATTTTTGTATCATGTCCAAGTGTACGATGATATTGACAAAATGTTTTTATGTTAAACTTTGGTGGTAGAGGTTTAGTTGTGTCAACATGCCTAATTGGAGGAAGTTGAATCATATTTTTATTTAACAACTACAACATGATCTCATGAAGAGAATCAAATAATTGTGAAAATTGTCTATCCCTTGGCCTAAATTGATATGGAGTTGTATTTGTTACACCCTGTGTGTTATTACCTATTTACTATTACCTTTTTTGGTTAAATTGATTGAATATTTGAATATGTTTTATGAATCTTAAATGGAAATATGATGAATGAATGATTGATGTAATTTGATGTTTATAATGATTCTGGCTATGAAATATATGTGATGAATATGATTATATTGTGATTAGCTAACTACTATTATGATGTACTAAGTTGAGTGTAAGAATAGGTTTGAAGCTCCAAAAGAGGGGAGAAGTATCACTAACGAGAACTTGGGTTTGGTAACCCTTAATGAGCCTAAATGAGAATTCACACACTCACACCCTAGTTGGTCTATGTTGAGTCAAGTCAGTTTTGGGAAAAGGTAAACTATCTTTGCTTTTGATGTGAATGTTGTGATTGAGGAATGTGGTTAAGTCTTGATGTCAAGTGAAAGTCTTTCCTTGTGTGTTTATTGTTATGTTGATGAGATATATGCATAAAATGTATATATATATGTATATATGTATGTGTCTATGATAAACTCATACATGTGAGTGAATACGTACATGAGTATACGTAGGTAGATGCACTTATGAATGCTCATGGACAAACTACCCATTTGGATGGGAATACCGATTGGACTAAGGTGACATATATATATACTTTGTGTATATATGTCAATCGATGGTTATGAGAGTATGAGTGTTGTTGCAAAGATATTAAATAATATTATATATATAATTATGTATATATAATATAACATAATGTTATTCGACATATAATATATGTTTGATGATCATAAATTAATGTGTTTGATAACTATGTGAAATAAGTATATATTAATATATATATATATATGTATATATATTATATATATTATATACATACATACATACATACATACATACATACATACATACATACATATATATATATAATATACTATATACATTATATATAATATATAATTTATAATTATTTGAGATAATGATAAAGTGCAATGCATAGTGTTGTGGCTTATATTTATGAAGCACTTTAATTAAAGCATGGGTGCATAAGGGGCTTCCGTGTAATGTATTACAAATTAGAAACCTATGCATAAAGAAAACTAGTGACCAAGTCAACCAAGTCTTGAGACACACATGAAACTAGAGGTGTCGTTTATACATTTCAAAAGGAAGTTAATGCAGTTTTTAACATTGTAGAAATAGTCCAAACCGTGCTATTTTGAAGGGGCACCAAAATATGAAATGTGGTGCCAATACATAAGCAAATGGATTGGAGAAGAAGTCCTTTTGTTGCACCCAAGTCTGGAAAAACAATATCATAGAAATGTGACTCAGTCAAAGTAAACTTGGTAGCATTATAAGAAGGAATTTGACATGTAAACCAAAAAGGAAACTTGTTAGTTAGCTTGTTGTTCATTTGAATCAATAAAAGAGTCTTGTTGTCCCTTGAAATAAGTCGAATCATCCATTTGAATGGTGAGGACTATTATGTGTTACATAAACCTGTAAGTTAGTTTGATGAGTTGTTGCATGAGGATAGAAAGGTGGAAAAAATATTAACTTGTTTGTAGCCTTTGGTTGCTCACAATTTAGTAGAAATAGAGGTTCTCATTCTACCAATTGCTACACTTTTCAATCTGATTATCTTGCTGTTATTTTGTTGTGATTATTTGTACTAGTGTGTTGAGAGCTTGAGAGTTTGAGAGTTGTTTTGTTATTTTTCATTTGTGATTGTTGAGAGAATTAGTGAGAAGTTAGAAGAGGTAATTAAGTTGATCTTGGAGGAAATAGCAAGTGGGTTGGAGGATTTGAGCTAGAAAGGGAGTTTAATCAATTGGAGCTTTTATACATGCATGCTAGTTTCTATACCTTTTCCATTTATGTTGGAAAGGCTAAATAGTTTAGTTTACCATGTAAAAAAAAGGAATGATTTTGAATATGTTGTCATGCTTGTACATGCTTGCATGTTTCTTGGTTGTTTATTATGTTGGAGAAACCTATCATATTGGCTTATATTTATATAGATGTGTATGTACCCTATCTATGGAAGTTTTTATGAATTCAATGTATTTATATTGTATATATTTGTCATCACTATATGCAGGTTGATCATACTAGATGTATGTAGATTAAAGTAAGAAATTGCTAGAACCACTTTGGTGGTAAAGTCATTTTGATTATGAGTTGTTAAGTGGGTTATTCCTAGGGTTTTTCTAATCCATGGGAAAGTAACCTAGATATAGAGTATGAATGGTCATAAAACCAAATTGAGCTAGGAAGGTGGGTGAAATAGATGACTCTTCCTCAAAATATTGGGCGATGAATTCTTCGGCCAAAGTATTGTAAGTATCCACTATTTACACTATCAGTTCACTATGATATATGGGTTTACATACTAGATAGGGATAGTCATACATGTAGGTTGTAAGCATTGTATGGAAACTCTAGATATGTAGGACACAACACCATGCTCAGAAAAGGCTAAGGTTATGAGGTTACCAAACTAATATCTTCATCAAAGGGTAGAGCCATCTTACCAGTTTAGTAGATGTATGGTGGACTGCAGTAAGTGTTGGCATATGGCTTCTAGTGTTGTCATTGATGGAAACCTAAGTCATTATTTCGGTCCGTAGATTAGGATTTGTTCATACTGACAAGCAGAGTAAAGAAT
This sequence comes from Sequoia sempervirens, assembly GCA_007258455.2. Classification (NCBI taxonomy): domain Eukaryota; kingdom Viridiplantae; phylum Streptophyta; class Pinopsida; order Cupressales; family Cupressaceae; genus Sequoia; species Sequoia sempervirens. Next base: position 29,757,606 of record VDFB02281492.1, on the reverse strand, counting down.
AGAGTATTACCAGAAGAGAGAATGAAGAACAGGGTATCCGGTTAGTATGTCGACTTGTATGCTTCACCGGATTATTATTTTGAGTTTTGGATCTCGAGGAAAGTTTTTAAGTATCTATATTATCTTATTGTGAAGTTTTGTGATGTTGCATTAATCAGTGTACAAGTTAGGAGATCTGACAGGATGATTTTTCTCCTTAGTTGTTTGTAAAGGTCGACTTGATGTATGTAGCGTTTCATGGATGTATAAGGAGTAATTGTTTAAATGTTTCTGTGTTCAAGCATTTTGTTTTGGGTCCTAGCTATGCATTAGCCAACTTTTATGGGTACGCATCAAATATTAAATGTGGATTGAGCCAACTATTGGAAAATATTTATTTATTTTGTTGAAGCCGACATGAAGCGACTAAATGTTTGTTAGTGGATATATATAAATGGTCAATTATATCATTTTGGTGTGTGAATAAGGTGTGTTGATGTGTGTTGCGAATATCAGAAGGGTGATTGAGCAATTATGCACAGTTTCACTTGTGCATTAAATATTTTGTGATGCGAGTTAGAGCAAAGCAGAGCAGAAGTGTTGAATTAGTCAGAAGGAAAAAAGATCGTCTACTGAGCCTAACCAGAACTGTAATCAAGAATTTGTAGATGATACTTTCTCAGTTCAACTTTTTTTTGTAATCCAAATATATTGTAAGGTAGTGATCCTTCCTGATTTTGAGTAGCGAGCTCTAGGTAGTATGCCTAAATGCATGTGCATTCCCCTTTTTCTTCATACTTTTAACAGAGTATAAATTGTGGATTAACCTCCACTGTGGTTTTTCCCCTAGCAGGGTTTCCACATAAAAATCTTGGTGTTATGGTGTTTTGATTGTTTACTTCATGTTCTTGCATCTTTACTTTTGCTTAAATGTTGTAAATGGTTAAATATCTAGATTATATATAATGATAAAATTTGTTGAACACTAATTCACCCCCCCTCTCAGTGTTCCTTAAGTCCAACAATTGGTATCAAAGCACAGTTCCTCTATAGAAGTTTAACAGCTTGAGGTGGATCTTGAAATGCAATGGACTCTAGTGGTCTTCAACAACATCTTTTTGTGGCACTTGATGATCTTGATCAGTCTAAAGAAAAAGTCCTAGAATTAAAAGCAAATCTTGAGGATGCTATAAAATTCATTCAATCATTGAAGGATAAAATCAATGAGTCAAGAGAAAAGAGGAAGGAACTATGTGATCAACTGAAGCAAAAATAAAGTAAATGCTTGGAAGATGTTCACCTGAATCAGAACCTAAAAGAAATAATTGAAGAATGTGAAAATCTTGCTAGAGACAATGCTACTTTAAAGCATGAGATGGAATCTATGGCAATGAGATGACTAAGGAGATTGAAGAAAGAAAGAAGAATGAGGAAAATATAGCCCAATCCTTACAAGAAAAAATTGAAGAATGCAACAGAGTTAATAGTGGATTCATTCAACTAGAGATTGAACTGCAACAATCTAGAAATAATGAACAAGAGCTTGAAAGAAAAATAGTTATTCTCAAAGATGAACTTACTACTGAAAATGAATACAAGGAGAAGTTTAGGATTAGTTCTGCTAAGATTGATGAGCTAACTAAAGGATAGAAGGATGCAAATGACAAGCGAGGTCTTGGATATGAGAAGGGAGAAAGCTTTGGATTTGAACATAAGGATTCTAGATAAATAAATCAAAAGAACAAAGGAAGAAGGTATCTGGTAAGACAACCCAATCCTCAAAAGTTTAATGGTTACTGCCATGCTTGTAATAAATTTGGTCATATGGCTTCTTAGTGCAGAAGTAAAATGAATTCAAGTATTCCATCATTTCTCGGTCAGTTTTTTAGTTGTATTAAGTTTGGTCATAAGTCAATTGAATGCAGACGTATGTCTGTCAGTGTAAGGAATATTAAATGCTACACCTGTGGAAGATTTGGGCATATTGCTAATCAATGTGGATCAAGAGGAAATCAATGGAATGAATGGTCTAGACAAAGAAATCTTGTGTGTCACAATTGCAACAAATTTGGTCATATTGCAAAATTATGTAGGAACATAAACATGGATAGAAGAAGTCTGGTATACAAAGGTAGAATTTCACATAAAGATGATAAAGGAAAAGGGAAAGTGACTGTGGAAGAAATAAGAGATCAAATGAAGAAAATATGGGTAAGGAAGAGTGAGTCTGATGAAGGAAATACGCCCACACCAGAATTTTCTTTTGGTAATTCCTCCAGAAATTGATCTTAGGCCATTGGTATAGGGGGAGTTTTTTTAAGAAAATCCTTTGTCCCCCTTTCAGTAGCTAGCACTGGAATGCAGGAAATTGTCAATAGTTGTGATAATAATTTACAAATGTATCAGTGATCACTTGTGCAAAAATTTGTAAAGTAGAAGGTCCGCAGATGAATTCTTCCTTTGTTGTCTGAGAAAACAGAGTATTTGGATCACCTAGGACAAAACATTTAATGTAGTAAAAAGGTTAGGTATGCGAGTTATAAAAGGGTATTTGGTACCCTCATTTGTCACCTTGCATTGGTGAAGAATAGAAGGGGAGCCTTTGAAGCATAATTTTGAAGAAGTAAAGTCAATTCGGCGGCGAATTCATCAAGTATTTCAGATGCTTATAGAATTCTCACTTAATTTGGTGCTTGGTAGAAACTTGTTCGGTATGAAAAAGAAAATGAAGCAAATCAAAGGAATGGTGAATTTAGATGAATATAGTAGTGAGAAGATTAGGGATGTGAGAAATATGTTTCTGGATGATGAATTGAAATGGCTTGAAGGCGTGAAACAAAAAAGTTTGGACATTTGGAGTGAACTTCCCTATTTTGATAATGCGGAAGTCGTTAGGTTTATCCTGAACAGATTGAATGATGACATTCTAACTTTGGATAAACCCTATCACATTTAAAAATAGGTGATTAGGAATCTAACTGGATTATGCAATGTTGGGGATATACCGAACAAGAAGTCAATTCAGAACAAAGAAGTTGAAACCCTAACCGGAGTAACTCGAGATCAGAGGGCTTTGATAATTTCAACGATCAAAGATCTGATAGCAAGGTACATTATGCATAGAATCTCATACAAAATATTTTTCAGAAACAGGGAAGGCACAACTTTGGCTAAAATGATAATGGAGGATCAAGACTTTGACCTATGTGGATTGCTAAAGGATCAATGGATGGAAAATGTGCAACTAACAAAGGAGGCAGATTACCCCTTCAGGTTTGGTACCTTGGTCATATGTCTTGTGATGTATTTTCTAAATTTCTTGCCTCAGACCAACAATGTTGTATGGAAAAAGAATGAACCAGTTTGTAAATAGATTTTTGAACTTCTAATACTTTGGCAAATTGCAAGCAAGAGTATGCAAATTTCTTTAAAGAATTTCTAGGGAAGTTTGGAGCAATTAGCATTTCCATTCTAGTAAATGCACTTGAAGTTGGATCCTCTTCCAGTGAGATGGAGAGGAAGAAGAAAAGAGCACAAGAGATTGGTGATTACACTCCTCTGACACTCAAGACTCCAAAAATTGAAGGAAAAGGTAAAGAACAAGAAATTGTGGACATACCAGATGAGAAATTTGATGAGTACAATCCAAGGGAAGAATCAAAATCAGTTTAACCGGATGTGGTAATGGTAGAAGGAAGTGAAGAAGGTGTTTTATCCAAAGTAAAGATACTCTAGCTTATTTAGGAGAAAGATAGGATGCAAAAAATTGCTAACATATGGTCTGATAGAACCTCATATGAGCAGGAGTTGATTGAGAGCACTCTAAGTACTTATTTTGTGCACAATAACATTGGATTGGAGAGTTTGAAAAATGTGTTTCCTGAAGAGATGATTGAATGCATTAAGGAAGTCATGGTTTTTGAGTCTCAGGACAGGAAAGAGGAAGAAACAATTCTACATCTGAAGGAGCAATTTAGGCTATCACTTACCAAGTTGAAAAAGAAAATGAATGTGTTGAGGAAATGCATAAATACAACAAATAACATCTACAACTATTATCTTCATTGGCCTCATGCAATTGGGAAATACAAAGAGAAATTGGAGCAGATTGAAACTGAGCCAAACAAGATTGGTCAGGATTATAATATGTTTTAGGATCAGGATGGCGTAGTCAAGAAAAGGATTCAAGAGTTGTAGTCTGAGCATGCAAAATTTCAATTCACCATAAACAACCTTGTGGACACCTTTTGGAAAGTGAAGGATTTAATCGAATGCAAACTAGAGCAGTTAATTGAGGTTCTGAGGAAAGGAAAGAAATTAGAAGAGGCAATCACAATTCTAGAATCTCTCATCCAGATTATCAACCAGACATCTAAGAACACCAACTTGATCTTAATCATTAGGATTTGAGTAGAATCTTGGAGGACATTTCTTTTGGAAATGAAAGATAAGTTCAAGATAATTTTCTGATTCAAGTAGCAGTTGTATTTCTTCAAATTTTGATCCAATTTTTGAATTTGCAAAGGGGGAGATCCAAAAAAAAAAATTCATTGATGTCAAAGGGGGAGAGAGAGTAGTGAAAAATGCCTTATCACTCTAAAGGGGAGTTGTGTTTTGAAATTTTGAACTTTGGTAGCGTAATCATATTGGTTCCGACACTTAGTCATTTTTCACTAAGTGTTGCCATCAATGCCAAAAGGGGAGATTGTTGGCATATGGCTTCTAGTGTCATCATTGATGGAAACCTAAGTCATTATTCTGGTGTGCAGATCAGGATTTGTTCATATTGGCAAGCAAAGTAAAGAACAGAGTATTACCGAAAGAGAGAATGAAGAACATGGTATTCAGTTAATATGTCAATCTGTATGCTTCACCAGATTATCATTTTGAGTTTTGGATATTGGGGAAAGTTTTTAAGTATCTATATTATCTTATTGTGAATTTTTGTGATTTCACATTAATCGATGTACAAGTTAGGAGATCCGACGGGATGATTTTTCTACTTATTTGTTCGTAAAGGCCAACTTGATGTATGTAGCATGCCACAAAATGTATAAGGAGTAATTGTTTAAATGTTTCTATGTTCGAGCATTTTATTTTGGGTCCTAGCTATGCATTAGCTGACTTTGATGGGTACGCATCACATATTAAATGTGGATTGAGCCAACTATTGGAAAATATTTTTTTATTTTGCTAAAGCTGACATGAAGCGACTAAATCTTTGTTAGCAGATATATATAAATGGTCAATTATATCATTTTGGTGTGTGAATAAGGTGTTTCGATGTGTGTTGCAAATATCAAAAGGGTGATTGAGCGATTATGCATAGTTTCACTTGTGCATTAAAAATTTTGTGATGCGAGTTAGAGTAGAGCAGAAGTGTTGAATCAGTTAGAAGGACAAAAAATTGTCTACTAAGCCTAATCGGAACTGTAATCAAGCATTTGTAGATGCTACTTTCTCAGTTCAAATTTTTTTTGTAATCCAAATATATTGTAAGGAAATGAGCCTTCCTAATTTTGAGCAATGAGCTCTAGGCAGTGTTCCTGAATGCATGCGCATTCGCCTTTTTCTTCATACTTTTAATAGAGTATAAATTGTGGATTAACCTCCATCATGGTTTTTTCCCCTATCAAGGTTTCCACATAAAAATCTTGGTGTTATGGTGTTTTGATTGTTTACTTCATGTTCTTGCATCTTTACTTTTGTTTAAATGTTGTAAATGGTTAAAGATCTGGATTGTAATGATAAAATTTGTTGAACATTGATTCACACCCCCTCTCAGTGTTCCTTCAGTCGAATAGTAAGTCCACGGTTGGTGGAAAAGTGCTTGAATGATGCTTCTCCTCAGGTACAATTGGTGGCCAAGATTTGAGGAGGATATTTTGGACCATTTGTACTTTCTATATTTAGTAATCTTGTTGAAGCTATGTATGTAAACTTGTATCCATCTATATGGAAGTTGTAAATGTGAAATGCCATGTTGAAATTATGTATCATCATTACTTGAGCTAGTGAAAAGAATTATTTAGTATGCAATGGAAAAGTTGTAAACATGTTATAAATGTGCATTTGTTATTCAAAGGAAAATAAATTTTGTATTGCTCTTAAGGGATAGATGCATAAACTATTCACTTGTGGGTAAAACAAAGTAAAATTATAAGGTAGAATAATGGGCATGTTACAATATTTGTGGCAATGACCTTTGTCACAATGTTATTAGTAGTTTGAGGAGTGTTAATCTCAATGAGTTTTTTTTTCTTTTTAAACAATTGGTAGTTTTATTGGGGTACAATTTCGGACTGACCAATAGGAGTCATTGAAGGTGTACCTTCAAATCGACTAACCAATATTTCATAATCATGAAGGGTCATACATAAGTGTGTAAAAGATGGATATTTTATCAAAAATATATTATCTTGAATATTAGGTTATAAGTTCCTTATAAACACCCTTTGAAAATCAACATTTGTAAGATGATGGGAAAGTTATGAATAATGTGATTGGTATCATCCTATAAAGTTTATTATTTTCTCTTTAGGTCCTTGTTTACAATGAACTAAATCCATTAACATAACTTGAAGAACAATGTTCGATTGAAAGTGTTGGGGGAACTCACTAATGAGTTGCATAAAGGAGGTAATTGAGTTGTTTGGAAATAAAAAACCAATCCAAGGCCATATCTTTCAATTATCTAGGAAATATTTTTGGTAGGAGTGCATCTTCAAAAATGAAGTCACTACACAAGGCAATAAAGGCTACCACATGGTTATTAGGATCTCCTTTACCATTATACTTTTCAAAGCGAGGAATTTCAATGTTGTGGTATAGGTGTCTTTAAGATAGTAAAATACAATGGAATACATGAGAGGTATGTTGGACTCGATCTACCATTGGTTTGATTTTGGTTTAAGTTAAAAATTTGTTGATGTAATGATGTCATGTTTTGCAAAAGTTTATTTATCACAAGATCATTAGGTAACATGTTTTAAGATTTTTTTGAGTATGGTCAACTAGTATGGATGACTGATGGGCTATTGTGTTGCATGTTTAGGAGGGGTGACGAACATGAAGGTTTTATAGGTGAAGGGACTAAATTACAGGGATTTCCACTATAAATCCCTAAGCTTGAGTTTAAACCATTGTTTTATTACATTGTTGATGCCACGATTAGAGGCAAGGATAGAAGGCATTATTGTGGGAGTCTTTTCCTAATTAGTTTTGAGCATTAGTCAAAACTTGAGAAAAACTAGTTGTTGTAGGAATATTAGTATCTACTATGTGAGTTAGGCTACACAACACTTCTATCCCTTGTGAGTAATTGATTAACTTCCTAAGGCTATCCATAATAGGCATTGTTCTCTAGCCAAAGGCTTAGTACTTAGGTAATATTGAAGTCCTTATAGGTCTTTGTCCAATTGTTTTAGTTTATCTTCCGGGACATGGGCAATAGAAACCTCCAAGTCCACATGAATTTTGGGTTGTGATGTGTTTGTGTGAATAAGGTATCCTATCTAACTAGTTCACCTAGTAGGTCCTATTCACATGTTAAGTTTACTTAGGTCCTAGGAATCTTTCTGGAAGTCTTCAGTGTCATGTGATCTTATCATGTCATTTAATACATTTTCCTAGGTCATTTAATATTTGATAAGTTAGTTGTCACATGACATAGGATTAAGACACTTTTCATGATCTTGTCTAATTCTATGTCTTACCTTGGTTATATTGTAGTGTAGAAAAATGTATCCCTTTTACATTTTCACACTTGTTTGGGCCCTCCTAGTTAATTTGGACTTAATTTTGCCTTATTTTAGTGTTGTAAAGTGTACCCCTTTACACTTTCACACTTATTTAGGGATCCTTTAATTAATTGAGCTTAATTATTCCTTAATTGGCCCTTTAATTCATTTACCAAGCCTATTTTATTATATTTTCTGAAGAGGAAACCTGACATTTATTAATGCCTTAAGATAACACTTTTCATTGAGAAATGTGTGTCCTAGGTTTAGGGACCTAGGGCGAATGGGTCCTCCCTTAAACCTAGGACCTAAATTTAAAGTATGTTTTTGGTGGTATTTTAACATATTCAAATCTATATTACAATGTTGGCTTGTGATATTTGAATTTCAGGAAATTGAGGATACATATCTATAAATACAAGGTTATTTTCTATATTTCACCTAGTAATTTTGAAGTGAAAATTCCTATAGAAAATTTTATGATCAAGATCATTTTCAAGAAAAATTCAAGACATTCAAAGGCATATTTATTGAAGATTTATTGCAACAATCAAGATCCAATTGTCATGTCAAATTCTTCTTGCATCATGCATGTTTTTGGAGCTAATATGATGATGTAGGTTTCATGATAAATTGAAGCATTCAAAGCATTATTTCAAGTCAAGATTGAAGGTTCAAGATCCACATCCATTGAGGCCATTTCATGCAAGTTTCAGATTGACATTCCAAGGTTTATGCAAGGGTTTGCTGAGTGGTAACCTAGCTTTGTTCATTCTTCATTCCCTCTTTCATGTTTTTATTCATTTCAAGGTTTGATTACCAAAATGAGGTTTGATCAAGGAAAACCCTTATTCACAAAAAAAAAATTCCCTCTTGATTTGTGATTGCAGATTTAGGTGGAAGAAAGCTTGAAGATCTCTTGAAGAGAAAAATTGAAGTTGTCAAAGTTGCAAAAGTTGTCATCTCACGAAAACTCACTTATAGAATTTATTTTTTGGATTTTTGAACCTAAAACCTGGGAAAGTTAGAAGATTTGGATATGTCGCAGAGGCTCCCGAAGGTTGCAAAAAACCCTAACTCAGGACCCATTCACCACTTGGCGAATGAGTCTCCGATTAGCTTTAGAAAAGCACTTTTGGTGATTGCTACACATACCTCTGCCCTTCTCTGATCTACATTTTATTTTTTGGTTATGTCAGTATTGAGCTTAATCTTGTTATTTCAAGTGTTAGATAGCAATTTGGTGTTGATTTACTATTTTTTAGTTTTTCTCCCCCAAAGTGTTGTTTGACCAGGACCCTCATCCTAGCACAAAAAGGAAATCTATAGATTCACACTTTGACTTGATTCACCTAAGGGTTGATAATCATTTTATTATGTGGATCTCATTTCCTAATTAAATAAAGGAGAATAGGCTCATTTTTTACCATATTTGGCTCATCCCACATTTTAAAACCCTATTTTCCTTCTTTTCATATATAACCAAGGTTCTCTCATACGTTGTATATTGAATTTTATTTTCATTATTGATAGGAATACATTTTATTCTTTTCATATTGATCTTCTCTCTTTGTGCTTTCCATTTGTCCTTTAGATCTTAGCAGGCTATCTCCATATCCAACTCTTACATGGTATGAAAGCAAGTTGGGTTTCAATGGTTTTTTTTTTTTGAGAGATCTTGGTAGACCTTGAAAATTTGAGTATGCTCTTCTCTTGCATCATATGATGATCTGGAGAATTAAAAAAACTTGATAGAAATACCATATTTTGGGGGGTTCTTTGTGGTTTTATATTGTGTGTTCAATTTGGAGCTTGTTGGTGTAAATATGATCTCACCATTGAGTTCAGGGTATTCAAGAAAGTTAGTTTTTCCTTTCGTTTTGTCTAAATCATACATATGAGGCTAGATCTATGAGAGTTTGAAGTTGAAAAGTGGTTACCATATTCAGGAGGTAGATGCAATTTTGGAGTATTTTGGGTCAAATTTGACCCTGCCATCGCGTCCAAAAGGCCCAAAAACCCCAAGATTCATTATCAATTTATTAAAATTAGAAAAAAATTCCCGAATCCATCAGGGAAAAGCATCCCCCTCCTCACTTGTTCGTACAACCGTACCATCACCATAAGGGTACACTCATAATTATTTTTATTCATTGGCCTCTTTTTTGATTTTTTTTGTAATTATTAGATAAAAATTTCCTCAAAAATTCAAAAATAATAATAAAGGTACAAAGTCTGCAAACATAGATAGTCTGTAGACTAGCACCAAGTGGTCTGCATTGTGTCGCATGGTGCAAGTTGCACCCGCTATCGACATAGGAGGTACTATGGGGTGCAGATGCCTGGTCTCGCCACCAAACACCGTCAAAAGTCCAACAATCAAAAAATAATATTTCACCAAATCTTTCAAGATTCCATCAACTTTTAATATCACCAACTATTGAATATTGCTAGGTAGAAATTTTGCAGTTCACCAATTGAACAAGGAATATTTTGACTGATAGAAGAATATTTTGGTGACCCCTTCCGACCAATGACATCCCAAAGGCTATCAATTTTAAACCAATGAAGTGATCATATTCAAAGAATATTCCTTACTAATGTCAGGATGATGTCAACATGGCCCTAATGGTTCCCCCCTCTCCATTGAAGTTCTGCTTTTGAAGGATGATTTTCAAACACTCATAACTTGGGCTTAGGACCTCCTTTTTTCAAGAATTTTTTTTGATTTAAGGAAAAATTTTGTATTCTTCATAGTGGTGCATATAGATTTTTATTTTGGTTTCTATATTTTCTAGAAATTGTAGTTTCTCATAGGTGTTGTTGAACCGTTCTCATTTTGGGAACTTTCAGGCTTTTGTTCTCACAAATATGCTAACATTTTTGGGTGCATTTTCTTTTGAAAGTGCATAATTTTTCATGTAATTCTCAATGGTGTAATAAAATTGATCTCATTTTGTAACAAAAATTGTACTTTGATTATAAGACCAAATTTGGCATTTGCATGTACCAAGATCAAGATCACTTCATTTTTTTGGCAAGTGGCATCTATAATCACACTAATCATAAAGTTCCATGCTCATACATTACTGGGAGGTTCTTTGATTGAGTGAATTTTGGGGGATTCTTCTTGTGGTAATGGTTGCATTCCTCTTTATTTGTGTTATTTCCTTCTTGTTTCATCATGGAGCCATCTTTAATTCCACTTCTAACACCTTAAAACTATCCTAAATGGAAATATGAAATGAACAAATTTCTAAGAGTTAAAAGGTTGTATAGGATAGTTCATGAGCTTGATGATGAACCAAAAGATGATGAAGCTAAAAAGAATAAGTGGTTGAATAGTTGTAAAGAAGCCATTGGCTATTTGTGCTTGTATGTCTCTCCTGAATTGTTGTTTCACATTGAGCACTTAGATATACCCATAGCTATATGGAGTACATTGTCAAAATTATTTGGGAAAACAAATGAAATTAAATGACATTTGTTGGAAAATTAATGAATGAGTCTCAATCCATGTAATTTTGACAACATACATGATTTTATCACCAAATTTAAGTCACTAAGAACATAATTGAAGGATTATAAAATTAAGAAATCATATACACAATTGATGTTATGTGTTCTTTCAAAACTAGGACATGAATATTTAGTGTTTTTGTCTACAAAGAATTCCTTTGGGAGTTAGTTTAAGATGCCTTTGAGCATTTTTCTATGTAACTCGCTAGGGAGCAATATAAGCTTATTCAAATGGGTGCTTTGAAGTATTCAATTTCTCATGACTTAATTGCAAAGGATGAAAAGTCTTTAAGTGACAAAGAAAATAAAAAGAAAACACTATCTACATATAATTCCACATAAGAGCATAAGAATTCCTCTAAGGGGGAATCATCTAACGAGGAGAGGCCTACTTGTACATATTGCAAGAAGGATGAACATGAAGAAAAATATTGTTATAAGAAGGATATTGATGAATTGAAACAACTTCTTGTGAAGAACATAATTGGTTTACCTTCTAGAATGTCTACTTTAACTTATTTTAAACATAAAATTTGATAAGGAAAAGATTCATATTACTAGGACAAGTAAGAATGGAGGACAAGATCTCTGTTCTTTTGTAGGTCATGGATTGAGGATATGGCTTCTAGATTTAGGATCTTCTCATCATATGACATCAAAGAAGTTTATGTTCTCTTCATTTGAGCCTTATGTAATGCCACCTATTTTTATGGTAAATCATACTTATGTGAATGTAATTGGGAGGGGATCTATTGAGATTGAGGATGACACCTTCAATGATGTCTTGTGTGTACCTCATTTGAAAAATAATCTCCTTTCCATATATAAAACCACATGGTGGAGCAAGGAGGACTATGGAATTCACTCCCGATTCAGTTGTCATCAAAGACTTGGAGAGAAGAGAGGTCATTGCTACTAGGATGGTTGATCATGCATATTGGATATACACCTTTTTAGACTCTGTTCCTAATAACGACTTTGATCCTTTGGATGATGATCACACTTCTAGTGTGGACTATGATTTTGAGGAGAATTTTGGTTACTTGAATTTGGGTGTTCTCACATCAGATCCAATTCTTGAGCCATTTATTCCATCTCCTCTATCTATTGTTGTCATTGATGATGCTTGCATTGCTATAGATATGGCTTCTTGTGATTCAGTATAGCAAGATATGCATTATCTTCTAGATATAGTGACTTGGGATGGCTTCTTGACATGTATTTCAAACTTGTTTATGGAGTCTCATATTGCAGATTTGGGAGACACCATTGATTGCATTCATCTTCTCTTTCATGAAGATGATCCTTCTTCAATTTTTGTTAGGGAACATTCTAACCCTCTTGTTCATTCTCTACATGATCATTCTTCATAGTTTGGCATGACTGTGGATAATTTTGGACAACATTTGGAGGAGGCTTCTTTATCTTCAAAGGAGATATCTTTATCTTTGGATTGTGTTCTACATCTGTCTCTACTAGATTTAGGATTGTCATCTTCAATAGTGTGACCTAGAATACCTTGTATAATTTTTATTTTTTTTCTTCCTAAAGGGAGGAATGTCGTTCGACGGTCTTGGATCATCTTCAACATTCATTTTCAAGCATATACCATCTTTGTAGGAGACACTACATTGAGGGGGGCTACATAGTCTCTCTTCTTCTTCTCTCTTATGGGGGGTCTTTTTCCTTGTATGGGGTTTTTTCTTTCTCATTCTTCATTGAGATTATTTTTTCTTTCATCTCTCTTTTGGGGAGGATTTTTGTCCCACTAGGTTTTCTCCTTTTCTCCATTTGTGAGAGATTGCATTTGTACATGGGTACCTAACATGGCCTAGTAGCCAGAACCCATCATCATATTTAATTCATTTGCATTAGTTTCCTCTTCCCTAAGTTGCACTTCAATGGGGTATTGGTGTTAATAAGGTTTCCTATCTAACTAGTTCACCTAGTAGGTCCTATTCACATGTTAATTTTACTTAGGCCCTAAGAATATTTCTAGAAGTCTTAGGTGTCATGTGATCTTATCATATCATTTAATAATTTTTCCTAGGTCATTTAATATTTGATGAGTTAGTTGTCACATGAAATATGATTAAGAAACTTGTCATGATCTTATCTAATCCCATGTCTCGCCTTGGCTATATAACCAAGGGTCTCTCATACATTGTATATTGAATTCTATTTGCATTATTGATATATTTTATTCTTGTCATATTTATCTTCTCTCTTTTAGCTTTCCATTTGGCCTCTAGATCATGGCAAGCTATTTCCGTAGCCAACTTTTATATGATGAAGTCATGGGAAATGTAGGATTAGGAAGGGAATCCAAGATGGATTGGGTAGATGCAAAGTTATAAGGCTCAAGTTCAACAATAGTTGTGATTGTAGCGCGGGAAGACATAAGTCTAAAACCACGTCTCATGGGGTATTAGCCATGGGACACCAGGTCGTGAAGCTCATAAATATTTTGAGTTCCAAAACACTATAGTGCTCATACAATGAAGGGAAAACACAACACAATCACAAAAATTGAAATAAATTCCACACATAGAATCCATAACAACCTAGGAAACACAAAGACAAAACTGTGATCCAAATTTCAGCTAAAAATGATTGGACAAGGGTGTTGGGTGCCCTAGACCAGTGAAGTTGAATTTTCTACTTTCAAAATCTAGATATGTGCTATAGTGTCTAAGGATCCTAATTTGTAAATGTTCAGGTTTGACAAGTAGATTTTTTAGAAATGTACATAATTTCAAATTTTTTATATGTAGAACATAATTATGCATGCAATTTTAGATTTTTCAAATAATGTAATGTGTTCCCAACATATTTTCATATTGTTAAATGCAATAATGAACTGAATCTAATCTTACAAGTCTGGAAATTATAATTTTTCTATCTTTTGATATGATAACAACAATGTAAATTTTCACTTTTTCAACAACACATGCATAAATAAATGATAATTTTAAACATTTCAGATTATTTTCATACTTTATCATATGACCTAATGAAGATTTTCCGATGAAAATATTGACTAGATATTTCTTGCAACAACTAAAATCAACACCATTTATCTTTTGAATTGAAAATTATATACAAGTTTTAACTTTTTCAATACTTTTTATCACAATTTTCATGCATAAATCATGAATTCAAAATTTTTCAAATTGTATTCAAATTTTAACATGAGCTAATTAAGGTTTTAAAAGGTTTTAAGATGCACAAATTTTAGGGTCAACCAAAATGTGATGTTGGAAAAAGGGATCTAGGGTGTAAATCACACTCCTTCCAATATCACAAGGGAAAGGACTAAAATTGATCTTAAACACCTACTTGGCTGCTAACCTCAACAGGAGAACCAAAATGGTAGATCAAGGTTTTAGTCCTTTGTGATGTATGTATGATGATATAATTAATTGATTTAATTTGATGATGCAAATATGTACCTAGGTTAACTATGAAAATACAAAAAAATGAGATAATTTCTAGAAAATATACAACTGAAAGAGAGAAATAGAGTTTAGAACAAAAAAGGGTAGACACAGAGGAACTTGACATATGAATTTGGCTTGATTTGGCTAGACACAGATGTTGGGCACCCTAGACTTGGAAGAAGATACTCAAAAGCAGGTTTTAGACTCTTGTTTCTCCTTTTCTATAGGTTCTTCTCCAGACTCAGTGTCGAAACTTTGTCTATCGTTGATAAAATATGTTTTCCCTAATTCGTTGACTTCTAGGACTTGAATGCTTGAATGAATAGTTAGGTTTTTAATGCTCTCCAGATTCGCTTGAGATTTTTAACTTGCACACAAGGAAGAGGGGAAAGGCTTGTGTCAATTTTAGTATTTTTGCCTCCACAACAACTATAATGATATAAAATAGAGCTTACCCTCGGTCAAGAAGATGCTAAATGATAATTAAGTGACAAATTGATAATTGTTGTAACCCACAACTTAGATCTATATTCCTTGATGGACTGAAGTCATTGTACTCATCACCTTTAAGGATAAATTGATACTTGATTTGAAGTCCTACAAGTGTTAGTACTCACAAAACAAATTGACATAAAACATGAACAAACACACATAAAAATGTGATGCATTGCTAACATGATGCTTGATTGAAATAATGTTGCTATAATTTTGCTCTTGACTATTTCTAGGGTGCTCAATTGCTTAATTAATTTCTTTGGGATTTCAAATGGTGAAAAATACTTGTAATTATATGCAATTATTTAATTTCCTACATTGATAAATGACTTTAGATTTTTAAATATTAAAATGTTGACACTGAAATATTTTAAATTGAGCCAAAATAAGCTAGACAAGGGTGTTCGATGTTGTCATGTCCCCGAATTGTAGCTCCCTAGAATACATATAAAGAAAATAAATAAAATAATATTATTGAACAATTATTATAAATACAAATATTAAATATTTGATATAAGCCAATATTCCAAATATATAATAATAATAATAAAATTATTATGAAATACCAATTCAAACAAAATACCAATTCATTTTATAGATATCCTCGTCAAAACTTATTTAGGCGTCAAAGAGGTCTCCTAATATTATTCCGTCTGTCACCACTCCTGATACTCATGAAGTATTTTAATGGCTGGAGAAACAGGGCATCACCGCTGAAGGATCATTGTCGGCGGAACGATTTAAGAAGAGGATGGAAAGAGCAATCACGGGAACAGAGGCATCCATATACAAATCGAATGGTAGAGGGAGAAAGATCTTAAAATGTGGTTGAGAATATGGATAAAAGGATATTCAATGAAGAAGCATTGTCGAGTGACAGGTGCAGGACAAAGGGCCTTGTGGGGAGGCTACGTTGGCATAGAGAAATAATATGGTATACGTGAATTCTAAAGGAAGATCATGGCGACCAAGTAAAGGAACAAAGGTATTTGGAAACTACCGTAAAACATTCAAACTTAAAAAAGCACACTCCATCAGGTTTAATATAATGAGGAATGGTTGGATAAAGACCAAACGTGGCTAGTGAAGGAGTAGATCGCAAGGCTGAAGGTAAGGAGTTACGATTATTAAATAAGCATTCACCTTTTAAGATGAAATTAATTAAATAATCAAACTAATAAAATCAGTATATATATATCAGATAGATATAAATCAATTTAATATAGTATGCTATGCTCTTTGGATATATGTATATATATAGCCAGGTATATATTGACGCCTAAGACATATTTAAAGACAAACACAAAGTTCAGGGTAATATGTTCTTTGAACATATAATCCATATGTTGGCATTTATACTCTGGTAATTGATTGACCTGTACAAGCTATACAAATAATATTTATATATATAACATATTGGTTACGATTATTCAATAATATTGCTTGCAACAATTATTGAGTCCTATAAGTAATAATGATTCTATTTAGTCATTATGGTAATAGAACTCCATCTATGAGATCTTGATAGATGTTTATCCTTAATGAACTTATGTAACCTATTACAGAGGAATCATTCATAAAAGTGATAAGAAGAAATGAATAATTCTTTGACGAGAATGAAATATTTATATCATCTCTAGTCTTTTAGATTTTATCACTAAACTTATTGATCTCTAACATTTTGATGTCTCCTTGAGAAAATACCTTGAATGCAAGATTCGGGTTTAAGTGTTTTTGTCAAAAAAAAAAGGGTCATTACAGATGCCCTAGTATTTTGGGGCCTTAAGCATCGGTAAATGAATAATAAAATTTTATTTCAAATTCCACTTCCGATTTTCTAAATATTATTACAAAATAGGAAAATCAAAAGCACAATTGGGTCCAAGAACATGAGGGGGAGCTAAACCTAGTGTGAAATTTTCAAGGGTAACAAGTTACGATGCTAAAGTCAAATCCCATTTTGATGAAGGTAATACTTAGAACTTTTGATGTGGACTCTCCACCATTTTTTGTTTGAAGAGTACCAATTCAAGATTGAGCTCCATTTTCAATCATAATGTAAAACTTCTTAAAAGTTTCAAAAGCTTTAGATTTCTTCTACAAGAAATAAATCCAAGCCAATTATGATAACCAATGAATGAAATGTTATACTTACATCATTTAGCATAAGTTATTAGTAATGGCTCATATAAATTAGATTGAATGAGTTGTAGCTTTCTTTGCACTTTCCAATTTAAACTAGTAAAATGGTTTCTATGTTATTTTTTAGAATGCAAGATTAACATTTTCAATTGTTTTGAGTAAAGTGGGTAGATCTACAACACTATTTTGCATGATCCTAATTTTTTCTAATTAAAATTTCCACATATTGCATTCCACTAAATAATACTATCTAAATATTTCCTTTTTTAGTAAGTCAAGAATAAATCCTAGAAACACTTGAACTCCCTTTGAATTTTAATAACTTTCTATCTTCCCAATTGGTAAATTCAACTTAATTATTTGATTTATTTTAGAGTACTACTTACCCATCTTCCTTGGAATAAAACGAAGTTGCCTTGTTGTCAAATCATCACTAGTGACAAGTTATGTCACCATTTAGGAAGATACAATACATTGTGAAGTATAAAATATGGAAGCATGAGAGCAAATTGATCCAAATTGTTCATTTTACAATAGGCTTAATACTGTTCAAAGTAATCATGTCAAAATTCCGTATGTTGTGCGGCTCTAGTATCTAATACCCAAGTATGATGTCATGATGCATTAATTTCATTGAAGTATAGTAGGCAAATTTTGATATAAAAAATAAAAATTCACCATGATCATTACCACATGTAAACTATATTGATCCTAATAATTTATCATCATAGTGGGTTGCATCTTTTTGTTTGAAATAATTTTCTATTTTGCTTTGATCTTTTAAACTCATAGGATTGATGGCTACCTTTTTTACCACATTATTTGCAATACATATGTTGTTTATAATTATGTTTGTCACATTAAAAGTGTCCTCTACCACTTGTACCTCCTCTTCCTTTATTATTCCATTGGTATCTACTTCTTACCCAATCATTGTGACCACTTATTATGAGTCTCATTTTTGTTGGGAAAGATAAATATTTTTCATGTTTTTCCAAATTTTCAACCAATTGATCAAAAAAAGTAGTTGTCAATTAATTACTTGCCTATAGAGACTCCAAATAGGTTTAGTGATGGAAGGAGTGCCTTTATTAATATTGTAAGATAGATACTAACTTTTCCATTAGTAGCATCAACATCTTATTTATGACATTAATTTTAGAAGCCAAGTTGATGAAATTACCATTCTTCAATTCAAGGTTGAATATCTTAAATTTTGAATAGGAATCATATAGATATCATAATTTTTTAAAGATGTTTGTAGCTAATTTTCCCTCGTATGTGTTAAAACACTTCTCCATTAAGTGAAGCCTTTATCAAAACCAAGACACTAGAATTATTATATTTTCATACTTCTTTTTTCTTAATAGCTAATAGTTTTCTAGATTGAGTGTCTCCTAGATCACATATATCACACCAAAAATATTTAAAAATGAGAGTTTTTTTAAAAATATACTAACTATCCATGTTTCTTTTCTAATTAGTGTTCTGCCTATAGCACACACACCTCGTTTAGAATGGGGATCCTCTCTTTTCACCTTCGTCGGGTTGCTTTTTCCTTTTCCTCATTTTGTGTGCCCCCTATTTTGAGTCCTAAGTGGTCAATAAGTTCTAAATTTATCATCTTGATTTGACCAAGTTTCACCACCTTTGGAATTTTCAAGTCTTCTGCCTTCGCAAAGTTCCTTTGGCAATTTTCCCTAAGTCCAAAAACTAGTGACCTTTGCCTTTTGTGGGTCCGCTCTTACGGGCTACCCTTTATGGAATTTCACTCTACCTTCACCGTCCCTATGGTGGCCAAGATGGGGTGTCCACCCGCATTGCAGGATCCGCATCCTCCATAGTCGTTCCTTTTGCCAATTTGTCAAACAACAAACACTTAGCTGTCACCTGCCTCGCGGACTCCACATTTTTTACCACCGACCGTTTCAAAATTTGTGCCCACCAACCACGCCTGCTATTGTACTGACATTAAATGTGGGCATTTAATCACCAAAATCCTATAAATAGCAAATTTGACAAGTCATTTTCACCAACATTCTTTTTGAACTTGTCAGAGCTCCTCTTGCCTCTGTCCCCTTCGTGCCCGCACTGCCTCGAGGACAAATCTGATTGTTTCTTCATCACACTGCATCAAGCCTGCCAGGTAGGTTTTTTTCCACCATCCCTATCATGTGTTTTTCATTGAGTTTCACAATGTTATTAAAATCTTAAAAAGAAAACTTTGAAATCAACTAGAAAACTTAATTCCACACAAAACACACATTCTATAATTTGAAAATCCTTCAAAACCATCTCGTTGGGGTCATGTGGAAATTTTCGGCTCGGTCGCCATTCTTGAACTAGAGAATTCGCTTCCTTGCAGCCCACAACCCTCCCCCCGTTGTCTAAACTTTAGCTGAAAATCCAAGGCCTTTGCCCTAGGTAAGTTTGTGCATGCGGGTGGATGCCTCCTTTTCACCATACCTTGTGGAGAACAAAATGAAACCAAGTAAAACATGTCCCTTAGCCCTTGTGGGTTCACTTTTGTGTACTTATTTGTGTGAGCAGACTCTCATTGATTGTTGTTTCAAGAACGACCACCCGATATAGGCCCTCTATCCAGTGGGACCTGCTAACCTCAAGTCCACTTAAATCATGAAACGATGAACCCATTTGTAGGTATTCTGATGTGGATCCCCTCATCCTCCATGTCATTCCAAATAGTCAATCATCCTCACCAATCCTCCCTACGGGTTCTACGTTGCTCATTTCCATACAGCTTCTTCACGCAAAAAATGACTAAGTATTTGATGTGGGTGCTCTATGGAAAACCACCGCTTGTGGCTCACCGTCTCATGACCGCCATTGTGGAGTGTCTGTGAGGCTTTTTCTACTCACGTAGTGGATCCCACTCCTTGAATTTCCCCTTTGGTCCTATAAAAATAAATGACTAAGTAAAATACTTTTGCAGGCTACCAACTATGGGTTGCCACCACATCTCCACTGTTCTCAAATGCCCATGCCGTAGCATCCACCTACAGGTTCTTGCCCACATCATTTGGAGGGACTTAAACATTGAAGCAAACCTTGAATCGACATTTTTTCCTATAGATCCTATATTTCAGGTCACCCACTGTGGAATGTCGCCTTGCCACTGCCATTCGAGAATAACCATTCCATAACAGCTTTTTGTGGCTTCCCTCCCACAATCTCCATGAAAATGAAACACTAACAAATGGAGCTGACCTCCCATCTGCCTTTGAGAGTCTGATCCCTCTATGGTCATTTGACTCATCTCAAGTAAATGTTGCATGCTAGAGCCCTGTACGGGCTTGATGACGTGGACCACTGCCTACGAGCTACCGTCCTATCTTCATTGTCTCTAAATAGTCGCCACCTAACTACCTTCTGTGGGTTCCTGTCTACACCCTTCTAAAAGGACTTGAAATTTGAAGCTTAAAGACTTTTTCCTTCCTTCTTGTGAGTCTCGCATTGCAGGATTCCATCTGTGGGTTTTCGCCATGCCAATGCCATTTTCAAATGGCAGAGCTCCCAAACTGCTTTGATGGCTCCTGCTCCCACAACCTTTAAACCTGCTTATCTAAATTGATCAATTAACACTCTAGGTGATCTCAAAATGATCAAAACCACATGTCCAAATGACCTAACACTTCGGTGGGCCCCATTATGAGGCATAAATATTGTTGCGGGTAGTTACATGTAGGCCGATGTGCCATATTTTTCATCCCCCTGTTGCCTCTTCCAAAATGGTTGGTAGCCCAAAGAAATCTGCATCCCTAGGCCCGCATTTCCCTATATTCCCTAAATGAAAGGAAAATGATCATCTTTAATGGATGTTATGATCTTTGAAAGATGAACTACTTGATCTGAAATTAGTTTTGCAAGATTTTGCTAATGCTCTCCTCATTTTATTTATGAAAATGCTTATTGCGCCCTTACTTGCAGGATTTATTGAATCAGCTGCAAGACCATTAGGGGCATCCATAGAGAAGGAGAAAGGAAAACAATCTACCAAGGTCCCGAGGGGAAAAGAGGAAAAATATCAAATGAAATACCAATTCCTGGGAGTAGAGGTCACTTCCAAGGTCACCACTGACTGGGACATTGTCACAGATACTAACCTTGGACAAATTGATATAGACAAGTTCAGACAAAGGGTTATCGCCAACCCTACTATAGAAAATGAAAAGAAAATTAGGAAACGTAGCTTGGCTAAGGCAGCCAATTTCCCACCAACTCTCATGGACCCTGAATTGGTAATGTCTTGTAGGGAAGCTTATCAAGAGAAAACTAGAAGAATTGTTGACTGAGATGGAAAAGTATTAGCCGACTTGTCCACCAAGTCCATTGGGAAAAACTTCCACATCCCCACCTTTGATACAATGGAGGAAAAAATTAAGGAATATGTAGAAAGCACATAGAAGGCCAACCCTCTAAGATGTAAGAAGGTGATTAATCAATATTGGTTGAAAGAGAAGAGGGGCAGTGCAAACAAAGTGCCTCAGGAATTGTTTAGAAGTGATTTTTATGAAGACTACCATGACTTGGAAACCTTGCTAAGTAGGGTCATGGGCATCCCTACTATAGCCTACTTCTAGGACTAGATGTTCTACTTCATATAGGAGATCATCTGGGGAAAAGAAAAGTTTCACTGGGTTGTGATGATTAGCAACAACTTACATGAGTAATTCCTAGTGGTCAAGAAGACCTCCCGGTTTTGCATGACCTCTTATTTGGTATATATTATAGCTAATCCCTTTCCATATAGAGGTTTATTTGTTGCACAAAGCATAACTCCGGGAAAAGAGCTAAAGGTATATGGCAGGCATCCACAGTTACAGTACCAAAATTTTAAGAAAGATTATTGTAGGATGAACAATGCCTTTATTTGGCACATTACCAAACTCCTTGAAGGGGACTTCAAGAGAAGAGTCACACATAGTTCCTGTGCATTCATCCATCGGTTCAGGTTCTTATTTATATAGTTCCCCACATTCACTTACATCCGAATCGAAGGCTTCTCTGAGACACCATACAAGCTTCCCCAGTATCCAAATGACCAACTGATTCTACTAGAAGTCTCTAGATAGTTGCAGCATACACATACGCTCCTAAGTGACAAACACATGCTAGGCATCACCTACCCCCTCACTTTCAGCCAAGGCATGTACGCTCTTCCCGCATCCCAATGTGTGGAGTATTCCAAAAAGGAAATCATTGAATACAACTTGGGCCTCAACACTCCTTGGCCAAGAAAGAACATAGAAGGTCAACCCTCCAAGATGTAATAAGTTGATTAATCAATATTGGTTGAAAGAGAAGAGGGGTAGTGCAAAAAAAGTGCCTCAAGAATTGTTTAGAAGTGATTTCTATGAAGACTACCATGACTTGGTGACCTTGCTAAGTAGGGTCATGAGCATCCCGACTTTAGCGTACTTACAGGACTGGATGTTCTACTTCATAGAGGAGATCATCCGAGGAAAAGAAAAGTTTCACTGGGTTGCGATGATTAGCAACAATTTACATGAGAAATTCCTAGTGGTCAAGAAGACCTCCCAGTTTTACGTGACCTATTATTTATTCTATCTTCTGGCTAATCCCTTTCCATATAGAGGTTTATTTGTTCCACATAGAACAACTCCGGGAAGAGAGCTAAAGGTATATGGCAGGAATTCACAGTTACAGTACCAAAATTTCAAGAAAGATTATTGTAGGGTGAATGATGCCTTTATTTGGCACATTATTAGCCTCCTCAAAGGGGACTTCGAGAGAAGAGTCACACACAGTGCATGTGCATTCATCCATTGGTTCGGGTTCTTATTTATATAGTTCCCCAAGTTCACATACATTCGAACCGAAGGCTTCTCCGAGAGACCATACAAGCTTCCCCAATATCCAAATGATCGATTGATTCTACTGGAAGTCTCCAGACAGTTGCAACATACATATACACTCCTAAGTGGAAAACACAGGCTAGGCATCCCCTACTCCCTCATTTTCAGCCAAGGCATGTACGCTCTTCCCAAATCCCAATGTGTGGAGTATTCCAAAAAGGAAATCATTGAATACAACCTAGGCCTCAACACTCCTTGGCCAAGAATAGATCCATACGGCAAGTTGAAGAAGATGGTTGGGAGAGAATATGCCCATTTTCACAATGTTGAAGATTTCTGGGTTAACTGCCACGATGACAAGGAGGTACACATAAGACACTATATGTGTATGACTTCCTACTTTGTTAAGATGGTCAAACTATTCCCCATACCGGATCAAATCGTAGAAGATGAAAACACTGTCATAGATCTAAGGTTTGACGTCGTTGCTAACTTGCCATTGCCCCTCATTGATTGGAATTAAGAAGAGGTCAATGACCTTGATATCCTAACAAATCCAATAGAGCACAAGACAAGGCAGTGGATAGATACACAGATCGCTTAGCTAAAGATCCAAGGAGCTACATTGACATATGGTGAGCTCAAAGATGAGCTCAAGATTGAAACAGATAGTGGGATTGTTGTTGCCTTGACTGAAGATGCTCCTAAACCTCCTCTAGCCACAAGGTAGAGGAAAAGAAAGGAGGTATCAGAGTGCCAACCAAAGAATAAAGTATATTCTAAGAAGGCCTCTAAGGGTGAGATTTTAAAGAGAGTGAATAAATATGCAAATTCTCTAAGATGCCCACAATCCAAGAGGATCCACTACACAAAGGAGAAGAGGAAGATACCAAGCAACCTAAGTCACCACCTGCCGCCTCTACTCTTACTGCCACCACCAATCCCACTGCCATTACTCCTCCTATAGCATCTCAAGAATTACCTGCTTCCTCTCTGCCAGTAGTGGACATATCAGTTCACCTTGCCTTCACCTCACCGACCACACCCATTATGGTAAGAGATTCCTCCCCTACCACAACCTCCCCAATCTCATCCTCTTCGATGTCTCCATCAACTGCTATTCCTCTAGCCTATGCAACAACAATGCCTACCCTCACTCTTCTAGAGGCCTTTTCCTGACACATGCAAAATGTACCTATGGAGCTCTCTAGAGTATTGATGAACACTATAGTATAGCCTGCTCTATCTCAAGCTATTGCTGGTCTCCCTATCCCTCCTCTAACAAAACCACCCAAAATGGAGATGACCATGCGGATCTCAGAGGAGCTAGAGAGACAACAGAGAGAGGTAGCCAAAGAGGGAGATAATGAACCTGAGGATCCATTCACGGATGACTACCATGAGCATCCAAAATATCAAAAATTGGTCATTGATGAGGTAGTGCATGAAGAAGAAAGGTCACAATCTTTAGAGGAAGATGTCGAAGACCCTAGTGCTAAGAATATAGTGGAATCTTCCATCCAAGAACTCAAGGAGTTGTCCAAACAACTAAAAGACATCGGAGAGGAAGTTGAGGGGCAATTTTCTAAGGAAAAGAAAGAAACAAATGAAGACATGGAGGTATCTATGGAGCCTCCGACCAAGGAACAAGATAGAGGCCTCACTCAAGAAGAAGTACCTCCTAAGAGGGAAGATGAGGAGAACAAAGAAGATGAAGTTGAAGAAGAAGATAAGCCTAAAGAAGAGGCTAAAATGAAAAGGAGCCCAGAGATAGAGCACCATGCAGAGCTTAGGCAAGAGGAAGAAAAGGCATCTGAAGGAGGAGATAGCCCTAGAGAAAACATAGTTGCTATTGGGTCACAAAGAGGAAGAACCATATTCATCTGCAACTCAGATGAAGAAGAGAAAATAGAGTAGGAAGCTTTGGACTATCAAGAGAAAGAGATCTAGCATGCTCAAAAATAGGAAGGTGATCATGAATCACCTAGGGAGTGATCTTAGATGCCTCAGTGACTGGAGAAGCAACTACAAAAGAAGACTCCTACCCTCATGGATCACAAAGAAAGGCTGGAAGCTATCCTAACACAAGCTCAGATAGGAATGAAGAAGGAAAAAAAATTGAAGGTCCAATCGCATATCACGATGGATGCATTAAGATCAAGGATAGTACAAATTGCTACTCTGGTAATGGAAAAAGGAGACGTTAGCTATAACATCTCCACTATTGACATAGGCACAGCTACCAGAGAGAAAAAGATTGATCACCTCCAGGGGTCAGTTGCCACTATCATGCACTAGATGAACAAGGACCAATCCTCCGAGGAGTTAAAGGCACAAGTGGCAGATCTTACCGCTTACATTCAACAATGGTCCTCTACTGAAGAACTACCAACAATTTCATCAGCCTTGCCATTGCTACTATCCAAGGATCACATAAGAAAGCTAGAGAGAAGAAAGAACTAGACCAGAGCCACTGAAGACTAGTTTTGGTGGGTAATCTACAATGGAGATATGGGCATTGGTCATGTCATCCAAACAACAAACAAGTTTAGGGAAGTGCATAAGCAGCTAGAAGGAACAGTGAAATTATGTACTAACTTCCTAGAATTAAATAGGATTATGTATCCTAAGCTTGAGGCTATCCTCAAAATGCCTAAGAGAACCTAGGAGAAGGAGCTAAGTTTGGAAAAGGATGACCATTGGCTAGTTGAGACATGGAAAATGGGCTTAGACCATAGAAGAGAAGTCTTGGAGTAGTTGCTCCATGAAGTAGAACTTGACTTAGAATGGGTCAAGGAACATCAGACAGATTATGAGGAATATCCCATAACGGATTATGATATGCCTTTCGTCGAGCTAGACCTCAAGAAGATAAGGCCTTATTTTCATAAGAAGATGGAGAATAGGGTTATGGATTCACTAACACCAAATTTTATGGATTTTGTTGCCTGAGCCTTTTCCCATCAGAATAAGTGATCAAGAATACGCTGAAGTGTACAAAGAATTGGGAGTTAATCACTGGTAGATTGAAGAAGCTATCATTCCAAGTGCTCCAATAAAATATAGTGGAGTGGGGAAAACTTCAATCACTGATGGGAAAATTTGTGGAGTATGCCTCTATAAAGAAAAATGAGGGAAATCTTGTTATTGATTATGAGTTCCTCACAGTGTAGCTGCAACAAAAAGGCAATCAACTAGAATACAAAAATGCTACAATGCTAGGCACTAGAGGAAAAAATAGGGATAAGACAAGAAATGTAATTTTAAATTGTAAAATAATGGGGGTAGGTGAAACTCTAATTTGTAGTGAATCTTGGCCACACAATGAGATTAAATCTTGGCCATTTATTTTGATTTTTGAAAAATATAAATAGGGGGTCTCCTCTCATTTTCAAAGAGAGAGTTGAGTTGTTGTAAAGACATGCTGCTGAAATTCTAATAGAAATTTATTGTTTTGGTGGATTCTTGGGTTTCCTTCATGTTTCATGATTCATCTCTTCATAGTTAATAGATTTGAGTAGATTTTCTTTGTTGTTCTATGTGTTTTACATGCTTTAGTAGTTTAGTAGATGACGTTCATTGATGTTGAAGAATACTGCTGCGTTGATGCCCTTGTTCATGATTTTTGTTGTTTGTTGATGATAAATAGCAGTGTAATGCTAGTCTGAACACAAATTTATTGCTGCACTCAAATTTCATCTGTATTCATGCTTTATGGTGAATGAATAGTTGAAAATACATAGTCCTTAGAAGATAACACTAGTTTCATGATACTGTTAGTTGATTTGGTTAAGTGGAAATTAGTTTCAAGAAAGTTGTCCACTATAGTGTCCTCCATTATCACTGTTCATTGGTAGTTTCAAGTCTAGGAACTTCTTTCTTTCCCTTCCCTTTTCACTTTTCTTTGGATAATAATTTAGGAAAAGTTCTAGCATCATTATAAAGCCAAATCTGATGATGAAAGTGGACTTTAGACTATTGTTTTGAACTTGCAACAAGTGCACATCAATTCTAACACTTTGAGGGTTACATTTAAAGAGCCAATCTCCCTCCAACTTAATATATGTAAGGCTTCCCTGTGATTACTAGCAAATCACATGAACCAACTAAGACATTCCAAGCAAGTCCTGACCTGACACTCGAGAGACCTTGGGGTAGTGATTTGTAACTTGTTTGCATATTTCTACCTTTCAAGAGAGGTAATGCACTTATGCATCCCCTGTGTTGAGAAGTGAAAGAACACCCATCAATAGAATTGGCGCTAGAAGGAGGGAACTTCTTGTTTTAAGTTGGATTGAATCGGTTCATTCACCCCTAAATGATTTCATAGAGTTTTAAGATTCACACTAAACAAAGGGAATTCCAAGAACTACAACCCCCTACCAAGGCTAAGAGAGCTAAAAGAAAGGAATCAACTTCATCCTCCTCATCTGATACATCCACTTCACCTCCATCCTCACCTCCTCCATTCATTTCTTCACACCACACTCATCCTTTATTTCCCGCATCCACTTCCTCCACTCAGCCTTCCCAAGTTGCCTTCCAGCTGCTCACTTCCCACAACTAGGGCGCTGCCCCTACCCCATCTTTCCAAGTCCAAGGCATAACCCCAAGTTACTATTGTACAAAAAATACAACCTCCTCCCCCCCTCATGGCTTGGTTTGGTAACAATCCTTCTTCGTTGTCCTACAACGATTATCATGACATGCCAAAGAATCTAGAGGGATTTTGCATGAAGTTTCATCCTCAAGATCCACAGAGGAAAATAGAAGAGCATATCAAAATATTTCAAACACCATTAAAAGACATGCATATTGATCACGAGGATGTGGCTTCTCGCCCATTTCCTTATTCCTTGGGGGAAGAGGAATTTTATTAGTACAACAATTTTCCAATGGGGTCTATCACCATTTGGAACCTCTTGAAGAATGCATTTTTATAGAAGTACAAGATTCTGATAAACCCTTCTGAATTATATCACCAATTCATGTCAATCTGTAGGGAGGTCAATGAGCCAATTATCTCCTTCAATGATCGGTTTCATCAGGCATACATGAGATTACAAGCTTAATTTGTACTCAATGATGTCATAGTCTTGCCGGTTTATTATGCTATCCTAGACAACCTCACTATTGCGTTGGTAAAAATAATACACCCTCCACTTGCCAAATTGGCAGAAGCCTATGCTAAGGCGATAATAGCAAGCACTGACTTGGGAAAAAATGTTTCTGACCCACTTCCTTCTTTGGGACCGGTTGCTCATCCAATGTAAGTTCAAGGACTTACTCAGGCATTGACACATCAAACACCTCTTATGAACCAAGTTCCACAACTACCCATGGTTCCTCATCTGGGACTGCTAATGAATTAGACACCCCCAGTGCCTCACTACTTGTAGCTGCAATAGCAACAGGTCTATAATTAGCCATCTCAAGTACTTGCATATTTACAAGGGCCTGAGTTCTCATTCGTCCAAAAAAGTTAGCCAGCAGTACAATGGGTTTTCCTCCAAAACCAAGCATTACATCCAAGTAATACGAAGAAAGATCGACTAGATGAATTTACAAAGATGATAAAAAAAAATTCTATGGAGATGGCACACCTAAGAAATCAAAACAACTAGCTATAAGCTTCTCAATGCAATATCCAATCCAATATCAATCGAGAGAACAAAGATAACCGTGATGTGGGTGCCTCATTTGAGCAGAATTATGAAAGAGGACAGAACTCCAACTAGAATTTTGAAATGAGGCCTTCATAGAGGTAAAACCAGACATGGAATATAAGGCCAAACAATGGGGTTGTCCCCAACCCTTTGGACCAATCAACTAACATAGAAAAAACAACAAGCGGGGTATACTTAGCTGAGGTAGCCTTGTCCAGATGGTGTTGGATCCATAAAATAAATAGGCACTCCAAATTGGAATACCCCAAGTTCCAAACAGCCGCAGAAATATTTCAAGTAGAAGTCTAGAACGTCGTTGACAATGCTAGTTATCGAGACATAGTCCCATATGAGCCTTACAACTCTTTTATTCTCATGGTCAATCAAGCTCCATTTCCATGAAGTGAGAGCAATGCGCCTGAAAACGAGATCACTCCCCCAAGAGACGAAGAAGCAAAAGAGGTAAGTAATGAAGAAACTTTATCCCCGCTCTTTACCTCAATAGAAAATGGTCCAATAGATGAAGAAGAGTCACGTGAGGATGAAGTTCAAATGTTTCATCAAAGGGAGACCCCTTATAACTTAAGAAATAGGCAAGTGATAGGGCCTTTCATGACCTCTATTCCACCTAATAACTTTAGCACCCCACCTGACCCCAATGCTAGCAACAATCCAGGTTACCCTCATGTGCCCACTCAATACTTTAACAAGAAAAATCAGCCAAATCAAATGCAAAACTAGTCTGTCGGCTCTTCCCAAGGCAAATCTTTTGAGGCTGAAATCAAGCAAATGGACAAATATGTAGCCGACAAATTCAAGAAGATTAAAATAAGCTTTTCAGCCTTCGAGTTGCTCAAAGTCCCTGCAATTAGGAACACTTTCTTTAGAGTGATCAATGGGAATGCTTCTTCCAAGTCAACACAAGATATCCCCACCAAGAGAGTCTCTTTTGATGAATCACAACATGAGCCTGTAATCCAAGAAATCGTAGGCAAGAAAAAGGGTACCCCCTCAAATCAGTAAACAAGAAAGCAACCCCCCAAAGAAAAAAATTAGGTACAAACCAAGGAAAATACCAAAGAAAAAGATAAAAATCAGGTGGCTCAAGTAGATACTCCCATGGGCTTATTCCAGGGGAAGTTAGAAATGCCACCTTTTCTCACTACTATCAGCATATTTGGGAAGAACCTACACAACTGTCTACTTGATTTGGGATCGTCAGCTAATGCTATGCCTCTCACCATATGCAAGGCATTAGGAATAGTTCCCACTCCTTCTAGGAAAAAGGTGACCCAATTGGAAAAAATAGAGGTGAACATAGTTGGGGAAATCAATTGAATCCCCATGCAGATTACCATAGACCCAAGAGTGCAACAAGTTATTGATATTCAAGTGGCAGATATCTCAGACACATATGGCATAATACTAGGATGAGACTTCACCAAGGCATTGAATGGATATGTTGTGACTGAATTTTCTCATGCATGGCTACCATGGAAGGGGCTACCAAATCATATTCGCATAGACCAAGATCCACACATGAAATTTATGCTTACAAAATACAACAACACCAATGAGGTGTTGTTCACTGAGATAGAGTTAGGCAATTACTACCCCGTGGCTTATCAAGAGGAATCAGGGTTCCAAGAAGAGTAGGCGGCTGAAGAAGTTTTCCTTGTGTTGTGCAGCCATCCTACCAATTTAGCCCACCCACCTCAAAGCACAAAAATGTTGGTAGAATCAGATGATGATGAATCCTACGATGACGGTAATTTAGGACTATTGGATGGATTCTAGGATTTCATGGAAAAATGTGTGCGAGATTAGCTTAGCCTAGGGGCAAGAATGGATTTCCAAGAACTCCTATTGCCCAGCTAGTGTAGGGTCCACAATGTGGCTTATTCAAAAATCAAATGTTTCCTTTGTCAAACAACAATTGCTCATATTAGTGGACAAGTTTTGCCAAAGAAGGAGCCCCAAACTGAGTAGCCTGACACTAGCAATGTGGAGCTCATGCCCACCCTAGAAATTATAGATTCAAGTGTGCATCCAAGGAAAGATGAATGTTTGATCAGACCTAAAATTAAAGAGCCTTCCAAGTTTTGGATGCTATGCTTTGATGGGTCTAATTCTAAGCAAGGAGCAGGAACTAGGTTTGAACTTATTATCCCCATAGGTAAGACCTACTTCACTGCTCATAGGCTTCAATTCCATTGTATGAATAATGTGGCATAGTATGAAGCGTTAGTCCATAATATTTTGATGGCCCTAAGGAAAAAGATAAAAATGTTGCAAGTATTTGGCAACTCAGAGTTAGTAATAAAGCAAGTTAGGAAATTGTATTCCTACCATGACAAAAGGTTAGCAAACTATAGGCATAGAGCTTAGATGCATTTAATATTCAACTGATCCCTCGCTCCCAAAATCATACTATTGATGCCTTGGCTCAAGTATCCAACACCCTTCAACCTCTATCATTGTCTAGCCTCAAAAGGTTCACTGTTGAGCTTACTTCTGTGCCAAACAATGTTACCAACTTCCAAGTGTTTAATGATGATAAGCACATCTTAAACTTAGTCACTAGCTCTGACGTGTTTGCAACTCAGGTCATTGATGAGGTAGAGCTTGAAGAGGCTGAATTGGATATAGAAGGGGTTATCAACCTCAATACCAATACTATTCCTAGAGGTATGGTCCAACTTGAGTGAGTATTTGCTTGGATCAAATCATAGATTAGGATCAGCAAACAAAGGACTCTATCAACAATCTGTGTGACACTCATAACCTTGGAACACCCGAGGAGGTTAAAAACGTATTCATCATTAAAGTGTGCATGCTAGAAGAAAAGGAAGGAATCCTCAATGCTTTGCGCAATTACCATGATGTCATCACTTGGAGCTATGAAGATTCAAAGACATACAACACATCAATCGTCACACACACCATCCCTCTCAAGCTGGATGTGAGACCATTCCGACAATGACAATGTCCAATAAATGCATTATTGGAGCCCATCATCTACAAGGAATTTCAAAATTTGTTGTCCACTAGAATTATATTTCTAGACAGGCACTCCACATGGGTGGCTAACTTGGTCCCAATGAGAAAAAAGAATGGAGAAATCAGATTGTGTGTAGATTTTTGTAACTTGAACAGAGCTTCAGAGAAAGACAATTATCCAGTGCCCTCATTGGATGAGGTACTTAAAATAGTCAATGGTTCTCAAATGATGCCTTTCTTAGATAGGTACTCTAGGTATAATCAGGTAATGGTGCAATATGAGGATAGACACAAGACAGTGTTCACCACCAAGTGGGGAACCTTTGCATATAGACGAATGTCATTTAGGCTCATCAACATTGGCACAACATTCTAGCGCACAATGAATATCACCTTTAAGGATCTAATAGGTAGGTGCATTATCATCTACATGGATGATCTCACAGTGTTCTTGAAGAAGCAGGATGATCATGTTTCCAACTTATGCAAAAAAATTTAGAAGTGCAGGGAATTTGGAATTTCCCTTAATCTGAAGAAGTGCATATTGGGAGTTACAGAAAGAAAGTTGCTTGGGCACGTTATTTCAGAGAGAGGAATCTCCATAGGCCCCAAGCATATTCAAGCAATACTGAAAATTTAGCTACCAGGTAGCAAGAAAGAGCTAAAATCTTTCTTTGGGAAGATAAACTTTGTCAGAAAATTCATTAATGGTTTTGCTAAAATAGTCAAACCACTCAACTCCATGTTAAGACAAGATGCCAAAGTTGAATGGAATCCAGAGGTGAAGCAATCCTTCGAGGAAATCAAGAAATCAATTGCTAATGCACCTGTACTAGTTAGCTCAGACTACCTAAAGCCATTCTACATCTACTCATTTGCTTCGGACCATTCCTGTGCTAGCATATTGACTCAAAAGGATGATGAAGGAAGTGAGTACCCTATTTCCTTTATGAGTGATCCATTAAAGGATGTTGATCTAAGGTTCCATAACATGGAAAAGCAGGCATATGCCCTAGTAAAAGGAGTGAAGAAATTCATACATTACATCTTGCGAAACAAGGTGTTCACCATAGTACCTAACCTAATGGTAAAGACATTGCTAATACAAAATGAGTTAGGAGAAAGAAGAGTAGTATGGGTGACCACCTTGCTCCAAGAATATGACATGGATATTTAGTTGATGAAATTAGTAAGGGGGAAAGCCCTCACCCGTACGATAGTTGAAACATTGACTGAGGTTGGACCCAAGCTCATAGTCCAACAATATCAACTTGAGGATGTATCCCTTGGAGAATAGTATGATGGAATCATCTACTACCTGTTACATAACAAGTGTCTGCCTCATCTACAAGGAGTCCAGAAACATACTCTTCAGCTAAAGAGCAACAATTACATGTTGCGGGGGTCCATGTTTATACAAGAGGAATCATGAAGGGATCTATCTTAGATGCCTTGGAAAAGAAGAAGCAACATAGGTGTTAAGAGAATTTCATGATAAATTTGGAACTGGTCATGGGTCTGGCCCTTCCACCACTCATCAAATCTTGAGGGTTGGGTACTATTGGCTGACAGTATTCAAGGATGCACATAGCCATGTTCGAACTTGCCACATGTGTTAGACTGCCACAACCAGAAAATGAAAAGTTGTTCCACTGCAACCAGTCTTGGAGGTAAGACCATTCATGTAGTGGGGTCTCGACTTCATCGGTCCGGTAAGCCTACCATCCTCTATGGATCACAGGTACATCCTAACAGCCTCTGATTATTGTACTAGATGGACATAAGAGATTACATGTAGGAAATTTACCACTTAGGTAGTTACTAATCTCCTTGAAAGTTTTATTTTGAATTGTTTTGGTTGCCCATATGCTCTTGTTTGTGATAATGTCCATGCCTTCTCCTCACTAAAATTCACCAGTTGGGCCTTTGATTATGGTATCACCCTTAAGTTCTCATCTAATTAATACCCCCAAGGAAATGGCCTAGCTAAATCCACGAACAAGAACTTGATCACTGTAATTAAGAAGTTGCTTGATAAGAAGTTGTTCGATAGGAACCCCAAAGATTGGCACATCCAGCTACATTTTTCTTTTTGGGAAAATCATACACACCACAAGGTCTCCCTGGGTGATTTCCCATTCCATCTCATGTATGGACTGGAACCTATATTTCCTATGCACATAAGAAT
Source organism: Sequoia sempervirens (assembly GCA_007258455.2). Classification (NCBI taxonomy): domain Eukaryota; kingdom Viridiplantae; phylum Streptophyta; class Pinopsida; order Cupressales; family Cupressaceae; genus Sequoia; species Sequoia sempervirens. The sequence continues at coordinate 29,723,601 of VDFB02281492.1, read as the reverse complement.
CCCCACCCTCCAATTTATTAACACGTTTTATGAAGAAGGGGATCATCGAGAAGCCTGTTTAGTTGAATTGCTCCACTTAGAAGAAGTTTGTGATCGAGCTATTGAATTTTTTTCCAAACATCAGGGCATGGTTAAGAGATGGTTCAACCGATGAGCCAAAGTTAAGGCCTTTAGAATTACTGATTTGGTCCTATGTTGGGACAAGGCCCATGAAAATAAAGGTGGACATGGCAAATTTGACAAGCTCTGGCTTGGCCCCTTTCAAATCTTTGAAATTTTAGGAGATAATGTTTTTCGCCTTAAGACACTAACTGGTGAAGACATCTCATTTCCAGTCAATGGGTAGCACCTCAAGCATTACTTCTTTTCCTAAGCTCTACTGAGCCAGTCTTTGTAAATACTTATATATAGGTTAGTTTAGGTTTCCTTTTTTTTGTTGTCTCACTTTGCTTCTATTTTTCCCGTTTCCCTAGTTGTCTTGTTTTGCTAAGGGTGTTCCTTTATTTCTAGTGTGGTGACCATGCTCAGTTTAACAAATGATTCACTTTGTTGCTCGCTTTTTGTGTTCTCTGGATAAATATTCACTCCCAACTAGGGATCTCTAATTGCTTCTATGGGGTGGTTTCCTTATATAGAATCTAGCTTGACCTAGAACACGACCCTTGGTTGAATCTTTTCACACTCATCTTAGATCACACACAAAGCACACTAATTTTTTTCTAAAAAACTATATGGTGACTGTCATGAGGGCCTAATGAGTGAAAAATATTAAGTCTGCTCTAATGACCGCTGTGATTCCAAACACATAGTAAGCTTCAGTGCTTACATAGTTGAGCAAAGAAAAGAGTATTGAAAAGAAAATATTTGAAAAGGAAAGAAAGAAAGAAAGTAATAAAAATGAGGCAACTGTGTGGGCGAGTGAACAACTCTATCAAGGCTATGGATGCCTAGCTGGAAATAGAGCAATGTTCATGGGATCACAGTGACAAATTTGTCGAGGCTATGGATGCCTAACTAATAGCAGGGCAATGTCCAGGTTACTTTTGGGGTTAGACAATTTATATAGCTTGTTTTGCTAAATTAACAATCATTGTTATAGTTTTTGAGGAAACATAATGAATTCACCACACACACACTTTTGAGATGTTCCTATGATCTTATTCAATTAAGGATCCCTGTCCTCCTTTGAATTTCTTAGTTCACTTATGGAAACTGACCATGCTTTGTGAAATTGGAGATTCTGGGTTTTCAATGAGTCTTTATCCTTAGAACACTTAGGACTGTTTTCCTAGCAGAGTCACCATTTGTTGTGCCTATAACACACACACACCTTGTTTGGAATGGGGACCCTCTTTTTTTTTCCTTCATTGGGTCACTTTTCCTTTGCCTCATTTTGCATGCCCCTTATTCTGAGTCCTAAGTGGTCAATAATTCCTAAATTTATCATCTTGAGTTAACTAAGTTCCACCACCTTTGGAATGTTCAAGTTTTTTTCCTTCACGGAGCTCCTCTGGTAGTTTTCCTTAAGTCCTTAAACTGGCGACCTTTTCCTTTTACGGGTCCACTCTTATGGGCCACCCTTTGCAGAATTTCGCTTTGCCTTCACTATCCCTACAACGGTTGAGATGGGGCATCCACCCACATTGCAAGATCTGTATCCTCCGTAGCCATTCCTTTCTTCAACCTGTCAAACAACAAATGCTTAGCTACCACCCTTCTTGTAGACTCTGCATTTTTTGTCATCGGTTGCTTCAAATCCATGCCCACCAACCATGCCTGCCATTGTACTGACATTAAATGCAAACATTTAATGGCCGAAATCCTATAAATAGTAAATTTGACAAGTCATTTTCACCAACATTCATTCTAAACTTGTCAGAGCCCCTCCTACCTCTATTACCTTTGTTCCTATGCTGCCTCAAGGATGAATCTGATTGTTTCTTCATCACGCTACATCGGGCCTATTAGGTAGGTTTTCCACCACTATTCTTACCCACATTCTAGAATTTGAAAATCCTTCAAAACTAGCCCATTGGAGTCATGCGGAACTTGCCACCTTGGCTGCTATTATTGAACCATAGCATTCACTTCCTTGTGGCCTGAAGCCCTCCCTCTGCTATCTAAACATTAGTTGAAAACCCAAGGCCTTTTCCCTAGGCGGGTCCGCGCATGCGGGCAAATGCCTCCTTTTCACCGTACCTTGTGGAGAACAAAATGGAACCAAGTAAAACAAATCCCTTATCCCTTGCAGGTCTACTTTTGCGGACTTCCATGTGCAGGACTTTCATTGATCATCGTTTCAAGAACGGCCACCCAATACAGGCCCACTGAAATCATGAAACGATGAACCTGTTTGTGGGTATTCTGATGTGGATCCCCTCATCATTCTAAACAACCAATCATCCTTGCCAATCCACCTTACGGGTTCCACTTTGCTCATTTCCATCGAGCTTCTTCACGTAAAAAATGGCTAAGTGTTTGATGCGGGTGCTCCATGGTAGACAGTTGCCTACGACTTGATGTCTCATGACCACCGTTGTGGAGAGTCCATGAGGCTCTGTCTACCCACATAGCAGACCCCGCTCCTTGCATTTCCCCTTTGGTCCTAGAAAATGAAATGACTAAGTAAAATACTTTTGTGGGCCACCAACCATAGGTTGTCGCTGCATCTCCACTGTTCTCAAATGGCCATGCCCTAGCATCCACCTACAAGTTACTGCACGCATCGTTTGGAGGGACTTAAACATTGACGCAAACCCTGAACCGATATTTTGGCCTGTGGATCCCACATTGTGGGTCACCCACTAGTAGGTGCTGCCTTGTCACTGCCATTTGAGAACAACCATTCCTTAGCAGCTTTTAGAGGCTCCCCTCCCACAATCTCCATGAAAACCAAACACTAAAAAATGGAGTTGACCTCCCATCTTCCTTTCGGATTTTGATCCCTCTATGGTTGTTCGACTCATCTCAAGTAAATGTTGCATGCCAACACCTTGTGCAGGCTCGATGGTGTGGACCACCGCTTGTAGGCTACCATCCTATCTTCACCATCTCCAAATAGCCACCACCTAACTGCCTTTCACAAGTTCCTACCCACACCCTTCTAAAAGGACTTAAACTTTGAAGCTTAAAGACTATGTCCTTCCTTCTTATGGGTCCTACATTGTGGGACTCCATCTGCGGGTTTCTGCCATGCCAAGGCCATTTTCAAATGGCAGATCTCCTAAATTGTTCTGATGGCCCTTGCTCACGTAGCCTTCAATCCTGCTTGTCTAAATTGATCAATTAACACTCCAAGGTACCTCAAGAACGATCAAACCCACATGTTCAAATGACCTAACACTTCGGTGGGCCCCATTATGAGGCAGAAATATTGATGCGGGTGGTTACATGTGGGCCATTGTACCTTCTTTTCCATCCTCCTACTACCTCTTCCAAAATAGCTACCAACCCAAGGAAACCCACATCCCTGGGCCTACATTACCCTATCTTCGCTGAATGAAAGGAAAACAATGATTTTTAATGGATGTTATGATCTTTGAAAGATGAACTACTTGGTCTGACATTGGTTTTGAGGGATTTTTCTAACGCTCTCCTCATTTTATTTATGAAAATGCTTATTGTGCCCTTGCTTGTAGGATTTATGGAATCAACTGCAAGACCATCAGGGGCTTCCGCAGAGAATGAGAAAGGAAAAAAATCTATAAAGGTCCTAAGGGGAAAAGATGATAAAGATCAAATGAAATACCAATTCCAAGGAGTAGAGGTCACTTCCAAGGTCACCATCGAGTGGGATGCTATCACAGATACCAACCTTGGACAAATTGATATAGACAAGTTTAGACAAAAGGTTATCACCAACCCCACTACAAAAAAATACAAAGAAAATCAAGAAAAGTGGCTTGGTTAAGGTAGCCAGTTTCTCGCCTGCTCTCATGGCCCCTTAATTGGTAATGGCTTGTAGAGAAGCCTATCAAGAGAAAATTAGAAGAATTGTTAAATTAGATGGCAAAGTATTGGCCGACCTGTCTGCCAAGTCCATAGGGAAAACCTTCCACATCCCCACCTTTCATCCAATGGAGGAAACAATGAAGGAATATTCAGAAAGAGTATGGAGGCTGACCCTCTAAGATGTAATAAGTTGATTAATCAATATTGGTTGAAAGAGAAGAGGGAAAGCGCAAACAAAGTGCCTCGGGAATTATTTAGAGGTGATTTCTATGAATACTAGCATGACTTGGTGACCTTGCTAAGTAGGGTCATGGGCATCCCGACTACAGCCTACTTCCAAGACTAGATGTTCTACTTCATAGAGGAGATCATCCAGGGAAAAAGCAAAGTTTCACTAAACTGCGATGATTAGAAACAACTTACATGAGAAATTCCTAGTGGTCAAGAAAACCTCCTGGTTTTACATGGCCTCTTATTTGGTCTATCTTTTGGCTGACCCATTTCCATAAAAAGGTCTATTTGTTGCACAAATCACAACTCTGGGAAGATAGCTAAAGGTATATGATAGGCATCTAAAGTTACAGTACTGAAATTTCAAGAAAGATTATTGTAGGGTGAATGATGCCTTTATTGGGCACATTATTAGACTTCTCAAAGAGGACTTGGAGAGAAGTGTCACGTACAGTGCTTGTGCATTCATCCATTTGTTCGAGTTCTCATTTATATAGTTCCTCAAGTTCACATACATACGAACTGAAGGTTTCTCAGAGAGACCATACAAGTTTCCCTGGTATCCAAATGACCGGTTGATTCTACTGGAAGTCTCACGATAGTTGCAACATGCACATGTACACTCCTAAGTGACAAACATGGGCCAAGAATCCCCTACCCCCTCACTTTTGGTGAAGGCATGTACACTCTTCCCAAATCCCAATGTGTGGAGTATTCCAAAAAGGAAATCATTGAATACAACTTGGGCCTCCACACTCCTCGGCCAAGTATAGATCCATATGGCAAGTTGAAGAAGATGGTCGGGAGAGAATATGCCCATTTGCATAACATTGAAGATTAATGGGATAACTTCCAGGATGAAAAGGAAGTACGCATGACACACTATATGTGTGTGACCACCTACTTCATTAAGATGGTCAAACTATTCCCCATACTAGATCAAATCATAGAAGATAAAAACACTATCATAGATCCAAGGTTTGACGTCGTTGCTAACTTTCCATTGCCCCTCATTGATTGGAATGAAGAAGAGGTCAATGACCTTAATATCCTGACAAAGCCAATAGAGCAGAGGAAAAGGAAGTGGATAGATGCATAAATTGCTCAACTGAAGATCCAAGGAGCTACATTGACATATGGCGAGCTCGAAGATGAGCTCGAGAATGAAACAGATAGTGGGACTATTGTTTCCCCAACTGAAGATGCTCCTAAATCTCCTCTAGCCACAAGGTCAAGGAAAAGAAAGGAGGAGGTATCAGAGCACCAACCAAAGCATAAATTATATTATAGGAAGGCCTCTAAGGGTGATACCTCAAAGAGAGGGAAGAAATTGGGAGGATTCTCTAAGATGCCCACAATCTAAGAGGATCCATTGTCTGAAGGAGAAGAGGAAGAGACCGAGCAACCTAAGTAACCACATGCCACCTCTACTCTTGCTACCACCACCACTGCCACTTCCATTAATCCTCCTCTAGCATCTCAAGCATTATCTACTTCCTCTCTGCCCGTGGTGGACATCTCAGTTCACCTTGCCTCCACCTCATCGACCACAACCATTATGGTAAGAGATTCCTCCGCTGCCACAAACTCCCCAATCTCATCCTCTTCGATGTCTCCATCAACTACTATTCCTCTAGCCTCTACAACAATAATGCCTACCCTCACTCTTCTAGAGGCCTTTCCCTGACACATGCATAATATACCTATGGAGCTCTCTGGAGTATTGATGAACCCTGTAATACAGGCTACTCTACCTCAAGTTTTTTTTAGTCTCCCTATCCCTCCTCTGACAGAACCACCCAAAATGGAGATGACCATGCAGATCTTAGAAGAGCTAGAGAGACAATAGAGGGAGGCAGCCAAAGAAGGAGATGATGAACGTGAGGATCCATTCAAGGATAACTACCATGAGAATCTAGAATATCAAAACTCAGTCATCAATGAGGTAGTGCATGAAGAAGAAAGGTCACAATCTTCAAAGGAAGATGTTGAAGACCTCAATGCTAAGTATATAGTGGAATCTTCCGACCAAGAACTCGAGGAGTTTTCGAAACAACTCAAAGACATTAGAGAGGAAGTTGAGGGGAAATCTTAGGAGGAAAAGAAAGAAAAAATGAAGACATGGAGTTATCTATGGAGCCTCCGACCAAGGAACAAGATAGAGGCCTCACTCAAGAAGAAGTATCTCCCAAGAGGGAAGATGAGGAGAAGAAAGAAGATGAAGCTCAAGAAGAAGATAAGCCTAAAGAAGAGGCTGAAATGAAAAGGATCACTAAGATAGAGCACCATGCAGAGCTCAAGCAAGAGGAAGAAAAGGCATCTGAAGGGGAAGATAGCCCTAGAGAAAACATAGCTGCTACTAGGTCACAAGGAGGAAGAACCATATTCATCCGTGACTTAGATGAAGAACAAGAGGAGAAAACAAAGTAGGAAGCTTTAGACCATGAAGAGAAAGAGATCTAGCATGCTCCAAAAAAGGAAGGTGATCATGAATCACCTAAGGAGGGATCTCAGATGCTTGAGTGGCTAGAGAAGTAGCTACAAAAGAAGACTCTCGCCCTCGTGGATCCCAAAGAAAGGCTGGAAGCTATCCTAGCACGAGCTTAGATAGGAACAAAGAAGGAAAATAAACTGAGGGTTTGATCCCATATCATGATAGATGCATTAGGATCGAGGATAGTACAAATTTCTACTCTGGTAATGGACAAAGGAGAAGAAGTTAGCTATAACATCTCCACTATTGACCTAGGCACAACTACCAACGAGAAAAATATTGATCACCTCTAGGGGTTGGTCGCTACTATCATGCACTAGATGAACAAGAACCAATCCTCCAAGGAGGATTTAAAGGCACAAGTGGTAGATCTTACCACTTACATTCAACAATGGTCCTCTACTGAAGAACTACCAACAACGTCATTGGCCCCACCATTGCTATTGTCCAAGGATCACATAAGCAAGCTAGAGAGAAGAAAGATCTGCACCAAAGCCATTAAAGATTGGTTCCAGTGAGTAATTTACAATGGAGATATGGGCATTGGTCATGCCATCCAGACAACAAATAAGTTTCGAGAAGTGCAAAAACAACTAGAAGGCACGTAGAAATTTTGTAATGACTTCCCAGAATTATATAGGATTATGAATCCTAAGCTCAAGGCTATCCTCAAAATACTCGAGAGAACTTGGGAGGAGCTAAGTTTAGCAAAGGATGACCATTGGCTGGTTGAGACATGGAAAATGGGCTTAGACCATAGAAGAGAATTCTTGGAGTGGGTGCTCCATGAAGTAGAACTCGACCTAGAATGGGTCAAGGAACATCAGGAAAATTGTGAGGAATATCTAAAGCTCATGACGGATTATGATATGCTTGTCATTGAGCTAGACCTTGAGAAGATAAGGTCTTATTTTCATAAGAAGATGGAGAACGGGGCTACAGATTCACTAACACCAAATTTTATGGATTTTGTTTCCCAATTAGAACAAGTGATCAAGAATAGGTCGAAGTGTACAAAGAATTGGGAGTTGATCACTGGTAGATTGAAGAAGCTATCATTCCAAGTGCTCCAATCAGATATAATGAAGTGGGACAAACTTCAGGCACTAATGGGAAATTTTGTGGAGTACGCCACTGTAAAGAAAAATGAGGGAAATCCTATTATTGATGATGAGTTCCTCACAATGTAGCTGCAGCAAAAGGCAGTCAACTAGAAGACAAAAATGCTACAGTGCTAGTCACTAGAGGACAAAATAGGGATAAGACAAGAAATGTAATTTTAAATTAAAAAATATTGGGGGTAGGTGAAACTCTAATTTTTAGTGAATCTTGGCCACACAATGAGATTAAATCTTGGCCATTCATTTTGATTTTTGAAAACTATAAATAGGGGGTCTCCTCTCATTTTCAAAGAGAGATTTGAGTTGTTGTAAAGACATGGTGCTGAAATTCTAATAGAAATTCATTATTTTGGTGGATTCTTAGGTTTCCTTGATGTTTCATGATTCATCTCTTCATAGTTAATAGATTTGAGTAGATTTTCTTTGTTATTCTATGTGTTTTACATGATTTAGTAGTTTAGTAGATGATGTTCATTGATGCTAAAGAATACTATTGTGTTGATGCCCTTCCTTGTTCATGCTTTTTGCTATTTGTTGATGATAAATAGCAATGTAAAGCTATTCTAAACATAAATTTATTGTTGCACTCAAAATTCAACTTTATTCATGCTTTATGGTGAATGAATAGTTGAAAATCTGCAATCCTTAGAAGATAACACTCATTTCATGATACTGTTAGTTGATTTGGTTAAGTGGAACTTAGTTTTAGGAAGGTTGTCCACTGTAGTGTCCTCCATTATCACTATTCATTGGTAGTTTCAAGTCTAGTAACTTCCTTCTTTCCCTTCCCTTTTGAGTTTTCTTTGGATAATAATTTAGGAAAAGTTCTAGCATCATTGTAAAGCCAAATCTGATGATGAAATTGGAGTCTAGACTGTTATTTTGAACTTGCAGCAAGTGCCATCAGTTCTAACACTTTGAGAATTCCATTTAAAGAGCCAATCTCCCTCCAACTTAACATATGTAAGGCTACCTTGTGATTACCAACAAATCACATGAACCAACTGAGACATTCCAAGCAAGTCATGACCTGACACTCGAGAGACCTTGGGGTAGTGATTTGTAACTTGTTTGTAGATTTCTACCTTTCAAGAGAGGTAATGCACTTATACATCACTTGTGTTTAGAAGCGCAAAAACACTCGTCAACAATTAGGCTTTCACCAACCATTGTCACAATAGATTTTATTTTAAATTGTGTAAATTACACAATCTTTATACAAATTTATTTTTGTAATTTTTATTGATTTCTTGCTTTATTTTTTGTTAAAATCAAGGGAGATGTAAAAAAACCCTCTATGATTGCATTTGTTGAATAAAGAGAAATATAACTATTTTTTGATGAAACAACAATAGAATCCTTTAAATAAACTTCACACGATTGGTAGAGACATAAGTAAAACTATGAGAAATGACATTTTTAGTGTGATTTTTTTGGGAAGTCTCTCCTTTAAGACAATTCACACCCAACATCCAAAGATATATTTTCCTCCCTTATGAAAATGAGTTTGCTTGCTTTTCTTTAACTCAAGTTCATTTCCAATTTTTTATTGTAGCAATCTCCTTACAAAATGATATATTTTCCTCTTTAATTTCTACCACCACTCTCAAGAGATTTTCTTAACCAACACATAAAAGGAAACATAACTTTTGACTATCAATCAATTAAAGATATCTTATTATGATTCACTTCCTCATATCTTGCTCATGTACATTGGAAAATTTAAAATTAAATACTTTTTATTTAATTTTCTCTTAATGTATAGATTGAGGCACTTAATTTTTAAAAGGATAATGACCTATACTTCGATACCATTATTAGGCCAAGATTGTAAAATAAAAATAAAATGGTATTAAAGTTAATTGTATTGAAAATGAACATTCACATGTTTATTTGTAGGACAATGAAGAAGTTAAATTTCTAAAAATAAAATAAATTATCAAAAAATACCAAACAATTGAATGTGGTAAACAATAAGATTACCTATAAAGATCAATATTTACAAATAGCTTTTTTTTTTTTTTTTAATGATTATTTGTTAACATTTCCTTGCAAGGTATTCTTTGGATTAGATGACATTATTGAAGGGTGTCCATTTGTCAAATTTATCAAATACTTGCATGTGGGCTCATTTATTATGAGAAAAAAGTAGGAAATTTAGATATTTAGCACAAAATTTGTACAAAATAATTCTCTATATTTTATTCAACTAAAGAAGATTATATATATCATCTAAGAGGATCAGCATACTCCTTCAATTCTAGTTCTAATTAAGCACTAAAGAAAATTATATATAACCTCTAAGAGGATCAACATACTCATACAATTTTAATTCTAATTAAGCTCACCTAACCATCAAACTAAAACTAACAATCACATTTCTAATGTTTTGACACTCCTAGCATCATTTCTCTATAAAACTACCAATTAGGTTCATATTCATTATTTAACACTCCCCCTTAAAGAATATATGAACTCTCTACGATACCTAGCATATCCCTACGTAGTAAAAACTTGATTGACAAAGAAAAAATGAAATGAGAACTCCTTGTAAGTATCTTCTCTTTTTTGCAAGTATATAAATATAAAGTTACTTCATCAAACTATCTAGTAACTCTCTTGAATATATAATTTTTATGTTCTCTCTTGCTAAATTATCTAGTTCTTGAATTTCATCTTCCCAAACTCCTAAATTCTAGCACAACTTAAGTATTGGGAAAACATCCATGTTGAGATCAGCCTTAGATTTTCCTTATAGCCTTAGAGATCCATCCTCTTCAAGAAAGTAAATAATTTATTTTTATGTTCACCATCTTCATTGTTTGTTTCATAAACATAGAATAACACTTCCATCAATTTATAATCTCTACTTCTAACAAAAGCTATAATTAAATGAAACTATTACAACTTCATTTTTGCCTACCATTTTAGCTTCTATGTGTTCTTGCTTGTCATAGTAGTAGCATTTTCCTAATTATGTATCAATCACCATCAAATTTTCAAGATTTGTTTCAAAAATTGACAAATTAATGTCTTAAAACTTCACATGGCAATGAATTCAAAATGTTTGGTATTTTTTTTCTTTCTTTATTTGCAATAGGACCAATTAGTAGGAGAGGAATAATGTTTGGTATAAGAGAATAGTGCAACTTGTGAAAATATCATTCAAAATTATTTTATTTGTTTGTTCTCTCATTAAAACTAATATGTTGATTGGAATTTTAGCATGTTCACAAAATCAAATTATATATCAATGCATCTCACCTCTTTTAAAAGGATATTATTTTTTTAGATGGAAAATGATAACCTCAAGGTTCCTTATGACTAGGTCTTGGCCTACAAGATAATCTGGTTGTTCGTTATATTATTTTGGTAACACATAAAAGGACTTACATATTTTTCTTATGGGATCCTAAAAAGATTGTTATATTTGAAATATAAATAGACTCACAATGTTCTTAACCCTAATCTTATTATTTCCATATCTTATGCCAATATGTTGATGGGTACATCCCAACAAATAACCTTAGCACTAATCAAAATATTCTTTCACGACTGGAAACAATCTTGTTCATCAAGTATCCAATGGTAGTGATATTGGTTCCTAAACTAACTAGAGGTTTGTAAAAAAGTGTAAAAGAAGGGGGAGAGAGAAAAGTGTTTAGAGATCCTAATTTTGGATCTTCCATTATAATATGTGAACACATATGTAGACAAATCCAACATTTACTATTTCCTACTTAACCAGATTAATCACAATATCATGATAAAAAAATTATATTTAGAGGAAATCAATATCATAGAGACCCGTTAAACACCCAATATTAGGGCAGTTTAATAAGATGCATTATAATAATTGAGTGAAATGTTTACATTATTGATTACAAGACAACTTATAGTTAGTAGGTTGCAAGTGATATGAAAAATAGATTCATTAAATATTTGATTATATTAATATATACAAAATGAAAGGTACAAATGCATGCTTGGAAATCATGAAGTAAACATTATAAACTAATAGTTTTACAATTTCTAGTGGTATCTAACAATTTAAAGAATAGTTTGGAATGAAATTTCAATCCATTGGCTTCTAGAAATAAAATCCAACAATCCTTGGTAAAAAAAATGACATCTAGCCCTTTACAAAGATAAATATGATTCCTTTATAGAGGAAGACACCATCCTCAACAAGATTTGATGGCTCACATCAATCTTCATTATGAACAGTGCATATCTAGTAGGGTGGTGTGTAGGGTGGAATTTGATTATAAAATCTATATGTAAACACCTATTTCTAATCATCACCTAATATCACATCCTAATACCATACTAGTTGCAACACATTCCCTAGTATCCTTCCAAATTCCCCTTTTAATACCCATATTTAATAATAATATCTCCATAAATCCTCATCTCTATTAAATAATTAAATCCATTTTATTATCTATATCCAAATAATATTCATTTATCTATTCAAAATAAATAATAATATCTATTATATATATTTTTAATAAATGATAAAATCCATTCAAGCTACCACGTTCTAGTATAGCCTCTTAAGAGACCCAAGAGAAAGAAACTACTAATCTATGACATAGTAGTTCTCATAGTTTTTGAAGTCAAATATTTTATATATAGATATACAAATCAAAGTGGGATCCCCCGACATTGATGCGAATTATGGCCCACCCAATTCAATTGTGCGATTTTCAATGAGGTCTTGCACAATATTTCTTAGTTGTCGACAAGAGGAGATCTTATGCCCTTTAGATTGGTGGTAATCACAAAAATTGTTGTCATCCCACCATGATGGTGTAAATTGTCCTGGGTCATATGGCTTAGGGTCCTCTAGTGTGATGAGACCATTTTGAAGGAGCTTCTTAAGGAAGTCTTCAATTGGTTCCCCCAAGGAAATGTATGTGTATTTTTTTGGGAATTGCCTTGTCTAACGGGGTTGTCCTTGAATTTGACTATTTTGGTTATTTTGAACGGCATTGGTAGGAGGTGTCGATGTAGTTGTTGATCTATTATGTGACTGAGCTCCTTTAAGGGTAAGCACTAGACCCGTCATGTTTTCCATCTTAGTGTCAACAACGCCATCATTGGTAATGTGTTTATTCTTGACCCAATATTTACTCTTGTCTGTGGGTGGGTTCGTGTTTGTGTTTTTAGGGCCATATTTTAGTTCGCCTTTAGCAATAAGGGCCTTCTCAAGTTGGACACCCTTTTCAACTAATTTTGTGAAGGTTGTGCAACAAAGAACTTGCAAGCCATATTTCAATGGTCCTAGGAGGGTTTGGACAAACATGTCAACTTTTTCTTTCTCAAGTATGTCAATATGGCAAAAACTTGCTATACTTCTCCATCTTTGGAAGAATGGGATAAAATTTTCACCAACGTCTTCTTGTGTAAGTGTGCATAAACTAGTAATGGAGGTGTCTGTGTCAATGTTATAAGCATAATTTCCAAAAAAAATTCTGCAAGTTCGTCCCATGATTTTATTCCTTTTTGCAAAGTGGAAAACCATTCAATTATAGGGCTTGCAAGACTCTTAGGGAAGAGTCTCATCAAGTATGTGTGTTCATAGGCAATGCCCACACAATTGGTTGTGAATTCTTGAATGTGTTCAATAGGGTTTGTCTTGCCTTTGTATTTAGTAAAATTTGGTGCTACATACCCAGGAGGGAATGGTGGCATGTATAAACTCATGTCGAAAGGGTATGGACATAGGTCATATGACATGTGTGACTTTTTATTGGACATTTGCATAGTCTCTATTTTTTTTGCAAGTTTGCCACTTGGGTTGTCAAGGCATCGATTATAGGATTGTTTGTTGCATCACACATGGGAGTGATGGGTATCCCATGTTTCCCCATTTGTTGTGAAGAGATGTTCTGATTTTGTTGTGGGATGTGTTGTTGTGAGATATATGACGTCTTTTGATTTGAATGTTGTTGGTATTGCAAGTTTTTGTTAGGGACATGTTGATGGGTATGGATGTGTGATGCATATGTAGGAATGTGCCCTCCAGCCATATTAGTCGATATTTGTGGGATGTGTTGGCCTTGAATATTTTGGTGTCTAAATGAAGTCATATGCTATGTATTCTAATTGCCTTGTCCAAATTGGTCAAATTGTCAATGGGAAATGTTGGTGTTTTGACCTTGGGAAGTATTAGTATTAATATTAAGTTGTGATGACATGTGTACATTTGGTTGTGGTCCTCTAATGAAAATATGTTGTTTACTTCCTCCAAAGGGGTTGAATGAAGATCGAATGAAAGGATTTGATGATGATTCTCCCATGGTGCTAGATGAAGCTCCAAATAGAGGGTTTGAAGAATTTTCCCCATTGATGAGGATTCAAAGGTAGCTCCAATTGATTGGGAGGATGTCGATGGCATCGCTGGCATTGATTGTGACATGGCTTGTGACATAGTTGGTTTCCCTCCAACGGATGTTGCATTGATCAAATTGGATTTGTTTTGGTTGGTCATGTCATTAGAGGTGGCATGAATAGTGCTTGTGGCGATTTGTGAGATAGGACCAACAAAGGCATTGCTTGCATTGTTTTGAGGTTGACTAGTGTTGGACATGTTTATATTGTTGTTGTTGGAATTGTGATCAGGAGAGGCTGGTCTCAAAGTGTTAATGTCAAAGCCATGTCGTAATTTAGCCCCTTGGTCTAAGAGCGTGGATAGACATCTTTGTGGGTCATGTAATACTAAGTCTTCCATGAAAGAGGCTACGTCAGGATTTTGTGTTCAGGCTTCTAAGTCTTCTGCATATACTTGTCCATGTTGGTCCCTTTGTATAAATGGTTCGAAGGGGTTACATGACGAAGATGGAATGTTCATTTCATTGAAAGGATTGATAAAAGATGCATCTTGATTTATATTTTGATTCATGTCATTGGAAAAGATATAAGTGTTGTTGTCTTGTCAAAAATTAGCCATTTGTATTATTTTTCTTTGAGGTCTAGTCTCAACCATATAAGGAGTTGCTCAAATTAGGAAGAGGATGAAAATGACCACTAAATGATGACACTATGTTTTTGGGATTTTTGAATAAGGGATGCAAATGCAAACTATATTTTTGGATTTTTTGAATAATGGATACAAATGCAATATGACAATGTTGCCTAAAAGGATATGACAAAGGACAATGATGACTACTTTTTTAGAATTTTAGGAATAAGGTATGCAAAATGAGGACTAAGATGACTTGAGTGTCCTAAGGTATGCAAGTGCAAAGGTCTAAATGATTTGGAAAAAGGTTACTCAACCACCCTAAGCTTGATCTATGTTTCAATTTGGATCATCAAAGGACTTACTAATGTGACTAAAGGACAAGATGACAAGATGACAAGGTGAGGTATCCTAACTAGTCTTTTGAGTTGGAAAGTCTCACAAAAAGGACAATGACTAAAAAAAGATATGTTGACTAAGTCCAATGATCACTTACTCTTGAAGGCAAGGATTTTGCAAAGTATGGTAAGATTTTCTACGCCAAAATCTATAAATGAAATGAGGACCTAAGGATTGGTTTATGACTAAAATGAAGATGATGGACCCTAAGGGATGCAACTAAAATTTTGCAAAGTTAAACCTATGGGTAAATGCAAGCTAAAAGATGCAAATGATGGAAGATTTGAGAAATTTTCTTTCTAGTTTTTGACAAAGGCTACTAAAAAAATATGTTTGATGGAAGATTGGACAAGTTTGGTTTCAGGTTTAAGAATGCAACAGTGTTTTCAATTTTTCTAGAAAAATGTGTCATTCTAGGTTGCAAATGTGTTGCAGTTTAGTAGATGCATCATAGTTTCAACAAATGCAGTTTTACAGATAGCAATCAAGACTCAAAAAAGTAATTGTGGCATTCTCTTAAGCAAATGTGGTTCAGGACAGGCAAATACATCGCCAAGAATAACAAATGTGGGTTATCATAGCAAATATGTCATAGAAAATGGCAAATGCAGGGCAAAAAAGTGAATGCATTTTAGCAAATGTGTTGTAGGCAGAATAAGTCAAGTTTGTTTGCAATTTTTGGAAAAAAATTGAAATTATCTAAAGCTGAATATTTATTTCCAGATCTATGAAATGGTGTTTGTTTGTTTGAATGTTTCATAAAGCACTTGGCAAATAGAATATTTTGTCTTGATCATGCATAAAGAAGACAAGTACAACCCTAGGTTAGGCAAGGACAATATTTGCTAGATTCCACGTGGGTTTCCCCAACCGCATTTAGTATTAGCTGATGAATCCAAAAGCTTGGCCACATGGGCTCTCCCTTACAGTGCACTCACTTCTCAAGTCAACAAAGCTTCCAACCCCCATAAATCTTCCATAGTGGGTTGATCACCTCTACTAAGAACTACGAGAATGTGGATGCCTTCATAACGACCATTGTTGCGCTAGCAAATAGAAGGGATTTTGGCCACTACACAAAAGTGTTCTAGTAGATACTCAAGGACATGACACCTCGCGAGTGTATAGCAAGACACTTAAGGATTTAACCAATCTATTAGGGGCTCCTATACCTTTAAAATAAAAGGTAGGTACTTAATTTTGAAAGGCACTACACGGCTAAGGCCTACATACCATGAGGACTTGACAATTTAGACTCATCCTTTTATATACCGGCTCAAGCAAAAAATTGGTTGGAGTCATTCCCTCTTTCGAGGCAGGCCCCTCTAAGGCTCAAAAACATAAAATAGATGGGTTTGGTTTTTTGATCACCTAGTTTGCATAAGGTGAGAGCATAATCACCTATCACCTTCAAGCACAATCAAGCAAAGTTCTTTAAACCTCTTGATTAAATCTAAGTGAGACAAGCAAATATTCTTTTTAGAGCACCAATGGAAGTGTTTTCTAATCTAAAACAAACACAAGAGATTTTCAAACCAAAAATCCTTGGACATTCAAACCTACAAAACCACTTGTTAGTAGTCTCAAAAATATGCCTTGGACCCACGAAAATTCAAAACCACATGCTGCAATAGCAAATTAGTAACTAGAAAAAAACCCCTAAACTACTAGATTGTAATGAGAAATTAGGAAAATTATGGACAAAATTGAAAGTAAAATTTACCAAACGAATGTGTCACAGCAAAGCGAATGCATCGCTCTACACAAAAAATGTGGCTCAGGTTTGTATGCTGGAATCTGATAGGCAGATGTGTGATATGTAGAATAGATGCGTCACGATTGGAAAATGTGTCGCTATGGATGTCAAATGCATTGGGTTCTGGGTGAATGTGTCTCTATAGATAGCAAATGTGGTTCAAGTTTGTAGATGTGTTGTTCTACTGACTAAATGCGTCACGATGTGGCAATTGCGGCTCTCCGTACATGTACCTACAAAACACAAAAAAAAATCATATGAAAAAAATGAAAATGCACGATTTTGGCATCGGGTTCACCAATGTAACTAAGGGAAATTTCTAGGTTAGTAGATTAGTAGCTAAACAAATCAAAACCCAAAGTAATAATGAAGCACAAAGGAGGAAAAACATGAAAACAAAGATAAATATCACCTTGAGTCTTCAACCTCCATGATTGAGCTCCATTACACCTTCTCTATTTGTTGCAATAAGAAGCTTTCCCTCAGATTTTGTGTGAGCAATATGTGACAATGTCAAGACCAAAGAAAATGTTGAAGGATTTGATGACAAAATGCAATACTATGCAACTAGTAAACAACAATAAAATATGACTAAAATATGCCAAAATGCTAATGAGTGATGAATTATGCCTAAGACAAGAGCTAAGATGACAAGATTGCAAGAGCATGAGAGATATGAGATGTGTAAATCAGACCAAAATTGCCATTTTATAGAAAATGCAATTTTGAATGAATGGCCAAGATTGAAGATTAACAAATGCCCTAGAATCAATGGACAAGATTTAATGTGACAACCCACAATTAGGGTTAGGGCAACATTAGGTCAAATTTGAAATGAGTGGACAAGATTCAATTTTGAGAAAATCAAATCAAGGGTTAGCAATGCATGTGACAAGGAGATAAGAATGGCACAAAAAAAGAGCGAGTTGGAAAATCAAATAATATTATAAATTACTTGATATATGGAGGAAAAAGGCTATTTTGAATTAAAAATTAATTTAATTCAAGATGTGGAGTCATGTGACAGTAAATAATTAATTTGATTTATTTACTAAAAGAGGAAAATTAGAAAGTGGGGCCATTTTAAATAAATAATTTTATTTAAAATGGGGAAAATGCCAAAGTGGACAATAATTAAATAAATTAAAGAGTTTATTTAATTATAAAAATACTTTTAGGAACTGTGGGCGGATGGGTGGGATCCCTCCTCACCCCCCACACAGACAATGGATGCCTAAGTGGCCGTGTGGTGGGGTGTGAGACGGACGAGTGGCAGTCGGGTCGGGTGTTGGTAGTCACACCAACCTACCAAATTTAGCGGTTTGCGAATGGCTATGGAAGGATTAATCGGCCACCTCTTTGCTCGGACAAATTGAAGGGAGTCTAGAGGAATGATGGGCTCAATTATCACGACGTCGGTTGGGGGACATGTAGCGCACGGCCTACCTTATTCTGAGCGCAGACGTGCCGAGTGGTAAGCACCATAAATTGCATTGATCACAGGTTTGCGGGGGAGGAATTTCCTTTCATGCGAAGGACAGATTTGCAAAGCCCTTAATCTGTACTCGTATACGTTGACTGACGGTTCATTATTGAGGTTTCATGTTAAATTTAGGAAGCCCATTCCTAAATTTAGGTTCAGCTCCTTGGTTTTTGCTTTTATGTTTTTGTTGCAGGGTGCTACAGGCGCATCTTCGGCAATGGCGAGGGTATCGAAATCGAAGTTCACCATTATTATATCAGCGGAAGGTCTTGAATCCTTCGGGGCCGATACCCCTATTTCTTTAGTGGCAACGGAAAGGCAAATTTCCTTTCGGGAGGTAACGAACCAGCGCCTCAAATGAATCTTGCTCGAAGATGATCCGGTGACGGTTGCGGCAATGAAAATGGTCCTTGGAAAGGAACATTTAGAGAGGAAAGAATTTGCAAGGGACAATGCCCAAATATCTTCCAGGTTTCTTGCTTCGCTCTTGGATATTGCTACCCCGAAGACAATGGCTAAGGAGTTGTTGGTGCGACTGTTTCGGAAGGACTTGCTCGGGGGCGTCGACACTACTCTGAAGGCGGCTCTCTTGGGCAAGGGCATACCACGCCCTGCGGACTTGGCCACTATGTGGGACTCGGATGACACTATCAAGATATATCCTTTTCTGTTGGATCTCAAAGGCTCTGAATTGTCTCAGCATCGCACACTAGCAGACATGGTAGTGGAGTTCTTGAAGAAAAGAGTGAAGATAGTGCCAGTGGAGGGAACGGACTGGGTGGAAGGTTTTATTTGTTTTGCAGATGTTAATGGCTTCTGGTGATCAAGTGGGGTACGGTTGTTTATCTGGTTTCTTGTTAGTTTTCACCTTGTTACTCGCTGTATCTACGAAATGGAGTTAAGTTTTTGTAAGTTTGCTGAAAATTGTCTTTGTTTTCATCTTCTAATCGACGCTTCCAATATGGAACTGGGTAGTTATCCACCATGTCAGTTTTTGTATGTTTGAAGGTCATTAATGTAACATTCCTGCATAGCAGACGCCTGTAAACTTTTATTTTTATATATAAATGAAATCAACACCTTACGTATCAAAAAAAAAAAAAACTTTTAGGAACTAATGACGTTAAATAATTAAGAGGAATTAGTGGACAAAGATAATTAAATAAATTAAGAAATTTATTTAATTATGGAGAACATTAGACAATTAATGACTTATTGAAATAAATAAATAAAATTTATTTATTTAAATAATCAAGACAAATAAAGACATGAATTAATTAAATAATTATGAATTATTTTTAAAATTAATAGTTGAAAGTGGACCAAAGACATAATTAAATGTTTTAATTATGCCAAGAAGAAATAGGGTAACAATAGAGCTTGCAGGCCTAGGTTATTTTTATGTGTCTACAATATCCATAGTTTCAAGTTTTGGATCATGCAACAGTGTAAGTTGTGTTTGATACTGTGTTGCCTATGCAGAAGGTTGTTTGGGAGAAATGAGAATGCTATGTATTTCTCTACATTGAGGTTTCTTGTCTTGTAGATTTAGGAACATTTTCAAATTGTTTGTATCTACCTTTCCCTAGAGTATCTAGTGTTCAATTGTTTCACAAAGTTAGTGAGATGTATGTTTGTGGTAGTGTGGCTAGCTACATAGAATGAAAGTGTTCTTTAGTTTTAGGTGGTTGCAGTAGTATTACTAAATATTTTGATGGTGTTAGAATATTATTGGATGGTTTGGAATGTTGTTATGTATTCCACATGGTATTTTTAGACCTGGAGAAGCATGTATGTGGTCACTTATTAGTGTTAGTGCAAGTTTGGTAGACTTGGCGTTCTAGTGCTAATTGTGAAGGTTGTTTGTTGTTTGTGGAAGCATGGTGAAGCATTTTATGTATATTGGGTCCTATTTAACCCTTGGTATGTTCTACCTTCAATTATTTCCACCGTGGAAGTGTTTGGTGCTGAAATATTTAGTGGTTGCATGTTTGAGGTGCATATATTTTATTGTGGTCAACGTGGAGAATTTTTTGAGGTTGTGGAGAATATATAAGCAAGGCTAATTGTTGGAGATGTGTGTGGTAGATGTGTGAGTGTTTTGTGATGCAAATGTGATCAAGTGTGGTGATCTAAGTGTGAGATTAAATGCCTAAGGCTACCAGATGTAGTGAGCAGAAGGTGTCTACATTTGTAGTGTGTCTGAAGTTGCTAGAGGCAATGAGCCAAAGGTTACAGATGGTGTATAGTTGTAGTGGTGGATTTTTCTTGTTGCTCTAAGATAGTGAATCTCTTTATAACAATCTTCTTTTATTCTTCTTTCTTCTTAATAGTGAGTTCTTTGGGAAGTGAGCCCTTAGTAGTGAGTACTTCTCTTTTGGGTAGTGAGCCCTTCTAGCAATGAGCCTATTATATTCAGTGTTTCTATTCATATATATGTGAGCTAAACCTCACTATGGTTTTCCCTAATTAGGTTTTTCCACATAAATCTAGTGTTCTCTTGTGTATGGTGTTGAATGTGTTTATGTTTCATTTTTTTACATTTTTTTCATGATAATAAGGTCTGATGGTTAATAAGGGTTTAAGGTTTTAATGTACAATTGATTCACCCACCTCTCAGTTATCCTATGTGTCCAAAAATTGGTATCAAAGTTGTGGTTCCTTGAAAGAAGATTAACCACTTGAGGTAGATCTAGATGGCGCACAAGAATGGTGCCAAATCTCCTATATTCGATGGAAGAAATTATGTTTATTGGAAAGCTAGGATGGAAGCCTTTCTTGTATCTCAAGGGTTTGGAGTATGTAAGTTAGTTGAAACTAGATACACAATGCCTGGTAATGCATTGGCAAGTGATGATGAGGTCAAGGATTATGAGAATAATGAACAAGAAAGAAATGTTATCTTGAGTGGTTTATTTGTTTCTAAACTTGGGAAAGTGATAAATCTCCAAAATACTAAAGAGGTTTGGGTGAAGTTGCAAACCATTTATGAAGGAGATGAAAAAATCAAGCAAGCAAAGATGCAGATTTTTAAAGCCAAATTAGAAGATGATGACATTATAGCAAGTGCATTCTTAAAGATGATGAAGTTGTTAATACCATCAATGGTCCTAGTGGTAAGCTAGAAGAAAGTAAAGTTGTAAAAAAGGTATTGAGAACTCTTCCTAAATCTTATAGTTCTAAACTTTTTGCTATTGAGGAAGCTCAAATTTAGATCAATATTCTAGAGATCAGATGTTTGGTGCTTTAATTTATTTTGAATTGAGAGAGTTTGGTCAAGATGCTACAATGAAAGAAACTACCTTTCAAGTCAACAAGGTAGAGAAGGATGATGAATTGGATCCTAATGATCTTGATGAAGTGGAAGAAAATTTTATAAAGAGATTGAAAAAGAGCATAGAAAAATACAAAGGTAAGTTCCCTTTAAGCATTTCAATTGTGGAAAGATAGGTCATTATGCTTCTAAATATCCAATCAATGTTGCAAATGAAAAACATAAGGATCATAAAGGTAAATCTATCAAGAAGAGTTATTATGTTGAAAAGGACAACGGTGTATCTAATGATGAGGAATTAGACTATCCTAATGAGGGTAGTGATTTTTTTCATGGCTCTAAATGTTGGAACTAATTCTACTAATCCTTGAAGATGTGTGAAGGAAAGTTCTCAGGAAATAGGTCACAATATTGAAGGAACTATGTTGACTAGTTTTCATGCAAGAGGAGAGAAATTACTAGATAATTGATAGTGGATGCTCAAATCATATGATAGGTGACAAGAGTAAGTTTGTTAAACATTAGAAGTATGATGGTGGTCTTGTTAAGTTTAGTGATGATACATCCACTAAGATATGTGGAAAAGGTTCAATTAGTTTTGATGACTTGAGCATAAAATAGGTTATGTTCTTTATGTCAAGGGTCTCTGGCATAATCTTCTCAGTGTAGGATAAATATGTAGCAGAGGATACAATTTTTTGTTTTGGGGTGATGATTGTGAAATCAAAAAAAGGAAGTTTTGGAACTTTGGTTTTTCTAGGAACAAGGAAAAAAGGAATGTTTATCGGCTCAAAGGTGGCAGTGTTAAGTGCCATATGTCACAAATCAATGAAAGCTAGTTATGGCATAGAATAATGGGTAACATTAACTTTGATATCCTAGTGAAGCTCAATTCTAATAATGTGAGAGATCTTCCAAGGATTACAAAACCTATCAATGCAAAAGAATATTCTACCACAGGACCTTTGGAGTTGGTGCATATAGACCTATGTGGACCTACCAGAATAAGAATCTCTCAATGTGAGCTATTTCATGTTATTAATAGATAATTATTCTAGAATGACTTGGGTGACATTTCTCAAAGAAAAATAAGAAGATATAGATAAGTTTAAAGCCTTTAAATATATGGTTGAGAATGAAACAGATTTAAAAATCAAGTTCTTGAGGTCTAACAGAGGTGGTGAATTCACCTCCAATGAGTTTAACATTTTTTTGTGAAGATAATAGAATAAAGAGACAATTATCAACTCCTAGGACTCCTAAGCAGAATGTAGTTATGGAGAGGAAGAATACGATAGTTTAGGAAGTAGCAAGAACCATGATGAAGGAAGAAAATATACCAATTGTCTATTGGAGAGAAATAATTCATATTGCAGTATACATTCTTAACAGAGGATAAGCAAGAGTGAATAGTTCAAAGACTCCTTATGAGTTATGGTATGGAAAACCTCCTACTATGAAATATTTTAGAGTGTTTTGAAGAAAATGATATATCAAAAGAGATGAAGAAAACTTAGGAAATTTTGATACAAGATCTAATGGAGGAACCCTCCTTGGATACTCTACAAAAAGTAAGGCATATAGATGCTACAAAAAAAGGTTGAAGAAGATTGTTGAAAGAGAAAGTGTCAAAGTGGATGAAGAACCACATCAAAGCTCTATGTTGATAGAAGGATATGAATCTGATGAACCCCCTTGCAGTGAAGAAGAAAAATATGAAGAGAATGAAAAAGAGATGATAGTTGAAGAGGAAGAAGCTCTAGAAAGGATCCCTAAGATTCCTAAGTATGTGCAAAAGAATCATTCTAAAGAAAATATAATTGGAGATAAGAGAAAAGGTGTGTTGAAAAGAAGAAAATTTTCTATGATAGAGGAACAGGTAAACTTTTGTTTACTTTTGGAAGTAGAACCTGAAACTATAATTGATGCATGCAAGAATGAGAACTAGATCAAAGCTATGAAAGAAGAGTTAAGATAGATTGAGAAGAATCAGACTTGGGAATTGATCCCAAGACCAACAAACAAGAATGTGATAGGAACTAAATGGGTTTTTTAGGAACAAACTAAATGGGGATGAAAACATTGTTATAAATAAGCCTAGACTTGTGTGTAAGGACTACTCACAAGTGGAAGGAATAGATTTTGAAGATACTTTTGCTTCGGTGGCAAGAATGGAAGCCATTAGAATTTTTTTAGCTTTTGTAGCACATAAATACTTCAAGGTGTATCAGATGGATTTCAAGTCTACCTTCTTGAATGGTGAGTTAGAAGAAGAGATTTACAATGAACAACTAGAAGGTTTTCCATTGTCAGAAGATGTTGATATGGTTTGTAGATTAAATAAGGCATTGTACTGACTCAAACAAGCTCCTAGAGATTGGTATGCAATATTGAATAGATACTTGTTGTAACAAGGATTCAAAAATGGTATTGTATTTAGCAATATTTACTTCAAGCTTGAGGGAGATCAGAACCTAATTATAGTTGTGTATGTTGATGACATAATCTTTGGATGAAATGAAGGTACATGTAAGGGGTTTGCAAAAGAGACACAAAAAGAGTTTGGGATGTCAATGTTTGGGGAGATAAAAATTTTCCTTGGGTTACAAATATGTCAATAAAAAAAGGCATTTTCATTTCAAAATCAAAGCATGTCAAGGAAATGTTGAAGCAATCTGGAATGGAGGATTCTAAACCAGTGTTTACTCCCATGGTTGTACTAGTTGCAAGTTGAGAAAAAATGATGAATCTCCTAAGACAAATCAAAGAAAGTATAGATCAATGATTGGTGGACTGCTATATCTTATTGCTACTAGACCAAATACCATGCATGTAGTTTATCTTGTGGCAATATTTCAAGATCCTAGAGAATCACATGTAGTAGTTAAAATTAGGATATTTAGATACTTGAAGGGCATTTCAAATTTTGGTCTATGGTATCCTAGGGATACTAATTTATCTTTAAGTGCTTATACAAATGTAGATTGGGAAGGTTATGCAGATGAAAAAAGTAGTACAAGTGGAGGTACTTTCTTTCTTGGAAGAAGGTTGGTTTCTTATTTGAGTAAGAAGCAAGATTAAGTGTCATTATCTACTACAGAGGCATAATATATTACAGCAGCATCATGTAGCACACAGGTGTTATAGATGAAGCAAACATTGAAGTATATTAGAGTGTCATATGATGAACTTGTGTGATAATACAAGTACTATCAATATTTAAAAAAACCCAGTAATACATTCAAGGACAAAGCATATCTCTATCCAGTATCTTTCTGAGAGAGAAAGTTGCAGAGAATGAGGTGAAGCTAGAGTATGTGCCTACAAAGGATCAAGTTGGGGGTTATTATTTGAGTATCTTTCCAAAAAATACATTTGAGTATCTATGGTAGAAGTTGGGCGTTATTATCCCTCCTTTCAATTAGATGCATAAGGGTGTGCATTTATTCAAGAGAGAATTTCAAGATGCATTCTTGGTCTTGGACTAATAAAGGCTACCTCTCAAGGGGAGCGGGTAGTGGTGTGTTTTAATTGGTGCAATCAGGGGGAGCATATCATGTATCCCTAAGGAGTAAGTGAAGAGAGAGAACAATAGAGAGAAAGTAGTGTGTTGTTGTTTCCTAAAGTGAAGCTTTCAAGTTATATCAAAGGGAGAGACTACTACCCTTTTCCATTGATGTCAAAGGGGGGAGAATGCAATCTGAAAAACATGGAGAGAGATTGAAGTCTGAAAAACTCCTCAAGAAAGGGAGAGAAAAATGAAGAAAAATGAAAGAGAGAGTGAAATATGATAAAGTGGTAGAAGTGTAGGGAATCTCCCAGTTAGGGGGAGACACTAAAGTTAGGAGAGAGTTGTCTGAGTGTTGGATTTGTAGAGTTTCTTATGTTGATTGATAGTTTTTCAGAGTTCGTGTTGCCATCAATGACAAAGGGGGAGATTCTTGGATATTTTCTAGTGTTGTCATCTATTTCAACCTACAGTATGGTCAAATAAATTGTTGGTCAACCTCTAGTATGGTCAGGGAGATTGTTGGAGATTGTTGCACTATGTTGGCATTAGTGTTGTGTTTTGATGTCAACCTCTAGTGTGGTAATGTTGAGAATTTTTTGTGGTATTGAGTAGGTGTTTTTGATGTTGTAGATATTTTGAACAAGTTTTTATGGTGTTGTTGATGCAGCTGGTTCACTTGGTTTCCAAGTTCTTTTGAGAAAATTTGAATAAATGAGTGTGTAGTGTGATAGAGGTGTGTTCAGTGTTGCGCTTCATATTTCTTCATGGTTGAAGATATTCTTGTGTGGTTTGGATGTGATGATCAGAGGTGTTCAAAGGTGCTATATTAAGAGTTCCAGGTTTTGGATCATGTGGCAGTGTAAGTTGTGCTTGACAGTGTGTTGCCTATGTAGAAGGTTGTCTAGGAGAAATGAGATTGCTTTGCATTTCTCTGCATTGAGATTTCTTGTCTTACGGATTTGGGAACGTGCTTAGATTGTTTGTATCTACCTTTCCCTAGAGTATCTGGTGTTCAGTTATTTTGTAAGGTTGGTTAGTGAGATGTATGTCTATGGTAGTGTGGCTGGTTGCATAGAATGAAAGTATTCTTCAATTTTAGGTGGTTGCAACAGTATTACTGAATATTTTGATGGTGTTGGAATATCTTAGATGTTTTAGAATTATT
This sequence comes from Sequoia sempervirens, assembly GCA_007258455.2. NCBI lineage: Eukaryota > Viridiplantae > Streptophyta > Pinopsida > Cupressales > Cupressaceae > Sequoia > Sequoia sempervirens. The sequence goes on along the minus strand of VDFB02281492.1, from coordinate 29,697,249 downwards.
TCTATGTGGTCTACATGGTATTTCTAGAGAAGTGTGTATGTGGTTGCTTTTTAGTGTTAGTATAGGTTAGGCCAACTTGGTGTGCTAGCACTAATTGTGGAGGTTGTTTATATTTTTTGGAAGTGTGTCAATGTAGATTTTGGTCCTAGTTAACCCTAGGTGTGGTTTTCCTTCACTTCTTTCCATAATGGAAGTGTTTGGTGAACACATTTTATTATGGCCAACATGGAGAAGGTTTTTGAGGTTGTGAAGGATATATAAGCAAGGTTAATTTTTGGAGATGTGTGTGGTAAATGTGTGAGTGTTTCATGATGCAAATGTGATCAATTGTGGTGATCTGGGTGTGAGATTAAATGCCTAAGGCTATTGGATGTAGTGAGCAGAAGGTGTCTACATTTTTAGTGTGCCTAAATTTGTTGGAGACAGTGAGCCAAAGGTTGCAGATGGTGCAGAGTTGTAATGGTGAATTTTTCCTATTGCTCTAAGATAGTGAATCTCTCTATAATAGTCTTCTTTTATTCTTCTTTCTTTTGGGCAGTGAGTCCTTTAGGAAGTGAGCCCTTAGCAATGAGATTTTCTTATCTTTTGGGTAGTGATCCCTTCTAGCAGTGAGCCTATTGTATTTATTATTTCTATTCATATATGTAAGCTAATCCTCAGCGTGGTTTTCCTTGATTATGGTTTTCCACGTAAATCTAGTGTTCTCTTATGTATGGTGTTGAATGTGTTTATGTTTCATTTTTTTACATTTTGCTGATGATAATAAGGGTATGATGGTTAATGAGGGTTTAAGGTTTTAATGTACAACTGATTCACCCCCTCTCAGTTGTCCTATGTGTCCAACATTATCACCATTTGATTGTGCCAACAATGAATGCATTCTTGCAAAATACATCATTTGTGTTTAGCCTAATGTTCTTAAGAGCTATACTTTTTATTTTCTATATTGTGGGACCAAATAAATTATTCCAATACATTGGGATGGGAGGTATAATGATATGGGAGGCCCCTTTTGATTCCTCAAGTGTCATGATTTTTCCAAGCTACAATGTTATAGAAAAGTCTCTTAAGAGATTGAAGAGTGAGAAGCTGCCAATAAATGATGGAGTAGTTCTTAGAGTTTTTGGGGCTTAAGAATTTTATTCTAGATCCATAGCTATATGTGGGGTCCCCCCACAATAACCTCTCTCAATTTTCATTAGCTTGACATTGTTTTAATTTACCAACAATAAATGTATTCTTGCAAAATGTGCCATTTGTATTTAATCTAATATTGCCAAGAGCATTATTTTGTGTCCTTAACATCATGGGTATAAATTTATTACACCAAAACATTGAGTGGGTGGTTGGATGCTAGTGGACACCTCGTTTCATTATCTTGATGTCACAATCCATCTAGGCTACACACTTCTAGCAGAGTCTCTTAAGAGACTTAAGAGCAAGAAACTATCAATATTTAATGGAGCAATTGTCATATTTTTTGGGACCTAAGAATGTTTTTTCTAGACCTAAAATTGGATGTTGGGTCCCCAAACAACAATATCTCTCATTTTTTGTCATCTTGAAATTTTTTTGTGCCAATAATGAATGCATTCTTGTAAAATACATAATCTGTGTTCAACCAAAAGTTGTCAAGAGCCATATTTTTATTCTATGCATCATGGGGTCAAACTAACAACAAAAACATGTTGGAATGGGTAGTTGAACTGTAATGGACACCTCATTTCATTCCCTAAGAGTCTTAATCCATCTAGGTTATAGGGTTCTATCAAATTCTCTAGGGTTCTATCAAATTCTCTTAAGAGACCCAATGGCAAGAAACTACCAATATTTGATGGGAAAATTCTTAGATTTTGTGGTACTTAAGAATGTTTTTTAGACCTACAGCTAGATGTGGGGTCCCTCCAAAATAAACTCTATTAAATTTTTTTTGGCTTGACACCATTTGATCATTCCAAGAATGAATGTATTCTTGTAAAATATGTTAATGGCATTCAATGTATTATTTCTAAGAGCCATGTTTTATATTCTTTATATTATGGGGATAAAATGATTGCACCAAAATCTCTAGGTGGGTTGGAAAATGCTAGGGGAGACCCTATTTCATTTTCAAGGTATCCCAATTCATTTAGGATAAAATTTTCTAGAAAAAGTATCTTGGGAGACCTAAGAGTAAGAAATTGCCAATCTATGATGAAGTAGTTCTCAAAGTTTGTAGGATCTAGGAATGTTCCATCTAGATCTATAGCTATATTTGGGTTCATGCCCAAATAAAATTGGTTCACATACCTAATATTAATTACCTCTTAAGTTCATACATATATATCATTAAAATTTATAAATAGTGTCTTTGAAAATACATAAGAGGCACCTTAAGTTACATCAACATTAAAAAATCATCATTTGGTGTACTTGTAGATCAAAAAATATAATCAAATGTGGAATTAAACATTATGTATACCTTGAGAGTACATTAAATAATATAAAATATCCCAATTGGTGTGAATAATAGCATTAATATACACTCTCAAGCTAGCAATAGCATAGGACACACATATACACTGTACAATCTAATTGAGCACATACCTAGCTCACATTCTATAGTAAATGCACTAAAAAACATAATAGGTTGTTATTGTAAGGAAGCTAAGGTAGCGGAACAACTTCCTACAGTAATCTTGAGAGGAGGATAATGAAAAACTTTACATATCTTTTCAACAGTTACAAAAACTTAAATAAGAATAAACATAAATATCATGCATACCAAAACATGGTGATTTATGTTGAGAAAATATTTTTGGGAGAAAAACCCCTCCCCAAAAGTCTCCCAATATATTATTTAGAAATCACAAAGATTACAATATACTTGTTGAGCAAGCTTCTCACAGGAGTATCACCAACCAAAAATCTAGAGGCAACACAACCGCTATCAGACTCTCAGAATACATCATAATACATAGTTGTAATACAACACCCTCATAAAATAAGGTTGCTTGCTAGGGAAATTCAAGCCAAAAAAATATTAACTATTTGTAATGCCCCGTCTAAATAACCTAAGAATGTTGCAAAGGTGATATAAAAGTGTAATAATTTTTTTTAAGTATTAATATTATGTTAATTAGTTGCATACATTCTTAGGTTAAATGACGTTACACTACTTTAAGTTTTCCATAAGCGACTTAAGTATTTCGCATTGCACCCAATTAAATCATAACATAAAGTAAACATTGCAAATAATAAATTTCCATTCATGACAACATAATAAAGTACAAACCATTTTTCCATACATTGCATTGATAAGATATTACAATGCTCATCCATCTGATGAGGTAGTTCAAATAACAAATACATTAACAATTACATTGATCACCTCTTATACATTTGAGGGATGTTTTACATTTCAAGTTTACAATATATAATGATGAAAGAATAAAGGAAGTCCATGTGCGAGCTCTCCATCCATGAAGCTCTCTATGCAACGAACAAACTGGGGACCCAACGGAGTAAGGTGCACGTTCCACCCAACCATGTGGTACCCGTAGGTCCACCCCCCGTGCTAGGAGATAGTAATAAGGCTACTTAGACCAAATCTACTAACCCTAGACACTAGTACATACACACTATTGGTTACATTGCTTCCAGATTTGACAATTGATTTGAAGTACAGTACACAAGGTTTAACTATTATTCTAGGTGGAGTGTCATCACAACGATGCAATGGTTACCCTGGTGTTTCTTCCTAGGTCCCGGCCCCCAATCCTTGGGTTACCCTGGTAACCTCTTACGAAACCCGGCCCCTATTGCATGCAGTTGCGGAATCGAATGCCTCTTGAAGAAACGAGACACCGATTTGCCATTCCAGGCCTTCTCGACTTATACTCATAACTGTAGAAGCTTATAAGTCATAAGCGAGGCATGCATATCTTGTTAAAAATTTTAATCTCTATCTAATGTGTCATTTAATTATCACTAACTTAATTAACTGTTTGTAAGTTACCCTGACACCACTTTGTGTGTCGGCCCTTACAAACAGCCACTCCCCTAAACATAACAAGGTTTCTAGGTTTTCATGACTAGGGTTTACCAATGCACAGTTTACATTTCACATTGACAAATAAATCTTTACAGTAACGAACACCATGTTTAGCTCTTGCACAAACCCAAGTCAATAAGAAATACTTCGAAAGCAATAAAAACCCTCATTTACCCAATTCAATTCTGGAAAACTTGAACAGTTTTTTAAAAAAACTTTTCCCAACTTGCCCAATCACAAAAGAAATAAAACAATTTTAGGCAAAACTCATCTATCATTTGGATATGCTAAATCCATTCAATCAATCAAAAACAACTAGAATTAATTTCACTAATTCATAAGAAAATTGCACCATTTTGTTCTAAATTGATTTTCCGAATTTTATCAACAATTAAATATATTAAATATTCTCATTTATTCCAATTATAAAGAGAAATAACTAACCATAAGTATCCTCATGCAATATAATCTATCAAATTTATTCTATATTATTTATCTAAATCACTCAAATTATCTTATTCTAAATATTTGATAATTTTAATTCTTTTAAACATATCATTTTAAAAATGATATTATATTTTAAAATAAATAACAAATAATAAATATATTTTAATACATATATATATATATATAAAATATTATAATACGAATTAAATAAATTACAATATGCAAAATTTGCATATTAAATATATGTTCAAAAACGAATTAACAACTTTCCATAAAATTTTGCATTTAACACAGTATACTTTACCATTATCATTTTTTTTAAATAAAAGTTCATCAATACAAGTTTTGGGGATTAAACCCCCGCCCGCGCGGCCATTTAGGAGCCTTAAGGGCTACGCGTCCCTTGAGGGGAGAGGGGAGGGTTCGGCCCTCCCCAATCCTCCGAAATTTCAACATTTTTTTTTTTTTAAAAAAATCTTTCTTCAAATAAAAATTTCGTATGAACAGTTTAATACGAATTTCGAAAAACAAATTTTGGAATTTGGTTTTAAATTCGCCTGTACGGCGACAATTAAGAATAAATAAAAATTTCAACATAGCATATGAATAAATAAATATAATTAAAAAGCTCATTCAATTTGTTTAAAAAAAAATACACAGACATAATTATTTTCTTTTTCTGACATGAGTTTTCTACAGGATTCAGAAATAGTATTTAATTCTATACATCAAATTTCTTAAAATAAAATATCTACAGGGCAAATTTCTTTCAATTTACATAGCCCCAAAATTTACCCAAATTTAAACAAAGAGTATATACAGAAATCCTTCCTAAACAAATACTCTTTTAAATCCATTTTCACTAAAACATCTCCTACAGATTTATTTTTATTTTTTTAAGAAAGAGTATCCCGAAAGACATAATAAATTCTTTATACCAATATTTGCATAAACAATCTTTTATAAAAGAAACAGAATCACATTCAAAGAATAATACCTCTTTTCCAGTGTTTGTGAAGATCCAGTGAATGAAGAAAATATTTTGCCTGAAGATCTCACAACAGCCTGTAGCTTCCAGAATAACTTTCCTGAGGATCTAAACTCAACAACTATTCAACCACCAAGATCCTTTTAGAGGATCTTTCACAAGGTAATATAACCAGAGAGATAGCAATTCTTAAGAAAGATTTTTTTTTAACTTGCACAGAAGAATGAATTTTTGCCAGTGCCCAGAAAAATTTCCCCGAGGCAATAGAATAACCCCGTGCAATTTCTCGAGATCCTCAATATCCTCCGTAAATTTTTTTTTTTAACAACCCCAAATGAAATTATGGCACTCACACACATGTCGAGAGGTTGTTGAGAAAATATCTTCTCCACCTCTCGGCAGTTTTGCCATTTAAATTTTGCATGTAATTTTAATTAATAAATTTAAATTTAAATTTTAAAACTCAAATTTTCAAATCACATGCAATTATTTACATTATATTTTACTTTCTAATTCACATGCATCTTAATTCTAATTTATTTAAATATAATATAATTTATGCACTTACTAATTTAATCTAATTAATTAATTTATTTAATTAAATAGTTAAATCCTTTTAAGACCAACTATTTAACTAATTAAACTAACTAATGTATTAAATAATTAAGTAAATAAATTTCAATCATATTTAAATATTAATTAAAATAACCAAAATTAAGGCATAATAATTAACATTAAATTTTAACCAACAGAAACACATTACAAAACAACCTATGACCCAAACTAAAAAACTGACAACGTACTAATACTGAGGTTAGAGATTGGACTAGGATAAACCTAACTACTATCTCCCATTCAACAATTCCGTTGAGTCTTGACACGCTCAGACCTGATTACACAGGTGGAGTCGGTGTCATGTACCTGCAAATCCTGCAACCAAGCAAACAATGTGCATACATGTATATATATAAAGCATTTAAAATAGACACACTGTGCGAAGAAAATCACAGATATCGCAGGGCACTCGCAAGCGAGTGATGCGATTTTGTTCTCCACACCAATACACTCATAGAAAACTGACTCAATACATGTTGTTAGTCCATCATAAGCATGTGCATATCCATAAACAACTGAAAGTAAACATCTACACTAGATCATATCATGTCTGAAAGCAATAAACATCACACAGAGTATCATCATGTCACAGAAAAATCCATCATCGCTCAAAACCAGTGATCAAAGTATCCAACAAAACAACAAAAGTCTAACAGTATGAAAAAGTATCATCAGAAAACATAAGCATAAACGAAGGGGTACTACACTATTAGATTTGAGACCTAGTGATGAATAGTCCAGATTTACAATAATAAAATACACATAAAAATTAGCTTTCGGAGGTGCTACCCCCGAGCCCTCATCGGGGTGTGCAACTCCTAGACCTCTCATGGGGGGTACACCTCCCTCCCCCCCACCTCCCCAAACAACACCCTTCGCACTTACATATCAACAATACCTTATGTAATTGAAAGTTTGAAACACATTTTCCCAATAGTTACACAATTGAATTCCCCTACTTTTACTCTATGCACAAATCAATAAACACATGTAAGGTTGATTAGACCTCTAAAAGTCACCAATAGGTACAACCATGCTACCAAGGAGTTGAGAGAAGCACTAGAGGCCATAATTTTTTTATCACTAATATAATTAATGAGAAAAACCTTGTGATGGGCAAGCTAGGGAACACAAAATATTTTTATTGAAAATCCCAACAACTACCATAAATAATTCTCTTATGAGGATCCTAAGGAACTAGTAGAGTTGGTGTTGGATATGGAGCATGAGCTTGTCTAAAAGAGGTTCCTTTTTTATATAGTTGAGGACCTTAAAAATATTAGTCTATACAATGATATAGTCATAGAATCAAATAATATTTAGGAATGGAGATAATTCAAGGCCATAACATAAGTGTGAGAGGGACCAAATGGTTTTCAAACTCTTAGATGAGGTGGTGCATCTAAAAGTGCAACTAGAGTGGGTGTACATGATAGAAGATAAAAGGTGTAGGAACATGTAAAAGGAATCAAAGGAGTGAGGAAAAGGAGGAATAGATAACATAAACTTGCTAATACACTATGCAATAATGAAACATGAGAGGAACTTTAAGTTCCAACTATAGGAGAAGAAGGTAGCCAAAGAAATATACCAAAAAATAACTACATGAAAATAGCACTAGTAGGGAATGTTGAGGGTTGAGGGTTGGTTAAAGTCATCAAAGGAAAATTTCCTTGTAGAGGATACAAAAAATGATATTTTTGATAAATGTGTAATATAGGTATAAAGAAAGGTGCAAGATGGAGTGTGCATGGGGGTAGACCAAACTAGTGTTAAGAATGAGACCCTTAGGAGTCTTGAGGAGTATGAAAGTGAGGATCATGTGACAATAGAAGGGGAATTAATATAAAAATGACACAATGGGAGCATAGAAACACACAAGAAGAATATCCTATGGGGAGATAATGGAATGAAGAATAGAGTGTAAGGGGAGTGCATATATTGGAGGAGGTAGAGGGGTTAGGTGAAGGTGGGTTAAGACCCATGCAAGGAAGAAAAAGGGTGGAAATCTTAGGGAAGGATAAATGAATGACATAATTAACTAATTTTCCTCCAATCCTCCAACTTGCACAAAGAATATTCTCTTTTCAAATTCAACTTCTTCCCTCCAATGCAAAATATCTCCAACATATTTCCATAAAATAAGGGATATTGTTCAACATCTCATGGATTATGAGTCATTGATTAATCCTTGATCCACATCTCATGGATTATGAACCATTTGATTAATATTTTGTCTTCTCTCATCCATTGATTACCATTTTGAATCCTAACCATTGATCAAAATTCTTAAAATCTATAAATACCAAACCTTTCAACATGAATTTCATTCACAATCTTCATATCATCCTTACTCTCTAAAATTCTTTAGCCAATTGTGAGAATTTTGTGAATAATCCATCTTCAACCAAGCTTTTTCAAATGGATTATGCATTCAATTCAGAAATCCACATCACCATTATGTATCAATCCACAATGAGATTGAGGGTTTGCACTTTCAATTTTTTTAATAGCTTTGAATTATGTTCAATTATTTAGATTAAACTCTTTTGAATTTCTTGCAAATGAATTTCATTGAGTATGGCCTTGTTTGGTCTTAATCTTGTAGGTTCTTAATATTTTTAGGATCCTAATTGCTTCAATTATGATGTTATTTTCTCATTCATGCTAACCATACGACATTAGCTTATATGAGAAATCTAGCTTATCACAAAATAACAACTCTTCTATGATATTTAAACACCATCCATTAAGATAGATGACATTATAATCCCTATCCTAAGTTGATAATTGTGTGTCTCCACATTCTTTGGAAAGTGTTCTAGCGGACATGAGGGACAAAATATTTATGATTTATTTTACAATGACAAATTTTAATTGCATTCAAAGAGGTGGACCCACTATGGTGATGATTACAGAGAATCCCGAAAGCATATTCCCTTTGGGAATCCAAATTTTGGGTGGGGACCACCCAAAAGTGCATGCTCTTGCATGTTATTTGCATGTTATCCTAGTTTGGGTTCCCAAGCTTGCATGTTTTGGGTCTGAGCCGTTAGAGTCATCAAAGAGTTATGGAGCACTTGCTATTGACCAATTTTCATTGGCTATGGGTTGGGTGCCCATGTGAAGGCCATGTGAGCATTTAATATTTTTCACCATGTTTCTAGGTTGTCCACTAAGAGGGCATGGGTTTTTCTAAGTTTTTTTGCTTTCTATTTCGAGATACCATTTGTGGTATTCTCTCCAATAAAAATCTATATATTGGAGCATTGAGATGGTGGTTTGTAAGAGTTTGTTTGCACGTTGTCAGAGTAATGAAGTACTATTCTATCCCAAAGAGGATTTTTGTTTTGATGTAACTCCTTGAAGATTAATACAAACATTAGATCTCTTTGGGTATGGATTTTTTCCTGCAAGGGTCTGTCCACATATATATTGTGTCACTTGTGTTTCTCAACTTTTGGTATTATTGATTTTCTTTCATGTTCGCAATTGCTAATTGCTTAATCACATATCATAATACTGCTAATCTTGGATACATAATTTCATATTTGCAAACACATACTTAAGTTCATATTGTTGCAAGTTTTACCGTGAATATCCAACATTTGGTATCAGAACTAACGATTTTGTTGAGAGAGGGACACCTTCCTCTTAAGTTTTGAAAAAAAAAATTGGTTGTAGTGGGAGCTTGTGCATTGTGGGTTTTTCATTTTTGTTAAGAAGATTGAAAACCATGTCTTCTACCTCCCATCTAGATATTGAGAAATTCAATGGCACTGGTTACGAGATGTGGAAGTTGAAGATAGGGGATCTTTATGAAGAGAGAGACCATTGGTTGTAAGTTTCAAATGAAAAGAAACTAGAATCAATGTCTAATGAAGATTGGAAGAAAATGGAAAAGAAGGCATGCAAAACCATTTGGTTGTGTCTTGTAGATTTCACCCTCTTGAAAATTTCAAAAGAATCTACTACATACAAGTTGTGGAGGAGGATAGGTGAAATTTACCTAACTAAAATTATAATAAGTAAATTGTATCTCAAAAAATGTTTGTATTATTTGAAAATGAAGGACAGTGATTTTATTACAAAACATTTAAATTCTTTTAATATGATTATAAGCCATCTTGCATCTATAGATGCTAAGACAGAAGAAGAGGATAAATATATTTTATTTCTTTGTTTTTTACCCGAATCTTGGGAAAATCTAATTGTTGCCATAAGTGGTGGTCGCATAGAACTGAAGATGGATAGTCTCATTACTATATTCTAAGGAAACTAAGGTAGTGAAACAACTTCCTACACTAATCTTGAGAGGAGAATAATGCAAAAGTTTAGAGATCTTTAACAGTTACAGAAACTTAAACAGAAATAAACATAAATATCATATATACCATGACATAATGATTACATGGGAAAAACCCTTTCGAGAGAAAAACTTCACACTCCAAAAGCTGCCAATATATTATTCGAAAAATAACAAAGATTACAATATACTTGCAGAGCAAAGATTCTTACAAGAGTATCACCACTCAGAGATCAAGAGACAACATGACCGCTATTAGACTCTCAGAAAACATCACACTCTACTACAACTGTAATACAACACCCTCATAAAATAGGGTTACATTCTAGGGCAAGACAAACCAACAAAATATCTACCATTAGATCTAAAACATATTATTTAATGTATGTCGACAATTTTAGGAGTTTCTTGAAAAAGTTAACATGCTCACATTTTTCTCTTTGCAACCATTGTAAACACCTATCGATGTAACTACGAAATATATATAATTGTATATACATCCTATCAACAATAAATTGTATATAATTGTAAGGTTGAGACACATTTTCCCAACAAATCTCCCACTTTTTGAATACCTTTCAAGAGCAACGTGAGGGTGTAAACATCATCTCTTTAATTGCTAGGGGCCGAAAGGCCCATAGTCTCTAAACACTATCTAAACTTCTTTGTGCTCAGGGGCTTAGTTATAAAATCAACAACATTCATCAAAGTCTCTACCTTTACCAGCTTCTCCCTGCCATCTTCGACCATATCTCTAACAAAATGATATTGTACATCAATGTGCTCGGTTCTGGCATGAAATGTCAGGTTCTTAGCTAGACATATCACACTTTGACTGTCACAATAAATTGTCATTGCACCTTGTTTTATTCCAACATCTGAACAAAGTCTCTTAATTCAAATAGCTTCTTTACAAGAATGAGTAACTACCATAAACTCTACTTTATTAGTGGACAAAGCAAGCACTACTTTTCGCTTACTCATCCAACTAATTGCACCACCAAATAAAGTAAACACATAAGCATTGGTGGATTTTCTACTATCAACATCACTTGCTCAGTCTAAATCCATGTAACCATGAATATCAAGGGAAATCTTGTATTCAATCATATTACTATGATAACATAAGGAATAATTTGAGGTACCCCACAAATATCTGAAGAATCTTTTTACTACATCCCAATGAACTCTACCAGGATTAGGCATATATCTGGAAAGAACTCCCACTACTTGGTCTAGTACAAACCATAGCATACATCATACTTCCAACTGCACTCTGGTAAGGCACTTTGCTCACGTCTTCCATCTCTGATGGAGATGTTGGAAAATTTGACATAGATAACTTTGTTCCAATTGAAACAAAAACACACAATGGTCTACAATCCTACATATCAAACCTCTGTAAAATTGAGTTGTCATACTTACTTTGGCCAAGCCATAGTTTTTTGTTCACTCTATCTCTTTTAATTTCCATCTCAAGAATTTGTTTAGTTGCACTAAGATCTTTCATTTCAAATTTAGTAGCAAGTTGAGATTTCAATTTTGAAATCATACCTTTCCCTCTACCAATAAATAACATATCATCAACATATAATGCAATAGATAGGAAAAAATCACCATCAGTTTTATAATAAACACAATGATCTGATTTAGAATGCTCAAATCCCAAACTCAACACATATGTATCAAATTTATGGTACCACATCCTAGGACTCTATTTTAGGCCATACAAAGATTTCTTCAATTTTAAAACCAACTTACTTTTACCTTTCACCATGTAGTGCTTTGGTTGTGTCATATAAATATTCTCCTCCAAATCAGCATGAAGGAAAGCAGTTTTCACATCCATTTGCTCAACCTCTAAATAATAAGTAGGAACAATAGAAAGGAAAATTCTAATGGATGTCATTTTTGCAAGAGGAGAAAATATCTCACCATAACCAACACCCTCAACTTGAGAGTAACCCTTCACAACCAACCTTGCTTTGTACTTCTCAATACCTCCATCTAAACCAAACTTTTTCTTGAACACCCATTTGCAACCAATAGGTTTTCATCCTTCAGGCAATGATATAGGATCCCATGTATCATTATTTTTCAAAGATGTCATTTCTTCATCCATAGCAATCTTCCAGGATTCTGCATCATTCATACCTAGTGCCCCTTCTACAAATTTGGGTTCATCCATGTTAGTATTCAAAGCAAAAATGCATCTCCAATCATCAGGTGAATACCTTTCAGGTGGTTGTCTATGCCTTGTAGACCTACGAAAAAGCTAAGTTGGAGGTTCTTCCTCCTCTTCTAAAGATCCAGAGCTAGATGAGCTTTCCCCAACTTCTTGTCTATCTTTGGGCCTCGATTCAACTTTCTTAGGTGTAGAAGGAAATCGGATCACATCTTCCTATTTACTTTGTTTTGGCTGCAATGTAACAAAAGAAGTCTTAGTTTCTCTAAAATTAACACTTCTACTATGTATTACCTTATGTGCAATAAGATCCTAAAGCTTGTATCCTTTCACACCATAACTATATCAAATGAAGATACATTTCACAATCTTGTTCTCCAACTTTTTTCACTTCTCCTTTGGCACATGTGCATATGCCTCGCAACCAAAAACTCTAAGATGTCTTAATGAAGGCTTGTGACCCAACCATGCCTCTATTGGTGTCTTATCAACAAGAGTTGATGTAGGAGACTTGTTAATCAAGTAACTAGCAGTGGAAACAACTTCAACCCAAAACCTTTGTTATAGACTAGCACCACTCAACATACTCCTAGCCTTCTCCATCAGTGTCCTATTCATTCTTTTAGCAACTTCATTCTGTTGTGGAGAATACAGAGTTGTCTTTTGTCTATGAATACCACAATCCTTACAGAATTTATCAAAATCATTAGAACAAAATTCACTACCATTATCAGTCCTCAAACATTTTATTTTCTTTCCAATCTGCAACTCAACCATTGCTTTAAATTCTTTAAATCAATTCAAAACTCTAGATTTACTTTTTAGAAAATATACCCATGTCCTACTATAATCATCAATAAATGAAACATAATATGTGGATTTACCAATTGAAGGAACATTTGTAGGACCAAACATATCATAATGAATAAGATCTAATACACCACAAGATTTATGAGAACTCGAGTAAAATTGAATGCAATTTTGTTTTCCATAAATGCAATGCTCACATAAATAAAATTTAAGATTACAATCAGACAAACCTTCAATGAGGTTTTTATTTTTCAAGATTCTTAGACCCTTTTCTCCAATGTGGCCAAGACTCTAGTGCCATAACATAGTTTTCTCCATAGGTAACTTTGTTTTAGAAGAAAGAGAACCCTTGGGTACCAAAAATCCATGACCATCTATTGAAGGTGAAACCCTCACTTCTTCCACAGACTTGCTTTTCACAGAAGTACTTGTTGACTCCAAAAATTGACGAAGTAATAGTGTCCTATGGGAAACTCAGTTCAAGGGGGACCCTTTGCACCAAACTAAGTGACCTCCAGATTTTTAAAGAAGCTAACTTCTTCTATAATGGGTTTTGGAAAGGGAAAGGAAACAGATATAATGAAGCAAAGTCTAATCTAAGGCGATGCACCAAAATCTACCGATGGGAACGATAAATCACAGATTTAGGGGCCTGAATGGTGTTGTTGCATTCCAAAACATTAGAGACTTAAAGCTATAGCATAGACAATTCATTTATTGACATAAAATAATATTGCATACATCCTCACTACTAAGAAGAGTCATTAGACATGATTTAGGTAAGCAAGCTTGTATTCAACATATATAGAAGTTCTTCAAATGAAATGTTTAAGATAGTATGAAGCATAGTTTACAGTTTAATCAAAGCATGAAAAATAGAAAGGTCGAATAATTGGCACAGTCTGAAAGTTTCTTGCAAATAAAATAGTAAAAGAGGCCTAGTGTCTTTTGCTTAAACCAACATGTTTTTCTCCAATTTTGGACCACTTCTCTTTGACAGACCATATATATAGTAGGAAAAGAAACCTCCCACTACTTTGGAGAACTGCAATAGAAAATATCTCACCATCCTTTGCAATGATGCCTGAATCAGAAGATTCCCAAGGCCGTTACAACGACATCGAGCCGGAACACAACATCTAGTCACCCTGGGTATAGGTGCATCCTCCGCAATGATGGCAGTGGTCCCAGCAAGGCTTGAGCAGACAAATGTCATCCCTTGTAGCAGAATGGTTATGACCAGTAGCAACCAATAGCATTGTTTAGTTCATCCGGCCTATCGCCTGCATAACAGATCAGCATTTAAGCACGTGGTAGCCTCCCGCTGCCCGTATGAAAACCTCTCCCATTGTTGTCGAGGATTTGTGAAAATGCAACACACATCAATTGGGCTAAGATCCTTATCGCAGTGGAGAGAAAGTTGCATCAACTGGGTGCGAAGGACGCGTGGCAGCATTTTGCTACCCATGGCTATTTATTTCCTTACTACGTTGAAAGATTTGTGAACGGTTGCCACCTAGCAGAAAGTGCAACCCACCAACACCTTTTAAGAATAAAAAAGAAACCCTACGGAAGCATTTCGCAGCCCGTCGAGGCCTCGAGGAAGCAAGCTACAAAAGTAGCCTGTAACCATGACACGTGGGAGCCCAGCGGAGCCTCCTAGGGACTAAAAGGAAAGCCGATACCCGAAGTTGCAAAGAGGAGATGCACAAAGTGGCAGATCAAAAAAACTTGATGGAAAGCTGAATAAACTCAGCGATGCACAGGTCGACGCACACACAATACAAAAGAAACCCGAAGGGAGCTGCTCAAATATTTATTTTAACAGTACTATTGCACTCAACAGTGCATGCATCAAGCTCATACAATGTGCCATATTTGATGACTCTAGAAATCACCATAGCACCTCTAACCATCTTGCATCCTGCATCAGAAAATACTACTTGCACACTAGCATCTATTTGCTCACAGATAACAAATTTTGTGCTAATCTAGGGATATGCAACACACCATTAACCCTTTTTATTCTACCATTAAGAAATCTAATTTTAACTTTACCGTGGACAACAATTTCTAAATGAGATTCATCACCCAAGTACACCTTACATCCATCAAATTCTTCATATTAAGAAAACCAATCTCTATTAGAGGTCATATGGAAAGATTCACCTGAGTCACTTAACCATGCATCATTACTTGCACGAGTTGTCAAAGCTGCAATGAATGCATCACCATCTTCCTTCTCGAACTTAGAATTAGAGTCAAATTTCTTCTTTTCCTTCTTTTTTTCTTCTTTACAGTCCTTATGAACATTCCAGGCTTACCGCAGTTCCATCAAATAACTTTGAACTTTCCAGGGGATTTAGATCTCCCCTTGGATTTGGATTTGTCACACTTCTCCTTCTTTCTTTTTTCCCTTAGGCCTTCCACAAACATTTAGGGCCTCCTTGGAAGTGATGGATACCTTCCTCCTCATCTCTTCAAAAAGCAAATAAAATACCACATCTTTAGTCTTCAATATAGTAGAAGTACTCCCAATATCCATAACAAGAGAATCCTATGAATCAGGAAAGGAACAAAGCAGGATCTGACATTTATCCTCCTCATCCATTTTGACACCAACTGATGCCAATTGAGCCACCAACATATTGAATGCTTCCAAGTAGTCAATAATTTTTCCACCCACTTCCATTCTTAAGGAATACAACTTCTTCCTCAACAAAATCTTGTTCACTAAATATTTGGCTTGATACATCTCACCAAGCTTCTTCTATAGTTTCTATGCAAAGGTCTCCTCATGGATATTAATTAAAATAGAGTCTGCCAAGCACAATCTAATTAGACCCTTGGATTTATGTTCCATAACAACATATTGAGCAACATAAGTAGGATATGCAGGCCTTGAAACATTCTCGTTGATAGCATCCCATAGATCTCGATCTATCAATATATCCTTCATCTTTAGCTTCCACATCTCAAAATTATTTCCAAAAATTTTCTCCACCTTTATTCTCCTTGATGAACTTGTCGTCTAAAACTTGCAACAAGATCACAAAGTGTCTTCTGCATGAGCTCCCACTCAAATTTGGATTAGTTCAAAATACCCAACAACCCACAACTGAAACCAAAGGTGATCAAACTCTTATACCACTTGTAAGGAAGCTAAGATAGCAGAACAACTTCCTACACTAATCTTGAGAGGAGAATAATGCAAAAATTTATAGATCTTTAACAGTTACAAAAAACTTAAACAAAAATATCATGCATACCACGACACAGTTATTTATGTGGGGAAAACCCTTTTGGGAGAAAAACCCCACGCTCCAAAAGTCGCCCAATATATTAATCATAAATCACAAAGATTACAATATTATTATAGAGCAAGCTTCTCACAAGAGTATCACCACTCAAAGATCAAGAGACAACATGACCATTATCAAACTCTCATAAAACATCACACTCTACTACAACTGTAATACAACACCCTCATAAAATAGGGTTACATTCTAGGGCAAGACAGGCCAACAAAATATCTACCATTAGATCTAAAACCTAATAATGAACGGTCTAGATTTACAATATATCATTATTTAATATATGTCAAACATTTTAGGAGTTTCCTGAAAAATTTAACATGCTCACATTTTTCTCTTTGCTACTATTGTATACACCTATCAATGTAACTAGGATATATATATACATCCTGTTAACAATAAATCGTATATAATTGCAAGGTTGACACACATTTTTCCAACATATACTTCTTTCAAAAGAGTTGAGAAGAAAGTCCATGAATACAAGCTCCCAAGATGACTTGCATGTGTGAGGAAGGTCCAAAGAAAAAGGTGGGACTAAAGGGGACAAAAAGAGAGACAAGTCTAAAGGATGTTTTAAAACCCTCGAGAAGAGAAAAGTAAAGTGTTGGAATTGTGGTAAGAGTGGGTATGTGAAGAAGGAGTGCAAAAACAAGAAAAATAGTTTGGATACTTCCACAAAATAGTTCTCAGAAGATGGTAATTTTGATGCTTTGTTTATTTCTACTAACACTATTAGTGATGATGCTTGGCTTATTGATTCAAGTTTCTCCTACCATATGAATCCTCACAAAGATTGGTTTACTTCATATTCAGCTTATGATGGGGGAGAAGTTTTCCTTGGTGATAACAACACGAAGATGATTGTTGGTAAGGGAAAGGTAAAGTTGTGTTTCAATGATGGGAGGGTTAAAACCATTGACCATGTTTTACATATTTTAAGACTTGCAAGAAATTTACTTTCAGTATCCAAGTTGAATGATTCTGAAAGGTATGTGACATTTGACAAGTCTGGTTGCAAGTTGGTAAGAGGGAGTTTGGTGATTGCTAAAGGATCTCAAATAGGGACTTCATTTAGGCTTAATGCCTCCACTTTTTGTCACTTTGCCAATGTAACTAACATTGAAAATGCATGTATGTTTTGGCATCATAGATTGGGTCACATAAGTGAAAAGGGTCTTAAGACCATTTTGAATAAAAAGTTGGTTGACGGTATTTCTGATTATTTTGTTGGAAAAAATGATTTTTGTGAGCATTGTGTGTTTGGTAAAAAAAATAGATCATCATTTCCTAATGCAATTAATAAAGCTAAGAGATTATTAGAAATCATTCATTTTGGATGTGTTTGGACCAATGGATGTTGAATCTTTTGGAAAATCTCATTATTATGTTACTTTCATTAATGATGTGTCAAGATACACTTGGATTTATTTTAAGCATGCAAAATCTGAGGTTTTCACTAAGTTTAAGGAATTTAAAGCCTTAGTTGAGAAGCAAACAAATTATAAGATAAGGGTGTTGAGATCTAACAATGGGGGTGAATATTTTCCTAGGGAATTTGATGAGTTTTTTAAGCATGTAGGTATTGTTCAACAAAAGACTACTCCATATACACCCCAACAAAATGAGGTAGCAGAAAGAATGAATCGAACCTTGATGGAAAGAGCTAGGAGCATGTTGGTGCTAAGCTTGATAGATACTTTTGGGAAAAAGATGTAAGTATTGCATGTTATTTGGTTAATAGATCTCCTTTCTCAACTCTTATTAATAAAAATCCTTATGAAGTGTGGATAGGTAGAAATCCCTCTATTTTGTATTAAGGGTTTTTGGTTTTAAAGATTTTGTTCATGTCCCTCAAGACAAGTGTTCTAAATTGGATCTCAAAGCACAAAAATACATCTTTTTTGGTTACAATGAGAATGTAAAAGGTTATAAGCTTTGGAATCAACTAACCTATAAAATGGTTTTCTCTAGAGATGTGATTTTCAAGGAGTTTAGAGCCTACTCAGAAGAACAACCAAAGGAGAAAGAAAAGACAAAAGTAGTGTACTTTTAGGCAAAGATTGAGAAGTAGGAAGATGCATATGTGGAAGAAAAATTAGGTGGATTTGAGGATGGAGAAGAAGAAGAGGGTTCAAAGAGTTCAAATGATGTGTAGGATGAGCACACGGTATAGGAAGAACAAGTAGATCCCATTACTCCTACCTTAAGGAGGTCCACAAGACAATACAATCCAGTTGACAGGTATAGCCCATCTAATTTTTGTTGTGTATTTGCTTTGTTGAGTACTGACGATGAACCTAGATCCTATAGGGAGGCTCTTTCTTCAGAAGAAAGTGAGTCTTGGATGTAGGCCATGTACGAGGAGATGATGGTTTGGATAGTTGTGATACTAGGGATCTTGTGAGTTTGTCCAAAGGAAGGAATCCCATTGGTTGCAAGTGGGTATTTAAAAATAAATTTGGTGCAAATAGTCGGTTAACGTGGTGCAAGGCCATATTGGTGGCAAAGGGCTACTCCCAAAGAGAGGGAGTTGATTTCAATGAAATTTTCTCTCCTCTCGTTGAGTTAACTTCTACTAGATTCCTATTATCTATTGTTGTTTCTTATGATTTTGAAATAGAGCAAATAGATATTAAAATTGCTTTCTTGCATGGGGATCTTGAGGAATAAATTTATATGCGACAACCTGAAGGTTTTGTTGTGAAAGGAAATGAACACTTGGTTTGTAGGTTAAAGAGATCTTGATATGATTTGAAAGTCACCCAAGATGTGGTACCAAAATTTTGCTGCCTTTGCATTGAAGTTGGGTTTTGTTCGGAGTGAGGAGAATTGTTGTGTTTACATTAAGATTATTGATGATTAAAAACTAATCATTGTCTTGTATGTTGATGACATGTTTATGGGTAACAACAAGGTGATGATTAGGGAGCTTAAGTCTCATCTTTCTAGAAAATTTGATATGAAGGATTTGGGGGCTATAAAATATATCCTTGGGATGGAGATCAATAGGGATCGAGCTCACAAAAAACTTTGGTTAAGTCAGAGTAAGTATGTTGATACCATTTTGTAGATGTTTAGTATGCATGATTGTAAGCCAATTAATATTTCATTTCCAGTTGGTACTAAGTTGAGTTTTGACATGTCTCCTATTCTGATGATGATTTTGAAGAGATGTCTAAAGTTCCTTATGCTAGTATCATTGGTAGTTTGATGTATGCAATGGTTTGCACTAGACTAGATATAGCCCAAACAATGGGATTTTTTAGCTAATTTATGTCGAACTCTTGTAGAGAACATTAGACTTTTGTTAAGAGGGTATTTAGATATTTTTGTGGTATTTTAGATTACTATTCCATTTATCATGGTACTAAAGATGTGGTTAAGACATTGGACATATAAGGTTTTGCTAATATGGATTCGACAAATGACTTGGATAGTCAAAGGTCCACTAGTGGCTATGTTTTTACTTTCTTTGGAGGTACGGTGAGTTGGATGAGTAAGAGGCATCCTATAGTTGCATTGTCCACCATTGAAGCAGAGTATATGGCTACTAAACATGTTTCTAAGCAGGTGATTTGGTTACATAGACTTGATAATGGTATTTGTTTTTATTGTAGGACAATGATGATTGGATGTGATAGTCAGAGTGTCATATGCTTAGCCAAAAAACCTATGTGTCATGCTTGTAATAAGCATATTGATGTTTAGTGTCACTTTCTACAAGAAATGGTTAAGAATAGTAAGGTCTTGATTGAGAAGGTTGACACTTTGGATAATGTTGTAGATTCTCTCAAGAAGCTAGTGACCATGGATAAGTTCTCTTGGTGCAGGAGGGTCATGGGCCTTGATCACTATACTTGATTATATGTTTTATTTATATCTCATGGATCTAATTGTAATGTATAATGTCAAGTGGGAGGATTTTAAGATAGATGACATTGTAATTTCTATCCTAAGTTTATAATTGTGTCTCCACATTCTTTGGAAGGTTTTCTAGAGGACATGAGGCAAAAACTATTTATTATTTATTTTCCTATAAAAAATTATAATTGCATTCAAAGAGGTGGACCCACTATGGTGATAGTTATAGATAATCACAGGAGCATATTCCCTTTGGGCGTCCAACTTATGGGTGGGGACCACCCAAAAGTGCATGCTCTTGCACATTTATTTGTATGTTATCTTGGGTTGGGCACCCAAGCTTGCATGTTCTAGGTTTGAGTCATCAGCCATCAGAAAGGTATGGAGCACTCAATATTGACCACTTTTCATTGGCTATGGGTTAGGCACCCATGTGATCGCCATGTGAGCATTTAATATCTTTCACCATGTTTTTGAGTTATCCACTAAGGGGGGCCTAGGTTTGTCCAAGTGGTTTTTCTTGTTGTTTTAGGATACCATTTTTTGTATTCTATGCCACAAACTTCTACATATTGGAGCATTGATATGGTGGTTTGTAAGCTCATTTGTTTGCAGGTTGTCAAAGTAATGAAGTGTTGCTAGATTTTATAGAGGATTGTTGCATTGATGTACTTCTTTGAAGATTGATACAAACATTGGATCTCTTTGGGTGTGGATTTTTTTCTGGCAAGGGTTTCTCCACGTATATCTTTTGCCACTTGTGTTTCTCAACTTGTGGTATTTCTTATTTGCTTTCATGTTTGTAATTACTAATCACTTAATCACATATCATAATATCGGTAATCTTAAAATACATAATTTCATATTTGCAAACACATACTTAAGTTCATATTGCTGCAATTTTCATCTTGAATATCCAAAACCCTCGATATATGGTTTCTACCCTAAAACAAAATAAAACTATGATTAGGAGAAAAAATGGGACAAAATCTTAGTGTCACTACTTTTGTAGCCACTTTTACATCACTAAGATCTTAGAAGAGCAAGGTGAGAAGATATAATGGATACTCGTATAAGGCCCTAGATACAATATATTGTAACAAAATATGGCCTTGAAAATAGCTCTAAAACTAGACGTTATGATCCTTTCTACTAGAGATTATCCAATAACTAAAATATAAAAAATATTTATTGTAGATGGAAACATAAGAATAATATTGCTTTGAAATGACATAATTACATTATAATATATCATTGACCACTTTGAGGGGGGTAACCTACTAGAGAAATTCTCAATGCATTAAAATATAAATCATGGATGATTCATTCTACTATCAAACCCTTTATTTATACTAATTCTATCCAAATGAACTATTACTTCACAAGCAAGTGGGATAAACTAATTTAGCAAAAGGGACAACTTACAAAGCATATGCATCTAACACTTTTCTTAATAAAGTTTAACACAAAATTAATTAATTAATTAGGAAGAAATAGTTAGGGCCAAAATTCCTAATAGAACAATCCTAGCCTAATAATCTCCTCAATAATGTCTATCAACACCACCCATTTTGAAATAAGAATTACAAATATCAATGCAAGTAGATTCTTGACATTAAAACCAATGAAGTTTAGATTTGCGAGCTAGGTTCAATTATATATGAAGGTTTCAAAACTATGTTTATCATAGAGGTCAATTCTACATGCTTGAAAGAGAATTGAAACATCAAAAAATAATTTTATTAATCTTGAAGTAGTCATCTAATTAGATCCTAAATTTTTAACACGTTGATGACAACTATCACAACTAAATTGATATCAAACCTAAAACTAAATACTATATTATTTTTAAAAAATTCATCAATTTATTATAATAATATAATCAATCACATTTATCATGAAGTTGAAAATAATTTATTTATTTATTCATTAAATAAGTCATATGTGATAGGTGTCATAATTGAAGCACTTCAAAATGATTCAATGTCAAATTGATCTCCCCTACTTCTACTTGCACCAACTGGAGTTGCAACATTCAATATAGGTGCATCAACTATTCATTTCAAATTGAAAATTTCCAATCAAAGACTTCAAAGAGCTGGAAGTGACAAGATTAACAAGTTTTCAAGAGGAATTAGCATGTATATAGATACATATTGATTGATGAAATGAGTTTTTTTGGTGAAACATTGATTGAAAACATAGATTCTTGACTTTGTCAAGCTTTTCGTCAAAATGTAAATCGACCCTTTACATGTATGAGTCTCATTCAATTTCAATCATCATATATGATTGATTTTAACAAATTTGATTGAAATCTACTACATGTCCTTATTTATCAATTATACATTTGAATATAACATTTATCTATTACTTTCAAGAATATCAATGATCTTGGTTGGAGATCTTAGAAAATTACCTCCTATTAATGATAGACCACCATATGAAAGCAAAATACAAGCTAAAATACTATGGGAAGAATTCAAAATTGTCATTACTTTAGATGAAAATTTTCAGACAAGATGGATTAAACAATGAGCAACAAAGATTTTGCCAACTTCTAACAAATATTAAAAATGTAAACCCTATAATAGATGATTGGATATTGCTAATGGCAAGGTCTAATACAAGGTTAGATGCAACAACCAATGAAGACTTCGACAATAATGTTCATTTTTTTCAATAAATGTCAATGTTCATAGCTACAACAACAAATACTTATACTCATTGAAAAATATAATTGCACGGAGCATTACAACAAAAATTGAAAGTGTCACTGCAACTGAAGGATGCACAAATGATCAACTTGATATTGAATTATTATTAAGTAAAAATGCAAGGGTTATTTTAACATCAAATCGATGGATAAAAGCAAGACTTATCAATGGAACTCTAGGATCTGTTCAACAAATTGTATATAGACCTAGATGACACCACCCTAACCACCAACCTATGTATTACTACAATTCAACAATTACTTAGTTATTCTATTTGCTGATCAACATCCTTCTAGTGTTCCAATCGCAACAATGCATAGGGGTAGCTCAATACAAATACCATTAAGATTGGCTTGGGCTTTAACAATACATAAATCATAAGGGTTAACTCTTTAAAAAAACATTGTTGATATAGGACCAATTGAAAGTACAAGATTAAAATTCATAACAATGTCTCATGTAAAGTCTATAAACAAACTACAAATTCTACCACCATTCACATACGACAGATATGAAAAAATAAAGAAAGGAAAACAAATTACAAACATAAAAATAGAAAAAAAAAGACTCAAAGCCTTAAAATATAACTGATGTAAGAAATATACTTTTTGATTCAATAGAATGTTGTATCTATAAATGATATTCATTCTGCTTTGTTTCATTTCCTATTAAATTTTATGTTCTCCAAAAGAGAACATGTGTTTTTAACATATCTAAAATCATTTAGTAAAAAAATAAAGACACCTCTAAAAGAATATATTTTGACGTTATTTATATAGATTATAATATAAGATAGATATAAAATTTCAAATTTTTATGTTCTTTAGATTAAAATTTCAATGAGCACCTCCAAAGATATATATGTCAATGCATGTAATATTATTATAATATATACTCCAATAATATATTATAATAATAATGAAATATAGTATTACCAACAAGCAAATAAATATACAAACAATAAATATAGTAATGTTATATATATTAGATTTAACTTATGTTAAATAAGATATTTAGACATTAATTATATAAATTATTAAATAAGATAAATAAACTAGCAATATAATCAATCACAAATAATAAAATTGAAAACTATTTATTTATTCATTAAATTTTAATTAATTTACTTAAAATATTTTAAACATTTATTTTCATTCAATTATTACCGTCTAAGAGACTAGATCTCGTGACCTCTTGCCTTCAACAAAATGCTTTATCAATTGAACTAGGCCATCCACCCATCATCATTATCATTCTTTAATTCAATATTATCTTTAATATTTCTTTCACTCTTCATTTATCAGTAATTCTACAATTCTACCATCAGAATTCCTCTCAATCAAAAGCATTGGTTAAAAAGTAAATGCCCTCTGTTATTTAGTAAATGCCCCGTGATATTTTATATTTCCCTTTCACCCCATGAATGTGGTAAAATGTCTGGAATGTTGTAGATTTCTGAAGGCACGAAAAGAGAAATGGACTGTTCTTTTTCGAAGCGAATTTTCTCTTTTTCTCGAGTACAGACAGACAAACAACGAAATGGCTCCACTCAGAACTTTTTTCAATCAGGTGAAGTGCATTCTCTTCCTCCAAATCCAAATTCTCTTCATCCACCTTGGATCTGGTTTTGGTGAAAATCCCAATTCTGTCACACTTTTGTTTGCAGCTAAAGGGCTTGCGATTCCTAGGCATTTTTCTTTTATTAGGGAACAGAAAAAAAAAAAAGAAAAAGAAAAAGGAAAAAATGATGCTTCAGACGTAAGCCCTTGTATCAGCCTCAAACTAGCCATTTACTTTAATAATACATATAGAGATTCTGGCATTTATTGAATTTATTTAAGAGATTGGTCAAGTACAAAATCTTAAAGAATAAGAGAGTTTCCTCCATGGACAGAATTTGATTCTCAGATTTATCATGCTTCATCCTCAAGTTCCAACAGAAAGGAAAAAAATCTTCACGATGGGTCCCCGCTAAAAAATAGATTTCGAGATTAGTGAAGCCCCACCGCCAACAAAAAGTTAAAAAAAATATCTCCATTGTGGTTCCGCTAGAAATTTTGTGGTACAGAGGAAACAATAAATTTTAGTAAACCTGACCAAATGATTTTCAATTGGGTTTCATTTTTGGTATTGTTTTTTCCCTCCAAAGCAGAAGCCCTTTCAGTATTGAGTGGTCAGAGGAAAATAAATTTTAGTGAACCCTATCAAATGATTTTCAATAGAATTCTATTTTTGGTATTGGATTTTGCCTCCCAAAACAGTTGGTTTATTTTCTACTAAATATTGTGTGGGTGAAGAGGAATCAATAAGATTTAGTGGTCTTTCTCAATGATAAATTGGGTGGCATTTCTGGGATTGGGTTTTGCCTCCATTGTGATTTTTCCTGATTGGATATGCTTCTGCTTAGCACAATATGGAGATAGACCTGCAACAGTGAATGTGGGTGCTCTTCTGGCCTATAATTCCACTATTGGGAGAGTGGCCAAAAAGGCCATTGAATTGGCACTGGAAGATGTTGAAAATGACAAAACCCTCCTCAACGGAACCCAGCTTGTGATCACCATGATGGACTCCAATTGTAGTGCTTTCATTGGCACTTCAGCAGGTATGTTAAGTATCTCTAGCAATTCATTATAGAATTTTTTATTGACAAACTTGGTCTAAAGTTGTTTCTTTTTGTTTAAAGGAATGTGGGCATTTAAGATAATTTTCTAAATTTTTGAAAGCTAAAGTGTTTGCCGATATGAAATGTTTTAATTATTGGTCCAAGAAAGAACCGTAACTTTAGGCTCCTGAATATTACCAGTCTCATTTGCTCTGTGACAGCAAAGAAAAATGAGTAGCATCTCCAAACTGCCCTCCTCCCTTCGCTCACCCAATTGCAAAAGATGGAAACAAGAGAGGGAGGTGTAAATGAAAGTGGAAACCCAAAATTAGACGTTTTCTAGGGTGCCCATGAATTTCTAGTGTTTGCTGCTACGTAAAACACATTTTCTTTTTATTTTGAGCTGGTAATCCTCAGGGATAAAGCACATGCCTGTGCTTATTAGCCTTCCTGGTTTGAGCTTGGCTGCTGGAGAGGATTTCCATGACAGAAAACTACCTATTGCCATAAGCAAGTGGCCCTAGTGACCTAGGATTGCACTTAATTGCAGGAGGAATCATCCCAGCCCTGCGAACTGTAAAAGCCTAGTGGTCTCACCTCTGTGTACCTGGCAAGAGGCTTTCCTTATCCAATTGGGTGCTCACTCACCTTCTGGTGGTTTTGCAGAGAAACACAAATGGAAGATAAGTATGCCACTGACAATTTAGCATAAAACTTAGATCTCACATTCCTCCCTGCAGAGAAACAAGAACCTATGAAACCTTTTTTATTGAGAAAATGCATTATATTAATAATAGCAAAAGAATTTACAAATGTGCGTAAAAGAGGCATATCCCAACTCGAATGACTGTCAGAGGCGGTCAAACAAAACCAGAGTATATACCAGCTAAAACAGCATAAAGAAAGGCTGCTAAGGGCAGCATACAATTTACTCATTTCCAAGAGTGAGGAGTACATGATCATCCAAAATGATATTAAACATTGAAAGTAGAGTTCCATTAGAATTTTTCGCAATCGCTGCCAGCTGAGACTAAATTTTAGATAGTTGAGATTGAATCTCGAAAGTGTTGCTGTGTTTCTCCTTCATTGCTTTAGCAAGAGTTGAAAATGGAACCTACGAAACCTTTGACTAGAAACTTTTTGAAAGTACGGAACAGTTAGCATATCTTTTCATTTCATAAATATAAAATATAAATACTTCACACTAAAATCTGAGAAAAAGTAGAGAACTTGCTGTTGCTGCTTTTATTTTTTTATTAAGATCACGATGAAGACGAATCATATATGATATTTTAGCTTTATAAGCTTTTCATTAGCAGATACAGTTTTTGAAAATGATGTTAGGAAAGAGCCAATCAGCCAAAAAATAGAGCATAAAGTCTTCCATAAAGAAGACATTAAGACGTAATGAGAAGCCAGTTTTAGCATGGAGCGCCATGATCTAAGTCTCCTAGGGTTATTAGGAATTAGGATTTCAAAGGGAGCCTGATAATGAACTACCATAGGGGAGAAGATTTAGTATCTGCACACCCTAACTTTGCTTATATCAAGGTTCTAAATGGTATATTTAATTTTCACGAAAATTTGAACATATTTCTATATTTGAATTAAAAGCTTAAAACAATTGTTTGGGGTTTTGGGTATCAATTTTGTAGTATAATCAATTATGTCTTCAATATATTGTCCAAAAACATCGCAAAAAAATTTAAACCAAATCATGTGCACCAAGGCATGTATTATTGATTGTCTTACATGTGAACATATGATTGATTGTTTCTTTGATATGACTTGTCAAGGGCATAGTTACATGTGTATATGTGCACATGCATTAGTTTCTTATTAGTTTTTATTAATATATTATTTCTTAACTACTATAGCAGCTATTTGTACATGCTCATTTATTGGGTCCTTTCCCCTATTAGATTTGCCTAGGAGTTCTCCATCCAAAACATGACAGTCTATCAAATAAGAAGAAAAAATAATTCATCACTTTTTGTTTTAATAAGTATTTATTATATCATTTTAAAAGAATATATATTATATTAATAAGTATATACTATATCATTTTAAAGGAAATACTCTATTGTGTTAGCCATTTCCTTCATAAAAGTGGGATACAATTTTGAACTTTCACCCTACAATAGAAGTAACGCATGTAGAATTTAAAACAAATAATATAATTTCAAAAAATAGTATGTGGTATTTCATTTGAGAAAACTCTTATGGATAAAAAAATTCCAAAATATGGGAGAGGACCCAATACTTGAGCATGTTTCAATAGTTGTGATAGTAGTTGTTTATATAATACCCAATATTTTTATCAATATTGGACCAATAGTTGTGACTTTAAAGTTGTTAGTGTTGATGATGACTACCCATAATTAAACAAAATGTATTCCTTTGATCTAAAAAGGAACCAATCATGTGATTCCATATCAGCGCTCAATAAAACATGTTGTGAATGCACAAGTATTGGTCTCACTTATTTTTTGGGCCTTTTTGGACACCTTGACAAAAAGCATGCTGATGTGGCATCATATTTGATGATGTGGCCCTGAAACCTTAGTTATAAGCAGGGGACTTGCCAAGTAAGTTGCTGTAAAAAATTGGGAGTGATTTGAAATTTCCACATAGGATAATTAGAAGTGCGAAGTTAGGGTGCACAATTTCATAAAAAGCTTAGTTGTGCACAATACAATAACAAAGTTCATTTACTCCACCCTTAAGCATGCATAGATATTAATAGGCACATAAAATGGTCCATGTATGTTTTAAAACTATTTTTAAACCATCGGAAAAATAAAAAGTCTAATAAAACACCCAACAAATTTCTCAACCATTCACAATACAATAAAAAAATTGTCATACTCAACTCTTATGCATGTGTAGATATTAATAGGCACATCAAAAATGGTTCATGAATGTTTTAAAACCACTTTAAAACTAAGAGTGATATTCCAATCTAGTTTGAGTCGTAGCCTTATCTAAGTATAGAACATGGAAGTGTACAACACACTTCCAACAATCTCCCACTTGTTGAATACTTTCCATATGTAGCCACATATTTGTAAACACAATTGTTGAGAACAACCATTTCTATTGACTTTTTACACCAATTTTTTTCAAGATGCATAACTTTTGTTAGTGAACTAACAACATTCTTATTGGTATCAACTTTTTTCCAACAATACCCACTTGCCTTCAATTATATATTGTACATAGATATATTTTGATCAAGCATTATAAGCAAGGTTCTTGGTATATTGTGCTCTAACTACCGTTATTAATCCTTATTGTAAGATTTAATGAAAATCCAAACACAAACCTAGATCTAGGTGACTATAAGAGATTACAAAAGCTAAATGGAAACATACAAAGTGTAAAAAATGGATATCAACTAAAATCTAATATCAAGAATATAATGAGAGTAATATGAATTTTTTTATTCAATGAAAAGAAAGAGGTACAATATATAGCCTCAAGTTTTCAAATATGATGAGGGTGAGAAATAGGTAGAAAATAAAAAACAAGAGATTTCTTTAACTAATTTTTCAAATTTGAGAGGATAAGAAAAAAAGAAAATAACATGTACTCAATTATCATATCCTACCTAAGTCAAAAAAGTAAATAACCTAAGTAAATTTAATAATAAAGTACAATTAAATAATTACACCAACACCCCGCTGCCCTCCCCCCTTAAGTCCAACTTAGGACAAATGTGAAATATAAAATGGCTTTCAACACTTAGGCTTGATCAAGTACCCATGTACAATGATGATGGAACGTGCCAAAATAAGAAAAGAGAAAATCCATAGAGAAAAACTCAATTTCAAGGAGATAATGATGAATGAATCTAGAGGTTGCTTGTATACCTCAATGCTAATACTAAATTGTGACTAAAATTGATCCATAGGAGCAAATATCATGAAGATTCAAGAACATTAACCATGATGAATGGATCTCAATTTGAGATGTGATTGGATGTGAATCAAATGCAAAATTTAGGATTGTACCATAAGCTCTCATTAAAGATGTGAACCATTGTAAATCAAGATGTGTTAAAAATCATAAGAAAGATGTGGCAAAGAGAGAACTAGAGGATCTAGATGCAACTCAAATGATCTTTCATCAAGATGGAGGTGGGATCATTGTACATATCATTTGACTACTTTCTCGTCCTTTATTATGTCTTGCGTAGAAACACTAGAAGCATATGCGTGAAGCCCCCCATGATGGAACTTCATCATAGTTCGTGATTATAAAATGCCCATATATAAATCCTCCAAAAGACAAGTACATGATATGATAGCACTTTATAAATCAAATACATTTACATAGGTACACTCCCCCACCCCCACCAAAAGAACTCAATTCTAAAACCCCCAACAAATTATGATGATGATGTTGCATACATCTAGTGTGATTATATGTCACTTGCCAAACTAGTGAGATGGTCTTAATCTCAATGTAGTACAAATGCCAAAAATAAGCCATAGAGTTGAACTATATTTTTCATATAGAATGAGATAAATGATAAATCAAACTACACTAAAGAATTACAAAAAAATATATCCACTTTCAAAAATTACACTAAAAAATGATACACTATGAGCCTGAAAGGAGCTCTAGAAGTTCCCATAATCAAAACTACTCAACATCACCTATGAAAATCTATAATTTGTAAAAAATATAAACACTAAAATTAGGAATCATCTGCACCACTACGAAGCCCGTGAAAAATCATCCCATATCAAAATAATTGCTTGAAAAAATGAGTAAAAATGAACAAGAATGGAACATCTAAAGTTCAACATGAAAATCAAAAGTACACCAAATAGGGGTTAGGTTGGGAGGGAAGACATAATGTTGTCATATCAATGTTAGCAAAGGATATTCTAAGATGCCTCAAAATATTCATATACAATATAATATACCCCAAATCCCTTTTAAAATTCTTCAAAACCACCTCTGAATTACAAAATCACCTAATTAGATGTTTGAAATCTCCTTTCTAGGTAGGAAAGTACTATTTGTATGAAAATATTTTTTGGCTCACATGGGTGGAGCAAGAGGTGGCATTACTCTACTAGTGGTGGCTAGTGGCAAGGTTAAGGTGTTTCATCAATGAATATTGGTTGAGTTGAGGTGTTGTGGCAATGTCGCTAGCTGCTAATTTGCTAGTAGCTTAGCCCACTAGGTTGTGTGAGCTATTAGCAGTCTACATAGTGATCATCAATGCACTTCAATTTTTTAATTTTTTTTTGCTAATTGTATGGTATATGTACTATACAGCTTGCCAGATGACCAAAAAAATAATTGTTTTGCCTCAAATTCTCCCAATACCAAATCTAGGTGAATTTTATATAAATATGGGGGTGTCTAGGTCTTTTGAACACAATGGCAATGTTTTAGTTTGAGAAAGCTCCAAAAATAAGTTTTTGTCAAATTCAATAATTAAACATTGATTTACAATCAAGCTTTTGAATCTCTAATTATGGTGAAACAAATATTGATCTTGATTTCTTGAGCATTTTGGATGCGATGGTGAGCTCATATTTGTGTCATCATGATCCAAAATTCACCTACAATAAAAATCATAAAGAGAAACCCCTTCACAATATGATATAATTAGTCTCCTCCAAATATTCAATTGAAACCTCTATTCTCAAAGGACATGAATCAAGTAAAGACACAAACAAAGCTCTGATGCCATGTAAGATTTAATAAAAATCCAAAAATAATCCTAGATCTAGGTGGCTATAAAATATTACAAAATCTAAATGCAAGCATACAAATAGTGTAGAATACAAATACTAGTTAAAATTTAGTATTGAGAATATAGAGAGATTAATATGAAATTACTTATTCAATGGAAGGAAAGTGCTACAATATATAGCCTCAAGATTTTAAATCCAATGAGGTTGAGCAAAAGGCAAAAAACTAAAAAAACAAGGAATTTCTTTAGCTAAGTTTTCAAATCTAAAAGGACAAGGAAAACATAAAATCTCATGAAAGAATGCAATGATATGTACTTGATCATCTTATCCTACTTAAGCAACTAAAATAAATTACCTAAGTAAACTTAACAATAATGTGCAATTAAATAATTACACTAAAACTTACCACCTTTTATAACAAATCAATAATCAAGCACATCCTTTGTAGCCACACTACTTCCTTACACACACAAATTATTGATATGTACTTTGCCTCTATTTTAGATAATGCAAACACTACTTGCATCTTACTTGTTTAGCTTATTGCTCTTCTAAAAATACTAAATACATAACCACTACTACTTCTTTGATAGTCAAGTTCCCAACCCGGTTAAAATCCATAGATCTTTATAATTTTAATTTTATTGTCATTACCTCTTCCTTGGTAGAAAATTGCATATCTAAGGTGCCACATAAACATATAAAAATTCTTTTTGCAATAGCGCAATGCTCATTTCCTAGTTTGGACATGTATCTACTCATAACTTGCATGTGCGATGTCAAGTCTAATAGAAACCATTTCTTACATTAGACTACCAACAATGCTAGCATAAGGAATTTGACACATTTCCTCAACTTCCTTTTCTATTTTTAAAGATTATTGAAGATATTTCTCTTATTAACCATAAAGGGAGTACTCATGTTAACTACCCTGCATCCTAAACCTCTACAATAGTATCTCAACATATTTCTTTTGCTGTAACCATCATTTCTTGTTTACAAAATCTCATTTAAATTCCATTCTCAAAATAAATTTTATAGCACCAAGATCTTTCATGTCAAACTAAGGTGATTTCTAAGACTTAACTAAACTAATATTATTGTTACTAATTAACAACACACCATGCACATACAACACAATGATAATAAAATTATTTTCTTGTTTGAAATATACGTAGGGATCAACTTTGTGACAATTGAGACCAAGTCCCAACACATACCTATCAATTTTTTTATTCTACTTCCTTGGAGATTGATCAAACAATAAAGAGACTTTTTCATCCTATATATTAAGCCCTCATTATCTTTCAACATAAAACATTATGGTTGTGCCATGTAGATTAATTCCTCAAGTTCACAATGCAAACATGTTGTTTTTACATCCATTTGTTTCATTCTTTGACCTTCCTTGCCAAGTATCCTTCCATAATAGCCTATTTTGGTTAGCAACTTGGATCTTATACCCTTGGTATGCTTTTTGAACTTGCCAATAGACTTATAAGATCTGACATCTTGAAAGAAAACATGTTTATGGTTGTCCTCTTTGCATGCCTCATTCATTATTTGTTCTTCTAAATTAGAGGCTAGTCCACTTTTCTCTATAAACTCCTCTCTCTACTTTGCTCCAACATTTTTGAGTTTTGATAGCAATTCATCGTTCACCATAAACTCCTATTGTAATTGCTCAAAGATTCTAATGAAGAATTATTAACAATTCTCCTTCTAGATTACAATTCTTCAATTTTTCCTTCAATTTTGTGCACCTTCTCCCAAAGAATTCCATTCTCTACTATCACCTACTCATGTGATGCTTGGAGACCCTCAATTTTTTCTTTAGTGACTTTATTATGGTTATACCAAGAAATCAACAATTCCTACAACAAATTATCTAAGATCTCAAACTATGGATATTATAAATCTCTTGTGTCATCCAAAAAAACCTGCAAGCCTCAAGGAACTTGTTTTATACTTATTGGTTCATAATATTCTACAAGATTGTGCTTGTGTAATTTAATGGAAAAAATAATTTTTACTTGTACTTTACCACTTGAATTTTCATTCAAATGATAGTAGAATTCCTTTGAATTAATTTAATATGCACATTTGAGTGTGGAGATGATCCTAAAAAGTTCTTCAAACTTACAAAAGCAAAGGAGATAAATTATAGAGAAGGTTAAGAATGGTACGATTCATCTCATAATAAGTTTTAGGAAAGATAAAATTTGATTTAATGATTGGTTTTGGCCATAGTGTCCTCATAAATGTTATTTTATTGTAAAGGGAAATAACCCTTTAGTAGAATAAGAAATTGAATATTAAATTCCATATTCAAATTTGTCTCAAAAAATTATACACTTGAAAAATAATAGTGTTTTGACTATGTGTGCAAAAATTATGCCTTCCAAAAGTTTGAGGGAAAAAATTGTGGTAGAAGTGGTTGTTTCATAATTGTCCCCTATTGGAAAGGGTGGTTTCATAATCACACCCTATTGAAGAGTGGTGGTTTCATAATTGTAAAGGGTGATTTTTTAACCATTGGCTAATGTAAATTGGTGGTTTCATCACAATTGAACATATAAGAAGAGGAAGCATAAAGAAGGCATTTTTGTACTCTCAGCATTAGTGCTTCTTGTTCGAGCTCAAAGAATGATTAAATATTCCTATGACTTTCCAATATGGAGATAGAAGCATTGGGATCATGAGATGGAATAGTGGAAAACATTCAAATTCTTCATTTTTCATTCTTAGTTATTGGGCTAAGATGAGCATGGTTTGGAGGTTTTATCAACTAGCTTAGAGTGCCTAGTGTTCGCTGGTATATTGGTGATCATTTTGAACACCTTCCCACTTAGTTGCAGAGAGAATTTGTAAGTACGAGGATGCGGCATATCTCAATTGGCCTTGGATGGGTTCTAGCTTGTAAAATTGCACATATAGTTGAATATATGTAGAAATTTCCTTTGTATTCATATTTATACATGGTAAACATGGCGTAATAACATCTTTGTATTATTTCTTTCTTTTTTCTCTCTTATTTATCCATTTTACAATTTAATTAGGTAGGTTTCTTTTTTATTTACTAGTAGGAAGAACATTTAGTTGGCTTCCATTATGTAAGGAAAAATAGTTGTAATGTATGAATTTTGTGTTATGGCTTGTGGTGAGTTTTAATATTTTGCAAAGTAGATGAGATTATATCCAATTAGAAGGTTGGGGAAACATCAAGTTTATAGTTTTTATGTTGTTGTTTAGACAAAGTATTTCTAACAACAATTACAAGAAAGGATCTATTATTGATGAAAAGTAGAGTGACACCTCCACCTCTGCTTATGGATCAAGTGGTATCAGAGTGGTTCTTCTATTGCTCAAGGGAATACTAACACCTTATTGTATGCATTGTTTCTCTCTTTTTGGTAAACAAAGTGCAAGTTTTGTTGTTACAAGATCACAACCATGGGAAAGGCCTTGAAGAGGGAAAGACATGGAGAGTTGGAAGGAGATAAATAGCTACTTCAAATGGAGAATAAATATTGAGGAATTTATAACAATCCTTGGAAGAGGAGATGCACTAAAAGTTTCAATCAAAACAAGAGATGTTGCAAGGTGATCATGAGGGAGTGATAAGGAAAGGAATATCCTCTAAGAGTGCAAAATAAAAAATGAAGGTATGCACAATGTGCATTCCACCATATTTTCTTCCTTGTCATTAAGAATCTTTTGGTGATTTTGAAAGCCATACTAAAAGATTTGATGATAGGTTATGTTGGATATTTTGGTGTAAAATAGGTTTGAGAATGTTCTAAAAATGTAGCAACAAAGAAATATTACAAGCGAAAAGATCCTAACCCACCAACTTTTAAAAAAGCAATAAATATAAGGTAAATATATGATTCCTTTTGTTAAAGCTAAGGATGATTTACATAATCTAATTGTAGTGAAAAATAAACAACTACATCTAATAGAATTTAATTTTGACTACAATACATGTTGTCTAATCTAATTTTAAATATTTAATTGACCAAGATGTGATAAGAATAAATTTACTTTTAATTTAACTATAGTAAATTAGACAACTAGAGTGGAGATCAAGCATAACATATTGGTGCCATAAGATAGAAGGGTTAAGAGAAACATGTCTAGAATAATTGCAAGGGTATGGAGAAGGATTTAAAAGATTAAAGAATTGGATGGAAGAGGTCCTAAATGTGTACAATTTTTTTATGAAAAGTCAGCAAGTGGGTGAGTCTAGATTATCATGTTCATGATGTGTTTATTATCGGTGGGGGTGTCAATGGCCTTTGTGGGGTATCAGTGACCTATTTGTCTTACTACTACCTAAATGGGTCACTCATGTACTATTAGTGGTGTATAATGTGTAATGCTACCTACACTCCCTTGTACCTATCAAGTCTATTATCGTGGTTGGCCAAAGTAGTCACAAATATATAAAAAGATGGTAGGAGCTATGAGGAAGGAGTATTTGGGAATTTTGAGCATATAAACTATCAAAATAGGTCCAAGTAATGTTTATTAGCGATGAATACTAAAATAGCAGTAAGAATGGAAATTTTGAAGTATGCACTTTTTGAAACCATTATTTATTGAGTGGGTTATTAAAGATGGAGTAATACCTTATCAGGGAAAAGATGAAATTCCAAGAAAAAGAGGATAGAAGATATCTAGAGAAAGGGTTCATAAGTTATCATTTCATGACTAGGAAATTGTATGTTGTCTCTAGCAAGTGGACATCCATGTGAATAAGGGAAAAACATTCTAGAGAAGTGCAAATCAACTCCCAAGGGGAGAGAGCATCCCAAAGGAAGAGGTAAAACATTATCACCTCATCAATATTGCACAAAAAATCTAAAGGGAAGCTAATGGAAATACTCAAGGAGTTCAAATAATCATCCAACAAGGTATGCACAAGGAAAGTTGTTTACTATTTATTTTTTCTATAAAAACAATGGTCATGTAGTTCAAGATGTTAGGATACACATCCATGTTCATTGTGTGGTTTGAGTAACCATTATTTGGCTAGAAGCTATAAGACATCCACCAATAGAAATCCAAAGAACTTCAAGACAAAGTATGTTTTCCCAATGGTATGGGCCATAAATTTTCAAGTCATTCCAAGAAGAGGGGCTAGCGGCATGCAAGATGTTGTGTTAGGAATACCCATTTTGATATGTTTGTATTAGGTATTAATTCACATTATCTTGGGTGCATATGCTTTGTAAGTCACCCCATATCCTAATTATAGCCAAAGTAATTAGCCCACATACATGGGATAGTAGTATTTCTTTTAGATAGAGTATTTAATGTAATAACTCAACAAGGGTAAATCATCTTTTATATTATAATTGTATTTTATGTTCTATTGGAAGGATTTCCCTCTTGAAATGACATCACAACATAATATACAAGCATTCTCATAACCCCAATTTTGTGTATATATGTGTATTGCCATTTTTTTTAATTTTTAGGCTCCTTAGAAGTGGTATTAGAGATCTTTCTAAGGCCACATTTGTTGCACTAGTATCAAACTAGTGGATTACTATAACTATCCACTATATATTCTCACCTAACCCTTAAGAGATTGTAGCAATTAAAAAGTGATGAAACTAGTGGGCTACTAAGCATTTTTCTATATTTTTCTAAATTAATTATCTTTGTTTAGAAAACATATGTTGGGGTTTTGAATAATGTAAAGATATCATTTTTTGCTAAGCTAGATTCCCCATTAAGGGTTTAGTGAAGTGATAGGTTCTTCAACTCCAATACCCAACACTAAGACAACATATATAGATAGACTTAATCTTCCATGTACCTTTTGATATATTACAAGACCCTCTAGGGTTAGGTGAATCCTTGCCATAGGTACCCGTTGATCATTTGATATTTATAGTGCATAGGTTAGTGGTTAGTGCTAGGAAGTTACTCTCTTCATACCTCAAATATGGATTGTGAGGTTATAGAACAATATAATCCTCCATAGTTAGAGGTCTAAAATATTAGTTTGGTTTAGCTATGAACAAGACAAGTATAAAAGAGAGTCAATAGGCCAAATATACCCTAGCCAACTAGTTTACCTTTTCTCCCTAAATATGCATAGATTTTGGAATTAAGTTAGTTGTAATCTAATACATCTAATAAAATCCACATAGATCAAAGTAATTTTGTTGTAATAAATTAGTACGACAATATGTAGCAATGTTCATAAACTAAATTATAGTGTCTAGATTCTAGGTTTTGTATCAATTGCACAATAGTGTTTGACACCTATATAGTTTCCTAGTTTATAACATCTAGGCCAAAGTTCTTCCAAACTAGAAGAAATTTGATAGTTCTACCTAAAAAAATTGCTAATAGGACATTATCAATAAAAAATGTTTGGGCTATTTATACCCCATATAGGTAATTACCTATTGCAATCATCTCTTTGAGATAATCATTTTGATACAAAACTTTAGTAAGTTTGGTTGAGTATTTTTTGCATCATCTAGGTACCTATCCCATTTTGATCATCTATTCACATTGATCATTTTAATATCAAAATTTGATCATTGCAAATATCACCCAAATGGTTACGCAATATTGCCCAAGATGGAAG
The DNA here is from genome assembly GCA_007258455.2 of Sequoia sempervirens. Lineage (NCBI taxonomy): Eukaryota > Viridiplantae > Streptophyta > Pinopsida > Cupressales > Cupressaceae > Sequoia > Sequoia sempervirens. The sequence continues at coordinate 29,659,038 of VDFB02281492.1, read as the reverse complement.
CCGATGTACAAGACCTCTAGTATCAAATGACTACCCTCCAAACTGTTGACTAACATCAATGAGAAATTGATATAAGTGGAACTTTAACAAATGAATGCTACACCCAATTTGTTAGCCAACAACCAATTCAACTCATTTGCATAGCTTTTCTAATAACTTTTAGGACCTTCTCAAGCCCCCAAACATTAACTTTCCTAAATCTCATGGATAAAAGTTGAGACATGTTTAGAAATGATGGAGTGTTACCTTGATGTTCATTGAGTTCCTATTGAGGGCCATGTTGTGATGACAATATTTTCTTTAGGAAAGGTAATTCAATCATACCTATGACGTACATGTTCTTTGCCTACCACATTATGATGGGCTAGATTTTCCAATGCCCATATATCCCACTTTGCACTTGAAATAAATGAGGGTTTGGAGTTAAGATCTTTAAGTTGATTTAGAAAGGAACTATTATTAACTACATCAAAAAATTTAGGAGATGTCCAATTTGACAAAAAGACTCTTATATTCCTCTCTTTGAAATTGATTTATATGGCTGAAAAGATCATATTCAAGATAAGGTTAAAATGAATATCCCACAAACTACGATAGATGTCATTGTCATCATCTAACTATCCAAAGACAAGCTCACAATCAATAAAAAAAATTATGATTATTTTCCTATTAATTCCAACAAAAGAAGGATGATGTTGATCAAGAAACTAAGAACACCACTAGTCACTAGTTATCTAGAGAGGGTTTAACATAGAAAAAGGATTGAGTTAATAGAGAAAAAGGCTAAGGGAATAAATTTTAATTATGATAAAAAAATGGGAGAAAAGCCATAGATGTAGATAAAAATGGTTGCATCTCATTAATTACATCAAGGTGTCTAGTGACACCAAGAACTTGCTAGAAGAGAAAGAATATGCCACTTTACTAGATAATGTTAATAGAGGAGGCTTACATTTCTATCCATGCTCTTTTAGGATTCTATTCCCTAAACCCTCAAATTCATTGTCTACATAAAGCATTGATTTGTGGTTCTAATTGATGGTTATAGCTCTCATAATTTCCTTGGCAAGAAAATTTTTGACCAACTCCATTTCTATATCCCTTCTTACAATAATTTCTAAATTATAGTAGCTAATAGGAATAGAACTTCATGCGGTGGAAAGTATAGTAATGCCAAACTTACTATGGGGGAGCATTAAATGGCCTCTAACATATATTTTATTTTCCTTTGTGGTGTTGATGTGGTGTTTGAAGTGTAATAGATATAAACATTAGGGCCACTCACTTGTGTTTATTCCCAAATTTGGATGAAATTTTGTCAAGCACAGGAATATATTCTGCAAGGAATGAAGGTTGGAAATGTTGACCTAGTTAGTTCCCATTGCATGGATAAGTTATTAAATAAATGTTGTTCTAGCATTATTACTCAAGTCCACTCTCTTGATATCAAACTCCATCACATCCTTCCCCTCTAGATTTGCAAGGGATATTGGATCAACATAGCCAAAGTTTTTAGTAACCTAAAGGCTTTCCTTCACAATCATCACATGACCATGTCATTCCCTTAATACTAGTAATCAACCTCTAAAGATTTATCTTTATCCTTTTTTTGGGAAAAAAAACTACAATTAAGAATGCAGTTAAGTTCTAATGGAGGTGAGTGTCATAAAACATAGTACAAGTTCTTATTTTCCCATATGGTGATGGTTCCTAAGAAATTTAGTAGATGATATACATGTCTTGATTTCTAAGAACTTAATAAGTTGACCATCAAAGACAAGTTCCCTATTCTCATCATTTATTATTTGGTGGCGATCTCTCTAAGGATTTTTTTTTTTCAAAGTTGGATCCTCTTTAAAGATATCATAAAAAGCTATTTGAGGAAGATATTCTCAAAATGGGTTTTCCAACACAAAATGTCATATGAGTTATTTTGTATGCCCTTTGGATTGACTAACACTCCCTCTACCTTTTAGATTTTTATGAATAAGATATTAAAAGGTTATCTCTACAAATTCATCTTGGTCCATTTTATGAAATTCTCATTTATAGTTGAAGTTGGCCTAATCATCTCAAGAATGCAAAGATTTCCCTCAAGATTGTAAATGAACGTTTCTTTTTCTCTAAGCACTCTAAGCATGCCTTTATGGTGCAATAATTGGAGTATCTAAGGACACATTATTTTACAAGAGGGCATGCAAGTAGATCCAAAAAAGATTGATAAAATACAAAAAATGACTCAAATACACATCCATCAAGAGTTTGAGAGGTTTATTAGGCTTCCTTGGGTACTATCTAAAGTTTCTCTAGAATTATGGTGAAATTGTGAGATGCTTGGCAACATTTCTCAAAAATAATTTGATACAAAGTAGGTAGGGGATCAAATAAACAATTACCTTGACCTAGCATCCTAGAACTTTAACCTACAATTCTTCAACAAACACAGACACAGACACACACACCCAATCAAAAAAATAAAACACCATTACATTAAAATTGTAAAACCAACCTATTAAAGGCTTACAAAATCACTTTGAAAAGTTAAAATCCATTACACATTACTTTTTCACATCCCATGATAAGTTATACACATCCAAACACCAACATATGACCATAAGGATATTGTCCAACCTCTAAACAATAAAAAAAATCAATTTTATAGCTTAGTAATTTTTTCAAACACTCAGCTTGATTTTAAATAATGAAAGTTTCCTCAACTAGAAGGATTTATAACTATAAAAAAATTGCTACATCTTTAAAATGAAAGCCCAAATAGAATCCAATTTTTGTGCCTCCTATTCCTTTCTAGATCTCTATATCCTTGAAAACTCTTTTTTAAAAAAAAAACTTGAATGCATGCACCTAGTATCAAAAAAGGGTTTTTATTTTCCCCTCTCATCTAGAAAACATTTCCCTCATCAAAAACCTCCATTTTTAGCTAAAACCAACCTACCTGTCATTATTTTATGAGCATATTTTTCAACAAAAATGGTTGTTGCTCTCTTCTTTCTTCTCATCCTTGCTCATTTCTTATATCATAAATTTTTATATCCCCTAAATGCCCATATGGATGCCTATAAAAACATCCAAACATTTTATTCTAAGAATAATTATTCCAAAATAGTTTTGGCTCCTTGCTAGGATATTTTTTACAAGAGTTCAAGAACTCCCAACCTATTTCCTTTGAATTCTAACAAATAATGCCACACCATCTTTGTATTAGAAAATCCATGTAAATTATCTTAGTTTAGGTGGCTTGAGAACTTCCAACCTTTACCATGTGCATGTCAAGTATTTGATGAAATACCAAGCAAGAGCAAAAGCAATCAAAACATGAATGGCTATTTCATTTAAATAAAATGTACTACTATATTGAGGAACACATAACCTCTCTTAGACAAGAATTTTTATGAGCATAATACCCACAAAATAGATCTAAGGAGAAGAACCACTCTTTTAGAATATTCACAATCCTCAATGTGATCCAAACTTGTAGAAAGATTAAGATGTCGAGAAATAAAAATTGGGGTAATATTTTGAAGTGTGACAAATTTTATAAGGAGAGTGAAATAGAAATACATAAGACAACTCCCTACACTTGTTAATATAATGAAGTTGTTAAATACATGAATAGGACATTGAAGGAGAGTACTAGGAGTATACTCAATAGGTCTAACCTAGAATTGAAGCGGGGTAGAAGTGTTGGTATAACATGCTACCTATTTAAAAGGCCTTCTACATTAGTGCTAGTGGATAAAAACCCCATGGAGATTTAGAAAAGAAAAAATCTCATTTCAATATATCTATGTATTTCATTGCAAGACATATGCTCATGTGCCTAGGGAGAAGTGATCAAAGTTAGATAATAAGGTTGTGAAATGTATCTTCATTGGCTATAGTGAACTAGTGTGAAAGAGTACTATTGATGGGCATTTTTGCACTCAATAACTTAGATAAAATATCAAGTATTTTAACTCTCCTAAAAGGAATCAAATCCCAAGAGTTTGGAAAATGACTACCCCAAGGTCTCTATAGTCAAGTCTTGGCCTTACAAGATAACTCAATATTTCAATGTATTTTGTTGTTTTCACTAGGGTCCTTTCATTTATGAACCAAAATATTTGATAAGGGTTTTGAAATGGTTTTTCTAGAATAATTGAAAACCCAAGGATGCTTTTAGATCTTGGATCTAAGAATAATTCTTTATCATATTATTTAATAATGTGATTATGCTCTTTCCTAATCTAACTCTGATATTAAAAAAAAAAGTTCAAAGGATGGGAAAAATGAGAAAGGGTGTGAAAATCCTTAAGACAACTGCATGAACAATCAATTTCTCTGGATAGATAGATTCTCCAAATATAAACCAACTTTTCCTTAACTAGAAAAATTCTCAATACCACAAAAGTAGTGCAATCTTCAAAGGAGAATAAGATTTTCAAATCATGAAAATTCATTAAGCACCTAAATTTTTGTGCAGCTTAAACAAATCTTCAAAATTGAACTGAATTTAAAAATATGTTCAAACTAACCATAAAAAATAACTTACAATCGACAAATTGCAAATGGTATGATCAAGGGATCTATCAAATATCCAAATAATTGGCCATAACTGTAGATGTACTTTATCTAACTTATGAAAAAAGACCATGAAAGAAATTTTGCAACCAAAAAAACAACTTAGCTAACATCAACAATAGATTTCTATTTGTATTAATTTTAAAAAATGGTAGTCTCAACAATTATTAATCATCCTTCACAAAAAATGGCTTCCTTTTATAGACAAGGCAAGAAAACTCAACATACAACCGGTGATGAGGATTAATCCATGATGTAGGAAAAAGGGATCTAGGGTCTAAATCACACCTTTAACCTACAAAAATGATCATAAAAGACCACTTGGCTACTATCCTTAAGGAAGAGCCAGAATGGTTGATCAGGGTTTTGGTCCCCTTTGGGGGTGTTGTTGATTATGAGTGAATGGATGTGATGTGCATGATTTTGTAAATGCAAGATTACTTCAACTATGCAACTACATCAAATTGATGTAAATATTGAATAACACAAGAGTGTTTGACGAAATTGAGAATAGTAATTCAGAGGGAAAAGATAGATGAACCTGGCATTCAAATTTGAGCTCAAAATGACTAGTCAGGGTTGTGGGTGCCCTAGATTGAAAATTAGGGTTTCAAGAATCTTTGAACAAGTACAAATGTGTTACAATCTGTAGGTTCTTCCATTCTAGACAACTTTGGAACTTTGTTTGTTGATGAATAATTGATCTTGCCCTAATTTAATGAAAGAATGTGCTTGAATATTTGATCTTGATGTGAGGTCTTCAATCTTTTCCAAATTCACTTTAGATATGCCACTTGCAAGAAAGAGAGGAGAGAAAGGGTTGTGTCATATAGGGATTTGCCTAAGTCAAACCCCGTTTTGGTATTTCCACCTCCACAATGGCTATGATGATGTTGGATAAAGAGTGCTTACCCTAGGTCAAGCAAATGAAAATATAAAACAAATGATAAATCACAAATGTTGCAACTTACCACTCAAATTCACTTTCATGGGTTGAAGTCATGTTACACATCTCATGTAAGGAGAAATTGATACTTGATTGAAGATCTTGTAAGTGTTAGTACTCACAAAATAATGAACAAAAAACATAAAACAATCTTACATGATTATGCATTGCTAACATGAATCTTGATTAATGAAAAATGTTGTAAAATGATGCATATTCTACTCTTAAATTGCCTTGACTCCTTTTTAGGATGCTCAAATTGGAATTCAAATTGCCTAGTTTGCTAAGATGTTCAAATGGTGAAAAAAATTTATATTTATATGCATTTCTTTCTTTCTTGTAATAATTATTTCGAGACGCTGACAAATTAATTTACAATGCTACACCATCACCAATGGTCCAGATTTTATGAGCATTCAATAGTTAAAGTAGCATTAATTACATTCATTATCCATCTCCAACTAAATTTGATTCCATACTTGTCTTTATGGAATAAGACAAAGTAACACTTTCTTTTGACTCCCTAGAGAAGATAAAACACTTTTGAAAATAGTTAGCATGTCAAAAGACGAATTTGGTACAATTTTCTAGGTAAGTCAAGTAAGACAAAATATCCTTTTTATGAGTTGGAAAATAAAATGAAAATGACATTTTTTAGGAAGGGCGCTCCAAATGTAGGCTTCTTGGGTTGATCAGACACAAACAAGTGATGTAAAATGATCCTCAAAGGTTGGGCACATCATCATCAATAATTATCTTATCACTCACCTTCTCTTTCTTTATGCAATCTAGGTAGGTGTTGAGTCCTAGACTCAAATCTTTTGGAGGGGGTAAAAGTACAAAGCTGTGTCACACTTTTTAAAGGAAATGACCAACATTGATCCAACTTTTAAATTTGAATCACTAAAAAGTGACATATGTTTTGAATTTTGAAATGATGTAAACTAATAAAATATATTTTTTTAGTATATTTTATATTTGTATTTTTTTTAAAAAAAAGAATTATTTGAATATAGTTTTTTATAAATTGACACTATAATTTAGTTGCTAACAAAATGTTGAAAAATGAAGTTACATGAGACATCAATCTTTATATAGTAATTTTTTTTTCCTTCAATTTTTTTGTGTGTATTTATAACTTGAAACTTTTGTGCATGGATATATTTTTTCCAATTTTGATAAATATATATTTTAAAATAAATAATAAAATGTGTGGGTATTAAAATGTAGTTGTTTCCATTTGACATCAACTTTCATATTATCTATTTATCTAAAATGGAAAAAAAAATTACCATCTTGATATAGATTCTTTTATCTAGTGCATCATATTTTAAAAAAAAATTAATAAGTTTTACTATTTTTCCTTGATATGGTAATCAACTTAATATTTTATGTTGATAACCTACTTTTAGTAAAAATATAAAGGAAAATATAAATAATAATTAAATTATATATATATATTTGAAAACTACATTTATGGATTTGCAAAAGGGTTATTTTATATTTTTAAAAAGATTTTATTTACAAGAGTAGAAGTTTTTGAAACATCAATTTTTTCAAATAAATCCATTTTTTTGGTAAATTGGCCAAAAAGTGGTGTTATATATGCATTTATCCAACAATTTTAGTTGGAAAAGTTGTGGACATATCTAGAACTTAGCTCGAATGAATCTTATAAGATCATACATTTGTCTAAAACTGATTTTTAGTTAGAAATACTTAAATTCATTTGTGTTTGGCCGAAAGTGTGACAACTTTGTACTTTTACCCAGGGGCCCTTTTGTACAATTCATATTGTAGCACTAAGTATCATATTCTTTTCTAAAAGCATTAGAGGAAATCTTCCTAGCATGAGTGCCTCCCTAGAAGCCTACAATTTTAGCTAAAAAATGGGAAGTTGCATATATATTGGCTTGATTGAGAGGAATTTCTTGTAGGCATGCTCAGAGCAACAACTTCAATTGTTCTTTGAATGATTCAACATTTAACTCAACATTCTTATCAACATGTTGCTTAGTTTTAAGATACTCAATAAATCAAAACAATTATTAAAAATATCATCAATTTGGGGACTTCATATGTGATACTTCTTGTTGAGCTTTATCAATTGTGTAACGCCCTCACCAAGGAACCCCAAAATATTTACAAACGGACAAACAAGATTCATTGTACAGGAAAACCAACCAACCAATGAATTACAATTACTTTTTAATTTATTAAGTTAATAGTTAAAGCAATTAAAGATTATTCATTTAAAATCTTAATTTCGGTAACTATGAAATATTCACAAAGTAATATAATAAACACCCAATTTCATGCAAACGGGTAAAACCATTTACCCTCCAAATTATTTGCATATTATAATTAATTTTATAACCCAACTTTACAACCTTTTATATTTATTTATTATATTACTATTATTTATTTATTTTATTTTATTATAAACTATGATTATTTACAAATATGTTTATATTTATTTATCAAAGTACCCTTTTACTTAATAATTTATTTTATTGCATCAAATAACCAGACATTTATCAAACAATTTTAAATTAAATAAACCAAATGCCAATCAATTACCTAAACCCTAACCAAGGTCAAAAAACAAGACCTCAAGTAACACCAACTGACCATAGACAAGACTGACAAGGTATTAGACCGGATACTCATTCTCTTCAAGGATGATGGCTAGAGTATGAGACCAAGTGCTATCTCTGATCAACTGTTTCATTGGGTTTAAGACACACTCAAACCTGCCAATTCAGGTGGAGTCGATGCCTAGTACCTGCAACCCACAACACACAAAACGATTGTGCATATACATATACATATAATCAAACACACCGTGAAAGAGAGTCACAATGTCGCAAGGTACTCACAGGTGAGTGATATGACACTGCCCCCTTCACCCAAACACATCAGTAAGAACATCACCAACTCAAATAACAATTAGGGTAAGATCAGTCACACGATAATCGCATAATAGTCATGATAAGATAATCACATAGAGCTAATTATAACATGTGCATAAAACCCCAAGTAACAGAAGTGTCATCAAGGGCATCATCATAGCAATAAGTTCAACATCAAATAATATATCATAATGTCTCATCCTAAAATAGATCAACTATTTAACATCATTAGCACATAGTTTTAAATATCCCTATTATTTCACCTTCATCTCCAAGTTCCAAAGTCAAACTACTTACACATCCACGGTGAGAATGGAGGGGCACTACATCTTCCCTCTTAAAACTTGACTTACTCCTGGAAGTCACAAACTAGGGTGGAAACATAACACATTAGTACTACAAATTTCTATTACCAACATCAAAGTTGTTTCATTACATCAAAATAATATACACTAGTTATGTTTATGAAAATAATTCATCTCACAAGGATATATACTTATATAGTCCATTTCAACTTGACCTATCCTTTTAGTTTTCAATGTCACAAAAATAATACAATCAAGACTTGCATTTCAAAATGATTCCATAGTACATAAACCACTCAAAATCCTTACATATTAGCATTAACACCCATCAGTTTCTTTCAGGACAAGGAAAACATTGTACCCTTTTAATCTTAACGAGCAGAATTTCTCATAACAAAAACATATAAAAGTATTCAATTTCAAATGCATTACCATTTCATTTTCTTTACCCTTAAATTACAATTCCTCTTCCAATACACTGTTAAGCTATCAATATATCAAAATGCTACACTTCCATAAAACACAACATAATTATACACACAAAGCACACATTTTTCATTAAATATCCATCATTTACAAACAAGACATTCCACTTTATTCATTATACAACACTAAATCTCATAACATATTCAACATAAGATCATGATTTTACACCTTTTTAGAAGCATGGAAACACAATTTATCATTTCATAAATACTACATTCATGATTTAACATCCATTCTTCACATACACACACAAATTCACATCACCGTAAATCACATCACAAGGCTACACAAGGGTCCATAATGCATCCCAGGTAGAAAGAATATAAGTGCATTGCGCACTACACTGTGGGTACTATCCTTTCCATCGGTCTTCTACACCATTGGACAAATGAGAAGAGGATTTGGTGCATCTCATACTACACCGCGAGTCTGTCATCAACCTTACAAGGCTAAGGTTGTTAGGCGAGGATGGAAAAAGGGAAAACATAATCTCAAGAGTACAAGCAACTAGGGCAACATAATGGGCTCATATGAAACTAGAGTGCCCAATGTTAGAAACTTGGGCTTTGATACCAGGTGTAACGCCCCCGCCAAGAAACCCCAAAATATTTATAGACGGACAAACAATATTCATTGTACGAGAAAACCAACTGACCAACGAATTACAGTTACTTATTAATTTATTAAGTTAATAGATAAAGCAATTAAAGATTATTCATTTAAAATCTTAAATTCGGTAGCTATGAAATATTCACGAAGTAATATAATAAACACCCGATTTCACGCAAACGGGTAAAATCATTTACCCCCCAAATTATTTGCATATTATAATTAATTTTACAACCCAACTTTACAACCTTTTATATTTATTTATTATATTACTATTATTTATTTATTTTATTTTATTATAAACTATGATTATTTACAAATATGTTTATATTTATTTATCTAAGTACCTTTTTACTTAATAATTTATTTTAATGCATCAAATAACCAAAGGCATTTATCAAACAATTTTAAATTAAATAAACCGAATGCTAATCAATTACATGAACCCTAACCAAGGTCGAAAAACAAGACCTCAAGCAACACCAACTGACCACAGACAAGACAAACAACACTGACAAGGTATTAGACCAGATACTCATCCTCTTTGAGGATGATGGCTAAGGTAGGGGACCAAGTGCTATCTCCGATCAACTAGGACAACATAATGGGCTCATATGAAACTAGAGTGCCCAGTGTTAGAAACTTGGGTTCTAATACCAGGTGTAACGCCCCTGCCAAGGAACCCCAAAATATTTACAGACGGACAAACAATATTCATTGTACAAGAAAACCAACCAACTGACCAATGAATTACATTTACTTTTTAATTTATTAAGTTAATAGTTAAAGCAATTAAATATTATTCATTGAAAATCTTAATTTCAGTAACTATGAAATATTCACAAAGTAATATAATAAACACTCGATTTCACGCAAATGGGTAAAATCATTTACCCCCCAAATTATTTGCATATTATAATTAATTTTATAACCCAACTTTACAACCTTTTATATTTATTTATTATATTACTATTATTTATTTATTTTATTTTATTATAAACTATGATTATTTACAAATATGTTTATATTTATTTATCAAAGTACCTTTTTACTTAATAATTTATTTTAATGCATCAAATAACCAAAGACATTTATCAAACAATTTTAAATTAAATAAACCAAATGCCAATCAATTACTTGAACCCTAACCAAGGTCGAAAAGTAAGACCTCAAGCAACACCAACTGACCACAAACAAGAAACAAAACTGACAAGGTATCAGACTGGATACTCATCCTCTTTGAGGATGATGGCTAGGGTACGGGACCAAATGTTATCTCCAATCAACTGTTCCATTGGATTTAAGGCACACTTAGACTTGCCAATTTAGGTGGAGTCGATGCCTAATACCTACAACCTGCAGCACACAAAACGGTCGTGCATATACATATACATATAATCAGGCACACTGTGAAAATGAGTCACAGTATCACAGGGTACTCACAGGTGAGTGATGCAACACTGTTTCCTTCACCCAAACATATCAATAAGAACATCACCAACTCAAATAACAATCAGTTACATAACAATCAGGGTAAAATCAGTCACACGATAATCGCATAATAGTCATGATAAGATAATCACATAGAACTAATCATAACATGTGCATAAAACCTCAAGTAACAAAAGTGTCATCAAATGCACCATCATAGCAATAAGTCCAACATCAAATAATGTATCATAATGTCTCATCCTAAAACAGATCAACTGCTTAACATCATTAGCACATACATTTAAATATCCCTATTATTTTACCTTCATCTCTAAGTTCCAAAGCCAAACTATCTGCACATCCACAGTGAGAATGGAGGGGAACTACAAATTGTTTCTCTTCTATATTTCATTACTTCTATCTAGTGATAAGGTGCCTTCAAATTGTCCTTAGAATATTTTATTTCCAAAAAAAATTAAGAGATAATTTGCACATCTTTACTTTAGGAAAGACCTAAGAGTGAAACGTCTCATTTCCACTATAGTCATCCAAAAGGTCATCTATGTACATTTTCAGAGAAGAAAAATCCTTCTAAGCTTGAATAGCCTCATCAATGGCTTGACAAACTTGATCAAATATATCATCTAACCATGCCTGAGTTGCATGGGCCATGCACTTCATTTTATCAATTTTGTTTATCTCCTATTTAGATAAGACCATTGGAGGAACTACAGTGCCATCTTCCTTCTATAGAGGGCCCACTAGATGTTTAATAAGATTAAAGTTTGGCCACTTGTTCCTTCAATTATGTCTTTGTCAGCTCATCTATATGCATTCTCTGGACAATGATACTCATAGAACCTTGAAATTCTTTGATTTCCTACATTTTGGTGGTAAGACCTATATTCTTAGTGGACATTTAAAAATCCTCATGCCGCATCTCCTTATTATCTTCTCTACTACTGCAGTGGTAATTTGCACAACTCTGTAACCTAAAACATCTCTATAGATATAAGATTGCACTTTAGCTTTCTGTTTAGCCTTTGGCCCTTCAATCTTTTTGAGAAAACCAACCAAATCCAACACAGGAGCTTCAATTATAGACTATTTTTATTTTAGCCTTGCTTGTAACCATTTCGGAGTTGTAGAATCATTGTTATTCATTATTTATTATTGTTCAAGTGAACAAGAATTAGGAATTTCCTACAAATCAACATATGTATCTCTATTTGTGAAATGATCCTTAAGATCGGGTTCTCTACTAAGTGTGGAGCTGCTTTAGATATCTATCATAATATCTATCATGCTTTAGATATTAATGTGGATTTTCCATGCATAACAAGACATTAATAAAATAAACAATTACAATGCAATAAAAGCAATAACTTGCATCTAGGCAAAAGATATTCATCATTCTAATCAATGCATTTTAAACCTCATAAATTCGTTGTCGATTTGGGTGGTTTGTGTTTAGCGGGATGTGGGCAATTGTGAGTCTTCACGATCATGTAGGTGAAAGTTCCACCGTTATAAACTCTTTTTCAAGTCTTGTGGAAAATTAGGAGCTATTTGGATGTTTGCGGGAAGGACGCAGTGAACAAGAATTTCCATGTCTTTAAGGGCCACCTTTACAGGGAAACCGCATTATATGCATTAGTGGGAAAATAGTATACTATGTATGTTTAAATGACATATGCAAGGGTTTGGGTTTCAAAAGGATATATCCTTGCTCAAAGCAGATCTGCACAGAAAAGAAATGCAATAACTTTGCCTATTGTGAAGCTTCATAAACAAGATACCCCGATATGTAACGATCTTTCACCCAATCGACCCTATTGATGTTTTAAAATAATGAATTACTGTTAAGGTTTTGAAATCACAAACTTTAGTCGAAATACGACTCAGTTTAGGGTGCATCATACGCCTTCAAACCCTCGTATGGAACCAGCAGCGCTTTAGGGTTAAAAATAGACACCTGCAAAGTTGAAACAATCTCCATTTACATTTGGATGCATAATTTGTTTAAGGAATACGAAACATTTGGAAACCAACGTAAGCCAAAAATCCGTTCTTTTTTCAAAATTCATTTCTGGAGAAAGGGTTTAGAGAAGCCCTATTGGTTTTGGCAAATAAACCCGAAGTTTGCAGATGCGTGGTCAAATCGTTTCTAAACTGGCTTTGTGGATGACCTCGATCACTCGCGTGCTACAATTGGTAGAATCAACTCAAAACCTGAAATCGGTGAAAGTAGAAGACATAAAATGACAAAATAAATGCCAAGAACAGGTCTAAAAGTACCCAAGTATTTCTACATTAATTACTCATGTGAACCAGCGGGGAGGGCATTAAGTAGGGTTCTTGCAGAGTATTTTGAGTTTGCAGGATATTTGGAACTTTTGGGATATATCCGCCTACCCAACAGGATTTGGCAACATCCTAATTATCAAGCGGGCTCCATATAAGCAAACATGACATATAACATGGAACCATGTGGCAATGGCCAAGTTCATTCACAACAAACAAAAGGCATACATAAATAAATCAAAGAATCTATAACACTATACGATTGTCAGAAAATTAGAAAATTAGCCTCTCTAGGATCTAAAAACTTTACAAGGTATTATTGATATTGTTCAAATATCTTTGTAAGATATCAAACTCTCTTAATTGCTCTCATCTTATTTAGCAAAAGAATCTTTTTACAAATGGCAAACAATGTCCTTTTATGACTACATTTGGTAGTTACAAGTTATAGCTAACTTGTAGCTACCTCATAACCAGCTTGCAAACCTTAAATCTTAAAGTGACTTAAATCCCTTAAATTATTATTATTCTAGATCACTTTGAAAATATATTATTCTAGGCAAATTAAAAATATATAAAGTGAGACCCACAACTTGAATTAAAGTTATTTTTACAATAATTCTTGTAATATTTAGTGCGACTTAATCTCACTTACAATATCATATTTGCACATTTTGATGTGACATACTTCATGAAGACTTGCCACATTTGAAGACAAACTCATATTTAAAGAAGCAAACAATTTTAGCACTAAGCTTCCGTAATTTTCTTACAAAATGATTAACACAACCTCAAAGAATATGTAAGCATATCATTTACAATAACACATATTAATGAAGCACCCTAGATTTAAAGATACACTTATACTTAAAAACCAAACAACTCTAACACCAAGCTTCCAAATTCATTCTTTGGTCAATGTTCTCCATCTTCATTAATCATCACTCTTTCAAATTCATTTTTTGGTCAATGTTCTCCATCTTTATTAATCATGACTCATCTCAATCAATGTTGTCCATCTTTATTAATCATGACCCATGTCGATCAATTGCCTTGCAACATTTTATCAACATTATTATCACCACATGAACATAACATATTGTGAACCAATCATGCTAAACCATTAGAGGTTAGAAGAGTCTGTGAGAAAAGACTATTGTAATTCAATAAGAATAAACCACTAGAAGTTAGAAGAGTCCATGAAAGAAGACCACTATAAGCCAATAAGGATAAACTACTAGAGGTTAGAAGAGTGAGTGAGAGAAGAACATTGTAAGCCAATAAGGCTAAACCACTACAGGTTAGAGAGAAGACCACTACAAACCAATAACGCTAAACTACTAGGGGTTATAGGAAATCGCGAGAGAAGACCATTGTGGGCCAATAATGTTAAACCCATTTGCAAGAAAACTCTACCTCCATTGTAGAAAGACAACCACCAAGCGTTAGAAACCCATTTGAAAGGCACTTAGGGCAGAGGTCTTAGTAGCCGCCCATCCTAACTTTGTGCCCCCTAAGCTACTAAATGGTATTGTTGGATTTCGATGATTTTTTTCAATTTCTTTGTATGTGGCTTAAGAGCTTATGGCTATTGTTTCGGCTTGTAAGTAGTTACGATGAACACGGGAGGATTAGTTATGCACACAAAGGTCAAAAAGTGGTCATTTCAAGGTGACATAATTTTTATTGCTCCAATAATTGTTCACTTTGACCACCAAAAAATTTGCACAACTAATCCAATAAATATGCACAAATGCCCCAATAATCATGGGCTATTGGTACTGATGCAAGAGCATCCCTAGTTGTAATGCAATCCTATATCAACCAAAAACATTTCCTTTCTTTCATTTCAGTCTGTAGTTGTTTTAGTAGTTCATTCTACATTTCACCACATTATCGTTTCTCAGCTCGCAGAGCAAGATATAGCATCTACATCATATCCAAATTTTAGGTCATTTACATTTGTCTACAAAAAGTTATTGCTCTCAGAATTTTACTATTAATTCACAGCCAGAGTATTTGGGGCCAACTTGGTCTAGAATTGTTATGCATACCTATTCCAAAGCATGCGAGGCTTAATGGAGTATCATACAAGCATTTTGGTTCCAATGGGATCTATCTTGGAGATCTATAAGCCGTTTCATTCCACAAAGGATTATCCTATCATGCTTTGAGGCCAGCCTACATGCTTGATCATTCATTAGGGTTGTAAACCCTTGAGGCTAACGCAAACCTTTATTGGAGCTAGAGAATCATATTTAAGATAATTTGTAATTCATTCTAATCGGTCTTCGATAGAGTTAGTTTAGGATTTTCATGATTAGAGTTTAGAAAGTTCGTATTACCCCATTGTGGGATTGTAATAAGGCCTCTAGCTAGTTGTAATGTTGAATGCCCTTGCAGTAGGCCTGTGAGCCTTGGTTGTTCACCCATGAAGCATATGATGCATGTAAGATTACAATTCAATAAAGATCTATGTTTGTAGAATATTTTCTCGTGTTATTTCTACTGTGTTGAACTCTAAGCTGCACGATTGGACAATTATTTTTGGACCCCCCATTTGTGAGTGCACCAAGTGGTCTCAAAGCAAGTTCGTGAGTCCTAAAGGAATTCCTTGTGGTGAACAGATCATCAACCTGACACAGACTACATGTGTTTTCGATCAATTGGTGACTATGAGGCAGTTGAAAGTTGAAACCCTTGTAGCCAGATTGCTGAATTGAGACAGTTACACCGGATCAAAGGAGAGAGATGCTGCCAAGGAGAGCACCTGCTATGGGGAATGTCATTAGCAGAATGGATGAGATGTTAGAAATGATGCGAGCAATGTGAGTTTGATTAGATGCAGTTGAAGAAGATAGAAGGCAAGGTTTAAACCCTAGACATGAGGATGAAAGTGATGATGATGACCTAGATCATGTTGTGAATCAAATTGAAGAAATCGTAGACGGAGAAGAAGAAGAATCAAATCAAGTGAAGATGTTGAAAGCCATTTCGAAAATTGGTAAGCGACCTAGAGTTAAAATTCAAAATTACGTAGAAAATTGAAACCCTGAAGAATTGATTGATTGGATCAATGATATGGAAGAATACTTTGAATATGAAGAAATTGAAGATCTGAAAAGAGTAAGATTTGCAAAAAATAAGTTGAAAGGACATGTTGCTTTATGGTGGAAAGAATTTCAATTGGATAGAAATAGGAGAGGAAAAGAGAAGATCATAAAATGGGATAGAATGGTAACAAATTCTTCTTTATACCTGCTGATTATGAGCTTGAATTGTTGAAAAGATTGCAGAATCTGAGGCAAAAGGAGAGATCTATGAAAGAATATATTGAAGAATTCTACAAGATGATCATTAGGATTGGACACAATGAAGCAAGCAAAGAAAAGGTGGTGAGGTACTTCAATGGACTGAGAACAAACATCTAAGAGGAATTGAGTCTGGTAAAGATGACATCATTTGAAGAGGTATATCAATTAGTGTTGAAGGTGGAAGAGAAATTGAACAAGAAGTTTGAACAAAGGCAGAGAAATGCAAGAGGAAGATTCCAGAGGAGCGAATCACAAATCGAAGAAAGAAGACCTTATGCAGAGTATAACAAAGTGTTGAATGCACAAGACAACTGAGAGGGGGGGGGCGAGAATCAATTGTACCTTAAAACTTCAAAACCCTCACACACATTTAGATCCATATCCATTCATTAAACCCTTAAACATGTTATGATGATTTAGCATGAAAAATAAAATTACAGAAACTGAAATAACTTAACACCATACACAAGGGAACACCAAATTTACGTGGAAAACCTAAGAAGGGAAAAACCACAGTGAGGATTAGCTCACAATATAAGTAATATCAACACCGAATACAATAGGGCTCACTGCCCAAAGAAAGAAAGGCCCACTACCAAAAGGCTCACTACCAGAACAAAAGAGAAGATAGAGAAGAAATGTTACACAGAGAAAAGCATCTCAATGCAACAGAGAATCCACCACAATGTCACCAACACCTTCACAGTTTGATTGAAGAATTGTAGACACTTTCTGCTCACTGCATCTAGTAATCTAACAGATGAAAGCTCACACTCCACTTCTCAAATTCGCACTCTATAACTCTACACTTCGCATCATTCGCATCTCTCGTATCTATCTCATCATCCCTCAACAACTCAATCCTTATTTATACCATCATCAACCTTGAAAAATTTCTCCAAGGTCGGCTATGCACATCAATTGTACAAATTCAAATTAGGTTAGTGCCAAAACACTTCCATGGCAAATAGAAGTGAAGGCGGACCACATCACACCTTATCTGCGACCCAAATCAACAACACCATGTTACAACACACTTCTATAAACAATAATTATCCACCGCAAGTAGTGTAAACACTAGGTCGGTTGTTACCTATGTAAACACCATTAAAATTTTAAGTACACACTCCATTAAGTCCAAGGACGACTTGCGAACTACACACCACACTTGAACATGATCTAGAATATTCCTCAAACACTCTAAAATCCAACAAAATCCTTACACTCAGACAACTCTGCCATATACTGTTACTTGAGAAATTGACTTCCAAAGCACCAAACCTTGAACCACCTTGATTGAAAAAAGATACCAACACAATCAACACATCCTTAGATCTGCAAGATCTGAAACCATTCTACGGAGAAACACGGAGCAAAGACATTTCTCCCAGACACCTTTGCATTGCACAATTCACACACTATTAAACACAACTTCTTTTGTACAACAATCCAACAAGCCAAATTGTGAATACAACACCTTTGAACATCTCTCACCAACATATGTGAAGCACATAGGAAAATATTCAACTTGGAAGAAATGTGGAGCAACACAAGAACACAACTCTGCAACCTAGAACACCACTACAACACATTATTTCCTCTTTTTATAATTTTTTTTCAAAAGCACTTGGAAACCAAGCACCAAAAACACATCTTCATCATCATCAACAATTCCTCATCACCACCAATCCAATTGCAACATAGTAACTCAACCACATATCCATAAACAAAAGCTTAGCAAAGCCACACTAGAGGTTGACACCAATAGCTTTACTAATGACAACATAATGCAACTAATCAAAGCATGGATAACGTCAACTGCTCACACTCTTGCAACAATAGACATCAATGACAACATAGGCTTGTCGACATCAATGACAACACCAACTACTCATACTTGCAACAAAAAGATGGAAAACCCTACTGCAATGAAGAGAAAGACAATAATTCATACTGCAAAGGAAGAGAAGATAGAAATTTCTATTGTAGTGGCAAAGGAGGTCATCATTCTTACCGCAATGAGGGATATCGAAGAGATGTAGGAAGATCTAAGATGAGACCATTTAGAGGAACATGTTTCAAGTGTGGAGGTGGACATAGAGCATTTGAATGTCATCAAGGAAGTACTGGTAAGAAAATTAAGCATATCGGAAGAGCATCCTACGTGGATGAAGAACCTATTGGAACCCTTAATTCAGTTGGGAAACCAAAGAAAGGCGAATCATTGGTAATGGGAAGAGCTTTGATGCATAAAGAAGTGATTGAAGAACCACCACAAAGGAAGAGTCTGCTTAGAACCAGATGTAAGTCCAAAGGAAAGGTATGTAAAGTTATCATTGATAGTGGTAGCACTAATAACCTAGTTTCAAAAGAAATGGTAACCAAGTTGAATTTGAAGAGATTGAAACATCCAAACCCCTATAGGATAGCATGGATTTAGGATGAACATAAGATATTGGTGAATGGGAAATGTTTGGTGAAATTTCATATAGGATCATATAAGGATGAAGTGTTGTGTGATATTATGCCAATGGATGCATTAGAAAGACCTTTGCAATATGATAGGAAAGAAATTCATGCCGGAAGAAGGAACACCTATACTATGACTTCAAATGGCAAAAGAATTAAATTGATACCTTTGGAGGAAGAAGAAAAAAGTGAAGTATGTGGCACTACTAGACTATGTTTGGTAGATGGAAGGAAGTTTCTGGATGGATTGAGGCATGAGAACCTGTGTTTTGCATTGATTCCTAAGAAGAGTGGCAAACTGGAGGCAAATAATTCTATTGCAGAGGATGAAGAAGTGGTAGCATTATTAGTAGAGTATGAAGACATCATATTAGAGTATGTACCAGATGGATTACCACTAGTCCGGAGCATCAATCATCATATAGATCTAATATCTGGAGCAAGTTTTCCAAACAAGGCAACACATAGGATGGCATCGACATAGAATGTAGAATTGAATCGACAGATACAAGATTTGTTGAAGAAAGGTTTGATCAAAAAAAGCTTAAGCCCATGTGCAGTACCTATTGTACTTGCACCAAAGAAAGATGGAGAATGGAGAATGTGTCCAAATTCAAGTGCAATCAATAGGATCACTATCAAGTATAGATTTCCATTGCCAAGGATGGATGACATTATGGACTGTTTGAGTGGAGCAAAGTATTTCACGAAGATTGATATAAAAAGCGGATATCACCAGACGTGAATCAAAAAGGGAGATGAATGGAAGACTGCATTTAAGACTAATGAGAGATTGTATGAGTGGTTAGTGATGCCTTTTAGATTGACCAATGCGCTTAGCACTTTCATGAGATTGATGAATGAGGTATTGAAGAAGTTCTTGGGTAAGTTTGTCATTGTTTATCTGGATGATATTCTAATTTTTAGTAAGACTAGAGAAGAACATTTGTGGCACATTAGACAAGTATTGCAAAGGTTGAGAGAGGAGAAGTTGTTGATTAATGTCAAGAAGTGTAGTTTCATGAAGACAGAGTTGGCATATTTGGGTTTTGTCATTTTTGTTGAAGGATTGAAGATGGACCCTGAGAAGGTTAGAGCAATTGTTGAATGGCCTACACCGGTAAACATTGGAGAGGTAAGATCATTCCATGGATTAGCTAGTTTCTACTGAAAGTTTATTAGAAGCTTTAGTAGCATTTGTACACCTATGACAGAAACAATGAGAGGATATAAGGACTTTAAATGGACATCCAGAGCACAAAGAAGTTTTGAGTTATTGAAGCAAAAGGTGATAGAGCAGCCAATGTTAGCATTTCTTGATTTTGACAAAGTATTTCAAATTGATTGTGATGCAAGTGGAAATGCAATAGGAGCAGTGTTGAGTCAAGAAGGAAGACCCATAGCTTATTTCAGTGAGAAGTTGAATGATGCCAGAAGAATATATTCAATTTATGATCAGGAATTCTACGCTATAATTCAAGCCTTGAAGAAGTGGAGACGTTATTTGTTGCCCAAGGAGTTTGTGTTGTACACTGATCATCAAGCTTTGCAGTATTTGAACAGTTAAGGGAATTTGAATCAAAGACATATGAGGTGGGTTGAGTTCATGCAAAGTTATACATTTGTGTTGAAGCATTGGAGTGGCAAGTCAAACAAAGTTGCAGATGCATTAAGTAGGAGAAGGAATTTGCTGATATAGACGAGGATAGAAGTATTGGGTTTTGAAGAACTGAAGCATATGTATGAGGATGATCCAAATTTTGTTGAAGCATGGAAAGCATGTAAGGAACCAGTAGTGACAAACCAAAGAAAATGGTTGGATTATTTTATTCAAAAAGAGATGTTGTTCAGAGGAAATCAGTTGTGTATTTCAAAGAGTTCAATGAGGGAGAATTTGATCAAGGAAAAGCATAGTGGAGGACTAGCAGGACATTTTGGAGTTGATAAGACAATAGCTTTGGTGAGTAAACATAATTTTTGGCGACATATATATAAGGATGTCAAGAAGTGTGTTCAGAGTTGCAAAATTTGTCAAGTTGCAAAAGGGAGTAGTTAGAATACTGGATTGTACAAACCTTTGACAGTACCAAAGAGACCTTAGGAAGATATAAGCATGGATTTCATATTGGGATTGTTGAAAACACTAAGAGGATATGATTCTATAATGGTAGCAATGGACAAATTTTCTAAGATGGCACATTTCATTCCTTGCAAGAAGACTAATGATGTTGTGCATGTGTTGTTAACCTATTTTTCAAGGAGATTGTAAGATTGCATGGATTGCCTAATAGCATTGTTTCAAACAAGGACACTAAGTTCATTGGATACTTTTGGAGAACATTGTGGAAGAAGATGAAGACAGATCTAAAGTTCAGTTCAGCATATCACCCACAAATAGATGGACAAACAGAGGTAGTGAATAGAAGTTTGGGTAACTTATTGAGATGTCTGGTTGGAGACAAAGCAAGAAATTGGGATATAGTTCCACCGCAAGCAGAGTTTGCATACATAATTCAATCAACTGGAGTACAGGGAAAACTCCATTTTAGATTGTGATAGGAACACATCCCAGAGGAGTTGCAGAACTAGGAGACATCAGTATGGAGAACAAGAGGAGTGCATAAGCAAAGGATTTTGCAAGATTCATGGAGATATTGCATAATCAAGTCGGAAAGCATTTGAAAGACATGAACAATAAGTATAAGGAGAAGGCTGATGAGAAAAAGAGACAAAGAATTTGTTGTTAGAGATGAAATGATGGTATATCTAAGGAAGGAGAGATTTCCAGTTGGAACATACAATAAGTTGAAGATGAGGAAGTTTGAACCATGTAAGATTCTTAGGAAGTTTGATTTCGGAAAAACATATGAAGTGGAGTTATCAAAGACATTGGATATATCACCTATTTTCAATGTTGTAGATATATATGAGTATCATGAAGAACAGTCAAGTGGCAATAGCAATGAATTAGATTTGAAGGAGCAGTTACCACTTCAACCATTGAAGGAGATTGAGCAGATTTTGGACACCAAAACCGAAAGAAGCACTAGGAGCAAGCACTACAAGGAATATCTGGTGAAATGGAAAGGCGGACCAGTGGAAGATTCATCATAGATTTATCAAGCTGAGGTAGACCACTTTGGTTTTCCTCTAGCCCCTAGAAAGTGAAGGACTCACTTTTCTCCCAACCCCAGGTGTTTGATGCGGGAGCTTCCCTGGTTGTAAAGCAATCCTATATCAACCGAAAACATTTCCTTTCTTTCATTTCAATCTGTAGTTGTTTCAGCAGTTCATTCCACATTTCACCGCATTATCATTTCTCAGCTCGTGGAGTAGGATATGTCATCTACATCATATCCATATTTCAAGTCATTTGCATTTGTCTACAGAAATTTATCGCACTCAGAATTTCACTGTTAATTCACAGTCAGAGTATTTGGGGCCAACCTGGTCTAGAATTGTTGTACGTACCTATTCCAAAGCATGCGGTGCTTAATGGAGTATCATATAAGCATTTTGGGTCCAATGGGATCTATCTTGGAGATCCACAAGCCATCTCATTTCACAAAGGATTATCTTATCATTTTTTGAGGCTGACTTACATGCTTGATCATTCATTGGGGTTGTAAACCCTTGAGGCAAACACAAACCTTTGTTGGAGCTGGAGAATCATATTTAAGATCATTTGTAATTCATTGTAATCAATCGTCGGTAGAGTTAGTTTAGGATTTCCATGATTAGAGTTTAGAAAGTTCACATTACCCCATGGGATTTTAATAAGGCCTCTAACTAGTTGTAATGTTGAATGCCCTTGCAGCAGGCCTATGAGCCTTGGTTGTTCGCCCATGAGGCATATGATGCATGTAAGGTTGTCAATTCAATAAGATCTATGTTTGTAGAATATTTTCTTGTGTTATTTCCACTGTGTTGAACTCTAAGCTGCATTGTTGGATAGTACTGTCTAGACCCTCCATTCGTGACTGCACCAAGTACCAATAAAGTTGCACAAATCCAATAAGTACTTTTTTATCTATTGAATACACAAGTGGATAGCTATTAGTACATTTAGAATTTCTTAGTGAACTTTTAATTAACATGCATGGATGAATGATTGTTGGAACATGAGAGATAATTAGAACCTTTCCCTATCTTGTTCATCCAATTAATATGGATGAACACACAATTATGGTCACTCCAAAACACCTTCTCGGCAACAACGGTATCGAACCTTTACTTCGAATGCTTGCCACATACTTGGTTAACCTAGTATCTTATCCATGCTCATTCTTCTGCTTGACCGATTGAATGGATTGGAGGGTCAGATTTTGTATCCCAATGGCTTTCTTAAGTTGTTTGCATGCAATCACCAGTCAAACAAAGCTTTCTTTTTGTTCAAATGCAATGGCCGAGAGTATCAAGTTGAGAAACGATCAATGACATCCTATCAATGCCAATTCATTGTTCTATATACATTGGCTGCAACCTATGGAAAGTACTATCATCTTTTGTTCATGACATTGTACCTCTGTTCGGCGTTGAATTGATCTGTATACATTGTTCATCTGTACAAATTCTTTTGAATTTTTTGGGTTAAAGTTTTATAATCTTTTTAGGTAGTTATTTTGTATTTGCATCAATATTTTGAGTTTTCAACTAAAATATAATGAGTAACCATGAAAGTAGTAAGAGTGGAAAGGTTCAGATTTAACAAAGATTTTAGAGAGATATTATTGGGACTCTGAGTTCAAATAATTCATTCGAATGTTCTTCTAAACTCTTCAAGATTAATGCACAAGGTCTATTTAATCTTGCAATTTTTTTTTACAATTTGCAGCAATCATAGGCAAAGATAATATAAAAAGTTTAGAGGTAGTAAAGTATGGTCATGTCATTTGTGCAATAAGAATTATAGGAGTAACTATGAGAGTTTACTCTCATTTTATACGCATAAACAAACACAAAGCAAAAAGTTGTGAAAATACAACTTTAAATGAGAAGATCAAGGTAACTAGGTTGTATGTGGAGGGTGAATCAATAAATAAAGGAATTTGTTAATAAAGACTGCACAACCTAACATAGTATTGTGTAGTTGAACTATGGATGTTGAGAGATAGAAGAAAAGATCTAACTAAATGAAAGAGGGGTTATTATTGTTGTAGGGATTTCAATATGTAATCACGGGAAGTGGTTGTCTTTTATTACTAAATTTTCACTACCTATGTTAGACAATTTCATGTGGGACATTCTTCCTATTTCGAACAAATATTTAAAGATGCAATTGTTGTTCTAGTCCCTTGTTTTTGTCTCCTAGAAAATATAAACTACATACCATCCTTCTTCATAAAGAGCATTGGAAGGTGAGTACATAGTGATGGAGAACATGATTTGGATGAGAACAAGTTGCTCTATCATCATGGATGGGTGGACTCATATTAGATATTAACCACTCATTAATATCATTATCACATGTTCAATTGACTTATTTTATTAAAACTATTTATTTTTTAGGGAAGTGGAAGGATGCAAACTTCTATTTTTATTTTTTTTTACAGATACCATAAAGGAGGCTGGGTCCTCAAATTCGTAGGATTGGGTGTCATTCACCTTGCAAGTTCAAAGTCTTGTAATTGTAATTTATTACATAGACAACAAATAATGTTCAATCTTCAAATATCATGTAGACAACAAATAATGTCCAATCTCCAAATATCATGGAATTGAGCCAAGTTGGATGCTCATGTGAGAGAGGAGATTTGTTTATTATTTATTTATTCTCTAGGATACTTGGAATATTGTATAAAAAAATTCAATTCAAAGGTTACAAATAATTTGTCATGATTGTAAGTTGTAAGATCTTTTATATTTGTATTAGGACAAGGTAATCAATGCCCCCATGGACTACATAAGATTGGTATCTCAGTCAATTTGAGTGTTATAACCAAATTTATGGTATTTATGGCACATAAGAGGTGTGTAAGAGGCGTAAGAGGAGTGACATACTATTTTGAGATGTTTGATCGTGACCATGTGGTTGCTGAGTTTTTGCCATGACTCAATTATAACTCATAATTTTGGATACCACTTGATGGTTTCTTAATTCTAATGTTCCTACATATTATGAGCATGGGATAGTGAAGCATATGGTTCTTTGTAGGTACTCTTACACATCCAATCTATTGTCAAACTATACATGGATTGTATTATATACTTCATGTTTTGTGAAAAATAGGATCTCTTTGGGGTGGACATTTTTTTCACAAGGGTTTCTCCACGTATATCTAATGTAATGGTTTATATTTTATAAGTTTGTTGATTTTTTATTTTAATTCTCCATTATTTCATTAGTATAAGTTTATTGCCTCAATCGCATCATAATTGGATTAAACTCTATAATGCTCATTATTACATTGTGTCATTTATTATGTGTTTCAACAAAAAAAAATTGTACAAGTGGTGACCAATTCAGCTTGTGTATATAAATTAGTTGGCTCAATGGTGGAGGATGCTTAGAGACATCTTTTTGACCCCATGTTTGTTCATGCATTGAATAAAACAATTGAAAGATATTGGGACTTGATAGATTGGGTGAAGACAATGATGGTAGAAGCTAGAGACTCACATATGTTCATTTGTAACTATGATACCTCAATTGCTCTTTTAAAAAAAAGGGTTAAATTCTTTAGATCTAGAGCTATGAAATAGTGAAGTCACAAACGAGGGACCTCACCCAATTTAAACAGTCAACAATAACACCATAGTGGGGTTTGAACCTTGATGACAAGAACAACAACACAGCAACTTACCCATCACACTATGCCACTATTGACCCTCAAATTCTCTCTTTAAGACATTTTTGGGAAAATAATTTCTCAAGCCCATAGATAGTAGATATGCTAATTGCTTTATTTTGTTCTAGAGGATGTTTGAGGTGCAAGATCCTCTATGGTTAATGATGATTAATCCATAATGGGGTACATGGTGACACAACTAAAGAAAAATATCCTTGATGATAATTGGTGGTCCATGATGGGGCAATAAATTGTTATTTTCATTATTAAATTATTAATTTATTTTAGTATTTCTAACTTATAAATTATTTTTGTTCTTTGTAATAATGTTTACCTTTTTCATTTGAGTCTTAATTTTTTTTTTAATTTTAATTTACGTAACTTGTTTACAAATATATTTCCTCATCCATATCGCTTGTTGTGTAAGTCATAAAGATATGTTGATATACGCTCTCCTAGTTTTGGAGAGATTTACAAGATATTTGACAACATGTTTAGGTAAGTAAAGCAAAACATTCATAATAGGGATCCTATTTGGGATATCGTGAGGAGCATATCAAATCCAATAGATATGCACTAAGTTCTAGGAGAGTGACTCTTTTTAGTGATGAGACGTGAAAGAAGGGATGACTCTCTGAAAGACATACCAATGAGGACTCTATATTCTTTGGAGATAGTAAGACCACTCTTGTCTATTATAATCTAGTTGTACTTAACTAGTTGTGTTAGCATGTTCTAGTTATTTGTAGATATAAATGCATTTCTTTTTTCCTTTTGATTTACAAGGAGCCTAAATCATTATAGAAGAATTTGAGTCTAAGATAACTCTAAATTGAAACAACTAATTAATCAACATCAAAATATGTGTACCAATTCATGTCAAATAAATTTTTTTTTATTAAATAATTGTCATTTGTATTACATTGTATAAATATAATCATACACCATATTTAAAAAAGAAGATGGATAAAAATTGTCATGCTCCATACTATATATAAGGTTAAGTTTTAGACAATATATTCAGAGAGAAAAATTAAAAACCAAACTACCAAGTCACTAAACAGCAAGAGTTATAAATCTAGTAAAAAGAGGTGGCTCGCCATCATCCAGTTTTTAGGCTTCCAACAAAACATTAATTTAGTTTTAATGTTGCCTGGCTTATTCATGAAATGGCATTGGTGAGGCTCTATGAAAATCCGGCATTCTTCAACGAAGAGATTATACAAAAATATTCTAACATAAAGCCTTCCAAAGCTCAAGTCACATAAAGTTAATCCTATCGAGAGTACTTGCAGTTGATTACAAGGCTTTGATTACTACACTAATGTAATAGACCTGAATAGAACTTGTCTTTATGCAAAGAGTTTAGCAACTGATATTAAGGGTACACAGAGTTTTGTATTTGGGTACCGTATGTAACACTATATTCTGTTTTTTGATGGGGCTTTAGATTCTTAGTACTGTGCAGAAATGTTTTCATTGTTGCCTTCCCTATGAAAAAATAACAAATAGCATTGGCTAATTCCTGTTACTTGATGTATTTCCACTGCAGCTCTTGAGTTGTCAAAAAGCAATGTAGTGGCAACTATAGGACCACACTCCTCTGTGATTGCTCATGTTATTTCACACATAGCAAATGGACTTAAGGTACCATTTTTATCATTTGGAGCAACTGATCCGAGTCTCTCTTCACTTGAGTACCCTTATTTTCTTCGCTTCACACATAGTGATTTCTCAGAGATGACAGCAATTGCTGCTGTAATTGGTTTCTTTAATTGGAGAGAAGTTATTGCAATTTATGTAGATGATGACTATGGGAGAAATGGAATAGCTGCTCTGGGTGATGCACTTGGGAAACAGGCTAATATTGTTTATAAATATCGAATGGCTCCAGACACCACTAGGAGCAGCATGGCCTCTAACTTGGAAGATTTGGCTTTGATGACAACTAGAGTTTTTGTTGTTCATATGAATCCAAATGTTGGTCTGAAGCTCTTCACTGAAGTACACCGCCTTCAAATGTTGAGCAATGGCTATGTATGGATTGCCACGGATTGGCTATCCTCTGCCCTGGATTCTCTAGCTCTTGATTCAGATACAATGAAGTCACTTCATGGGCTCATCACTCTGCGGCGGCATTGTCCGAATTCCAATCAGCTACATGATTTTTCAGTGAGATGGAAAAATCTACAAAAAGCTGGACATGTTGATGCAGGCCTCAATGTGTATGGACTGTATGCTTATGATACAGTATGGGCACTTGCTTATGCTATTGATTCTTTTTTTAAAAAGGGGGGAAATATTTCCTTCACAGATTATCCTCAACTATCCACCGAAAGTGGAAGTCAATCAGAACTAGCAAAGTTCAAGGTCTTCACAGGAGGTCCGCAGTTGCATACAATATTGTTGCAAACTAACATGATGGGCTTAACAGGTCCTGTTCAACTGGATAGAAGAGGTGACCTGCTGGGTTCGACTTTTGAGATAATTAATATAGTTGGAAAAGATTTCCGCAGAGTGAGCTACTGGTCAAATGTATCAGGCTTATCTGTTATTCCTCCCGAGGGTAGAATTGTAAGTTCAGACAAGCAACCAGGTTTGAATAAAACAGTGGAAGATCTGATATGGCCTGGTGATAGAAAACAGGTGCCACGAGGGTGGACAATCCCAAACAAAGGTAGGCGATTTAGGATTGGAGTTCCTTGGAAAGGAGGAGAATTTGATAAATTGGTAAAAATAGAAGGTTCCAAAGTGGGAGATTCTTACTGCACCGATGTGTTTGCTGCTGCAGTAAAGATGTTGACTTACCCTATTCCTTATGAATTTATAGTTTATGGAAGCAAAGAATCACCTCCCAATTATGACGAGCTTGTGAAAAAGGTTGCTTCCAAGGTTTGTATCTAAACTTCTTTTAGTTTTTATATGCTATAATATTTCTGGGACTCCATGGGTTCATTCAGAAATACAGGGCAGCTACTTACAGATGAGATCATACAGGAATTTGACGCAGCAATCGGGGACATAACAATTCTGAAAAACAGATCAAATTATGTGGACTTTACCCAACCTTATCTGGACTCTGGCCTGGTAGTGATAGCTCCTGTCAGAAAGCAAAATTCAAATCCTTGGGCTTTCTTGAAGCCATTTACACCAGAGATGTGGATTACAACAGGGGCATTCTTTCTTGTCGTAGGAGTTGTTGTCTGGATTTTGGAGCACAAAAAAAACCCAGACTTTCGAGGAGAACCAAAAAAACAACTTGTTACCATCTTCTCGTATGTGTAACTTCCTCCTTGCCTATTTATATATATTCAACTACTGAATTTTTTTCATCTTTTCTTCTGCTTATGGAGTTTTTTAATCGGCTTTGAGCTTTTCTGTATATTTTGACAAGCTACAACCAAACAACCAATGGTTTATGTTATTTATCTGTACAAATCTATGTTTCTGTACGTTTCCATGATGAGGAGACACATTTCTGGGATGGAAGAAATTATCACGGATTATGCGAATGACAGGGTGAGAGTCAGGAAGAGGGCAGTAGACGGAGAATATATAATAAAAGAGAACAAATAAGTTAAGTTTGTGGATGACACCTCTCTTATGGGGTTGGCTCGTCTTCATGAAGCTGAATCTATTAGGCAAGCTTTGGACATCTACCTCGCTGCTTCGGGTCAGAAAGTTAATGAGCAGAAGTCTAATATTTTTTTCTTCAATACTCCTTTGGCCATCCAGAGGAGGATTGCTGCTATTTTGAGATTTCAAATTGGATCTCTCCCCTTTGTCTATCTGAGGATTCCTCTTGCCATTGGTCGTCAACCCAGATCCTCTTGGCAGATGTTGCTTGATAAGTTGAGGAAGAAGGTAACTCATTGGACTTATCGGTGGTTGTCTACTGCTGCTAGAGTTACCCTCCTTCAGTCTGTTATCTAGGCCCTTCTCATCTACAGATGTTTTGTTCAATCGGCCCCTATGTATTTCCTTCGCGAATTTGATGCTCTCTCTCGGCAATTCCTTTGGAGTGGCAACTTGATGACTTCTAAGTGGAGCCTTGTTAAATGGGATTCTGTGTGTAGACCTAAGCAAGAGGGTGGTCTTGGTTTACGCTCTTCTATTTTGAATGGGCAAGTTCTTGCGGTGAAGCTTTACTGGCGCTGGTGTACTAATCAACACCAGCTGTGGGCCCATGGTCTTAGCTATAAGTATCTTCGTAGTGTTGCTTCACATGAGGTTCCTCGCTATCCTCTGGAGGGAAGTGGTTCTATGATTTGGTCTACTTTGAAAGTGGGAGCCCAGTTGATTAAGCGTGCACTTTTTTGGATTTGTCATTCGGGATCTCAGGCTCTTTTTTGGTGGGATTCTTGGGATGGTCACCCACTTATTCTCTCTATTTTTCCTCATCGTCAACCCCTCTGTGATGTTTTTACTGCTGCTGGTTGGGACACCGTTGAGCATTACAAAATTGCTGAGCATTGCGGCTCTGTTGTTTCTTTCCGCTGGAAGCACCTTTCCGACAGGCGGGAGCTTGCTCATCTTTTGGCTTCCCGGGCTTGTAATTCGTTGAGGGGACCTGATATTTTAGCTTGGGATAGTTCTGATATGTCTAGGAAATACTCTGTGTCTACTGGCTATAAGCAATTGGGTCGACAATTGTTTGGGGATATTCAGGTCCCTTGGTGGAAGTATGTTTGGCATAAGTTGTCTTGGCCCAAGTGCAATTTCTTCATGTGGTTGGTGGCTCAAAACCGGTGTCTTACTTGGGATAATTTATGCAAGCGAGGTTTCCAGGGTCCCTCTTTGTGTGTGTTGTGTCATGAGGCTGAGGAGTGTGCTTCTCATCTCTTCTTCCAATGTTCCTATGCTCGAGAGATTTGGCATTTTTGGTGGCGGGTGTGGAATATGCCTTGTCGGCATGTTTCTTCTTTGGCTGAGTTTGTGGATCGGGGGAGTAGGGCCCCTGTTTCTACTTCCTTTCTTCAAGCTGCTTGGGCGATTGGCCCCTCCATCATTTGGAACCTTTGCTTGGAGAGGAATCGTCGGATTTTTCAGGATATGATGATGGGGGCCCCTCGCTTGTGGTGGAAAATTTTACATTCTTTGGGAGAAACGATTGCGGCTAAGTGTGATCTGTCTGAGTCGATTGCTCCTTCTGATGTTGGATGTTTCAACCGCCTTCATCTGCCTCTTCGCATCAGCAGCTTCTACGCAACAGGTGTAGGCATCCTACTCCGAAGGTGAATAGGGAGGGAAGATGGTCTCCTCCTCAAGGCATCCTTAAAATTAATACGGATGGCTTTTCTCATGGAAACCCTGGTCATGCTGGAATTGGTGATGTTGGTCGGGATAGTTTGGGAGATGTTCAATTTATTTTCTCTATTTATAAGGGTCTTCATACTAATAATCTTATGGAGGCTCAGGCAATTTTACTGGTTGTGGAGCATGGCAGTAAATTGGGGTGGCGCAGGATTATATGTGAATCTGATTCCCAGGTTGTGGTGAACTTGCTGAACAGGCGGAGGTTAGAGGATGTTAGTTGGCACTTGGCTTTGATCATTGAACAAATTCTCAATCTTTGTGTTTCTCTTGAGTTTGTTACTTTCACTCATATTCCTAGGGAGTGGAATGGTGTTGCTGATTGTTTGGCTAAATGGGCTTCTGACCATATTCATGATTGGAATTTGGTTGATCGGGGTCAATTACCCCCTGATTTGTCTCAACAGTTGGACCATTTGGTGGAGCTTGATAAGGCTATGTAATGTTTTGGCTCTATAATTTTCTCTTGTGTTTAATAAATTTTTACCCCTCTTTATGTTAAAGTTATAGATTTTCAGTTGCATAATTAAACACTGTTAAACATTCTGAAGAGCTGACATAACAGCAATGCCATCAGTATTGAACACTGTTACAAATATGCCTAGTTTCGATTTACAAGTAAGCTTTGTAAATCATATTTTTGTAAATGTCTGCAAGTTTCTCAATCCTCTTTAAGAGAATTTAAAAAAGGTTGGAATTTGCAAAGTGAAAATAGGTTAGAACAATTAGCATCTAGCAATGCCTTGGGTGAGACTAAACAAACCAAGTAAATTGTAATTAGTAGGAGATTCATGATTATTTCTAATATTTTGCAATGAATTGGAAGAGTGATTCTATCTTTGTTTGACCAAAAAATTGGGAAGAGATATGTATAAACTAGTTTTGTGCCAAAACATTAGATGGATTCAAAATGAAATGATAGTGAAACCACTTATAGAGAAAGCTATACATATTGTACAATCAAATCCAGCTATATTGAATCCAAGAAAAACATTGACTTGAACTATCAATCTTGAACTGGTAACATAGACATCAAGGTTGGAGAGAAATTCAATGATTACATTACCATCACATGTTTTGTGAGTGATGACAAAGCTACTAACAAAGCCACAAAAACTAAGTGTTGGCATTGATGGAGTTATGTGCCCCTAAGTACCTTAGATCCTCCTTGAGAAGTAATGGACCCCATTTGGGTGCAACCATAAAATAAGGTGGAAATTTTTGAGCAACTTGTACTTTAATGTATTGTTCTAACTATTGTTTGGAAGGAACTTGACCTACCTTCACAACTTGGAAGAGAAGGATTTCTTGTTGATGTGTTTGTTTAACAGAAGCATTGATTGGATTAGTTTCTATTAGTATGATACAATCAAAATTAGCTTTAGCCAAATGTAGAGTCTTTGTAGTGTTAGGTGTGTCCAACAAAGGTAGATGGTAATGTCACGAGACTTGTTCATTAAAAATAAGATGAATAACAAGGAAAGGTAGGGATATTGATTTCAAATACATTATCTCCTACATGCTTGATGATGATGTAAAGACTGTACCCAAGTGAATGAAGCTTGCGGTAAGGTCTCATCTATCATTCATTCTATAGATGCAACCAAACTCAATCATCAACTTGAAACATATGTGGTGTTTGTCATGGCAATTCTTGTTCTAGGGATTTTTTCCTAAAGGATGGTTTGTGCCTGTTGCTATATTTATTGAGTATTCTCAATGAATTTGTTATCTCTATAATTCCTTTTGAGTTGAAGAACATTTTTTTTTGAGGTTGACGCCATAGGGTTGCTTATGTTAATGGGCACCAATGGCCAATAATCCAAGAAAACCTAAAAGGGTTGTGCATTGTAGAGCTACTAGGGGAGCTTTGTTGTAGTTGTGTTGAATGAAATGAAAAATCTCATCACATTTGTGTCGCTTCTTGGAGTTGTACATCGTAAGAAGATGAACTATCAACTTGTTGACTATCTTTTCCTACCCATCAATCTATATATGAAAGTAGATTTGTACAATCTTGTGTCCATTATTGATCAAAGCCCTTTCCATAAATGACTTGAAATCTTATGTCTCTTTTAGAGATGATAGTGGATGGTAACTAAAAATGAATTTGTATAGTTTGAAAGTACAATTGAGTTATTTTGAGAGATACAATTGACTTCGTACAAGGTATGCATATCACCATCTTAGAGAATCTATCTACTAGTATTTACACACAATAATTAACCCTTTTGATGGTGGGCTATCCAAATAAAAAGTCCATAGAAACACATTTCCCAGGCTTTGTCAATATTGGAAAAGGTATGGCTATACCTTGTTACTTGACCAGTTTGACCATGGCTCACATGTTGTGCATGGATGTACATGGCAACATGATAAGATGTTGTGACCAATAGAAATACTTCTACAATATTTTCAAGGTCTTATCAACTCCAAAGGGTCTACAACCTTGCTAAAGTGAGTGTAATATGAGTTTATTCCACTTTTCCTTGTGTAGTACACAAGTGTTTGAGGTGGTATTGGAGTCTAGATATTACATGTATAAATTCATAATTGACTTAGCATTATTCAAGTTTTGATAGATATGAGAGAATTCTATGTCTTTTATATACAATTTTACATATATATTGGTCTCATTTCCACTTGCATCAAGCACACAAATGAGATCTTGAACTAAAGGTTAACTAAAGCAATGTACTACTAGATTAGAATTTTTGGTAGGAATGAAGTGGACCTAAGACTTTGATGGATTTAGTTGAAAACCAAAAATCATGGCTAAATCTACCTTTATTAGGTTGAAAATTCAAAAATCTAAACTAATGGAAGTTGATAGTGAAAAATCATAGGGGTGCCAAAGTTTGCATCCATGGAGTTCAAGCTCCCAAGGATGAACTCAAGGTCACCATAGGAATCAAAAAGTATAGTTGTGGTATTTCCCATACACTTTGTGGTAGCTCCTAATGGTCATATTTGTATAGGGTCAAGCCTAGGGACACGTTCCTACACCTTGGCCTGCTATAATAGCAATGCCATATATACCATATATATAATAGAATAGGATAAAAATAGAAGGTGGCATGATAAAGAGATAGAAGATTTCATGTGTAAGCACCCAAATATATGTGATGTGTATATTTATGCTTATAGTATGTAGAGACAATGAATATAAGACTTACATGATATGAATGAGATATGGATGGTCATATCTCACATGGTGTTATGTGAGTGTATGAGTATATTTATTTGTTTGTATGCGTAATATTTCACACTTATTCTAGTTTCATTTATCACACTAGGGTAACAACAAGGACATAGATAATCAAAACCTTAGGTATATATTTGATGTCAACATTTGGTTCTATTATTGGGCCCTTGGTTGTCGATGCATAAGAGAGAACTACAAAAGTGAGGAATAGAATTTACAATAAGGAATAAGTCAATGAAGTTGATTATTGATGGTATATATGTCAATAGTGCAAATGTGTGGTAGCATACACTAGGTAGTAATCCTTAGGGGTATTAGGCATCAGGGGTGTCACTTTGGAATGTTGAGATATCTTGAAGAGATGTGATTGTAGAGTCAAATTTTATCTCTTTTGAGGATGCATAAAATGAGTATTGATGATTAAACTAAAGCAATAATTGAAAAGGGTGATAACGATATAATTAGAGAGATCATTCTTAAGATTGAGATGGGTTATGTGCATAGAAAGAAGATGATACTTACTGAGAGAGAAAGATGGAAAAAAAAGATGCAACAAAAATAGGAGAGAAGAGAGGTACCAAAGGAGAACTAAGAAGGTGTAGAAAGCAATAGTGAAGCATGCCAAGAGGGTTGTGGCTGAAATCCTTAGATGAGAATTGATTAAGAGAGTTCCTCTAATGACATGAGACTCAATAATATAGAAGAACCTAAGTGGTCAATAACCCAAACTAGAATAACAAGGAAAAACTAACAAAGATAATAGAACAATTAAAGGAATATGAAGCAATGGACCTAGTATTTAGGAACACTACAAAGGTGGTGGGAAAGGAAAGGATTAGAATCATAAGGGCTCATTCATATAGTAGATATCTAATGAATGGACTATCTCCTAATAAATTGTTTGATTAGTTTCATCCTAGAGTTACAATAATTGAAGGGTATGAGGCTCGTAGATGACCTTAATTTCTAGAAGGAGCACAATAAATATTTGTGTAGACTTGTGGAATATTGAAGTGAATAGGTATGATGGAATGCAAAGAAGGGAAGAAATAAAGAAGTTAGTAACCTATAAAGAAGATGATAGAGGAGCCAACAATAGGATGGAGGAAATCATTAGGGATTTATATTTCACAAGAGAAATATTAGAGATGTTAGAAGAGAACAATCCCCAAGATGAAGAGGATAATTACTCTTGAATGTTGTTAAATCAATTTTACTAATTAATAACGAGTTTCCAAAAGTTGCATCCTTAAAGCTATAGGGACCCCACAAGGAGATGAAACCCCCTAGACCAAATGACACCCTTCATGTCATCTAAGTCTAAAAAGGTTTCTAAGGAAGATACAAATAGTGAATCCTTGCTAAGGCTAGAGGAAGTAAAGTTAAGAAGTGAGATTTTTAAGAGACTTTTGGACAAAAATTTCTTTGAGATTGAGCTTTTGAGAGATAAAGACAAAATAAAGAAATTGATAAAACAATAGATGAGTATAACCAAGTAGATACAACTTGAGGAAGGAAAGAGAAGGAAACCGAGAACAAATATAGGATTCAAAACAAAAGACAACAAAAAAGGAGATGTGAAAACACCAAATCAACAAAAATATCATCAAACTCACCTACCTTAACTAATAACATGGTAATAAATCAAGTTGAGCTCCCTATCTTGGCAAGGACATGAAAGAGGCCAATAAACATTTATTCATTTTAAAATCTCACTAGAGAAGATTCAGGGTCAATAATGGCTAGACTAAGCTATTCAATTTTGTGGGAAATCCTAGGGATGTGTACTAAAATGGTACATGAAGGAGTGCCTTGAGCATTATAAAACATGGGATGACTTGAGGACCTTATTCCAAGTAAATTTCCACTAACTTGGCATTCTCTTGAAGAGTGTAAGTAATATGTAGGAGATGTTATAGTGCAAAAAGGAGTTAAGAAACGAGTGAACAACACTTTAAGAGTATAGTCCAAAAACTAAAAGGGCCCTTGATTAAAAAGAATGGATCAAGTCTGACCATATATTAGGATGACAATTGATGGGAATGTATTCCCAACTTATATTCATGGATATGGGAAGGAGAGTCATCAAATAAATGAAATTGAGAAGTTATTACTAGAATTAGAACAATTGAAGTTAAAGGAAGATACTTGTGAAGGAAGATACTAGGGGTGCATTCCCCATATTGAGAAGTAAAATTGGTTGCACCCACTATTGTTATGAGGGACACCTAACCAATAAATGCCTAATAATTGAAGGACCATCATTTTGAGAGTTGAGGCCCAAGTCTATATATTATGAGTTGTGTGAGCAATGGGATCAATATATTATGGATGAATGCCCTAAGTCAATCTTTAATAAGCACGTGGATAGGAAATTTCATCAAAGAGGCATTGCTAGGGAACACAAATTAACAAATAAAGGATTTAATACCCCAACACATGGCTACCGTGTGTTACATTGGAATACCAATCCCCAAGATGCCAATTGTTTAAACCAAGCAATACCATAGATCTAAGGTTTTTATCCAAAACCCTTATTTCAAAGATAATGGACAAGAAAAAAGAAACATTGGATGAATATAAGAAAGATGGATTCACAAATGAATATTTTGTAGAAGAGGAATTCAATTAAGGTAATGGTGAATAAATGAAAGAACAAGTAATGGGAAAAGAAAGAGAACACGATAAGGTGGAACAAGGTAAGGAAGAATAGTTCATCAAAATTATAATATTGAGGAAAATAAAATGGAAAGGAAGAAGAAGACAAGAAGAAATAAAAAGAAAACACTACTATGATGAAGTATTTAGTACAAAAAGTAGATGGTTCTATGGATAAGATAAAAAAATCAAGTCAAATTAGATGCATATATAGTGGTACTAGTATAAAGTATCATCATCAACACCATCGTAATCCAAAACAAATGGACATGACTTAGCTATTGTCTATCTAGAAAATGGAAATAAGTGATGTTTTAGAGGAGGTTGAAAATAAAAATGAAAATGGAGATAAGTGATACCTAACCAATCCCACAATTGGTATAACTATTTCTCCAGTTATAATAACCCCTTCCCCATAAATTTTAGAGGAGGTTGTTTATCTTACATTATTGGCATTCTTGCCAAGAATTCTCATTCCCATAGTGAATTGCCTCTAGAGGATCAAGTTTTTGCATTGCAGACCCCCCTAAACATCTAATGCTTCCATGAGACTTCAAGAGATTTTTACATTCTATTTTTCCAAGCTTCTAAGCTTCTTGCATATAATTCTTAATTTTCTTCAATATCTATGCTCTTTCCTATCATCAAATGGAGATCCCAACTACTACAAGAAGGATACAAACAAAGTTGGATCCTTGAGGATGCAAACTTGCATGAGCACCAAATATCTTTTTAGAAATATCATAAAACTCAAAAATGTCGAAAGAGAGAAAGAAAGGCCTTGATCCAGACACGAGACACTCAATGAATAAGTACACTCATCCTTCTTCATCATTCAATGTTTACACTCAATTGTCCTTGAGTGAGACAAGATTGGATCAAAGCAATCTTATCTGAGATTAGGGAAAACTTGCTAGCTCAGGATAACCCATTAAAAAAATAGTTAAAGAACAAACACAAATCCTGCAACAAATTGAATTAAACACAACAAGAACCTACATCATAAAAATCTTAAATCGAAGATCACATCATAAACCACTTTTGTGAAGGGAAACTAAGCAAAAACTGAATTTCTAAGAGAAATTGGAAATGCAAACTTGAACTTATTGTAAGAACTAACAGCCCAACTCCGCTTAATTAATCACAAAAAAGCAACAAGCATCAACGCCACACACAAATAGGTCATAACAACAAACCCGTTGTCATATTCAACATTCTACTTCCCCATGAAGTGAACAACCCCTCGGTCCAACCCTGCTCGATTAGCTTTTTCCACGAGAGCAATAATAACTTGGTGTGTGCCTCTTAACAAGGATCCAACACATGTTCAGAATTCGACTCATTCGTGTTCTGCTCAAGTTGATTCTAACCATCACAGTTTGGAGATTAGAATGTATCTTTACTAAAGTTTGGTTTTTTTGGCTAATGTTTATTTTGTCCCTTCGGTAAAATAAGCATTTCTTTTAGCCTGCATGGGTAGCGGAGTTGGCTTGGGCCATGGGTTCGCTCCTCATTGGTTTCGGGGTCGACTCTGCTCCCGGGTTTACCTGGTTGAGACTGCCTTGCGGACTATTGGGTTCCCATAGGAGACTAGTCTCGCCCCAGCTCGCCCCCTTGAATGCTGAACTGGATCATGAGAATACCATATCGTTAACAAAGAAAAATAAAACATTTATTCCACAATCGTCACTTTTTCCAATATTTGCTCCTCATCCCTAGTGTGAAACTGTGCTTTGATCTTGTGTTTCCTCTATTGTTCCCGTTAGTCTCTGCACGATTGTGGTCAAGTGGTTACTTGGACTTCTCCAATCACATGACCAGAATTGCTTGAGATAAGTTTTTTAGTAAGGTCCTACATTACATTTATATTTTTGAATGGAATGACAAATAATTTATTAAAAATGCTTTTAATTTATATTACGAAACTGTGAAAACTTGGACATCTCACCACATTGTGTAATGATTCTGTACAGGTTCTCCTTCTCAACAATGTTTTTTGCCCACAGTAAGTTTGATAACTTTCTGCTTTAATTAATTTTACTGAGCTTCTTTGTTCTACTAAGTACTACAAGTACAACCAAAATCGGTGCTTGTCTCCAAGTTTACTACTTACAATGAATGATGACATATAAAATCTGATAAAAAACAATATGGGACTGATGCAGAAGAACAAGTTGTGAGCTGCCTTGCACGGATGGTTTTAATCATATGGCTGTTTGTAGTACTAATCGTTCAATCAAGTTACACAGCAAGTTTGACCTCAATCCTTACTGTGCAACAGCTTTCACCCACAATTAAAGGAATTGATGATTTGATATCAAGCAATGTCCCAATAGGGTATTTAAGTGGGTCCTTTGTTAGAAACTATTTGTCAGAGGAGCTTAATATAGCTCAATCCAGACTTATTCCTCTTGAATCTCCTGAAAGTTATGCTAATGCTCTGTTGGAAGGACCAAGCAGAGGAGGTGTGGGAGCAGTTGTAGATGAGCTTCCAGCTATCAAAATCCTCTTAGCAAACCGGTGTGGTTTCAAAATGGCTGGTCAGCCATTCACCAAAACTTCATGGGGATTTGTAAGTATTCTCTTCATTTTTGCCCACAACCATTGTTTTTCTGGCAATTATTACAGGCTTTTACAAGTTGTATTTGCATTTCAGATACTCTACTTTTCCACTTTTCCTGAAAAATCTGAATTGTGGGTTTTGGGTTTTTCCTTTTTCCTTTTCTGTTGGTTGACAGGTTTTCCAAAAGGGCTCTCCACTAAAATTTGACCTATCACTAGCAATTCTGAACCTTTCAGAGAACGGTGAACTCCAGCGAATTCATGATAAATGGTTGGGTGTAAATAGCTGCAATTCACATGCCGAGCAGGAAGGACCCAAACAGCTTGGTCTGTCAAACTTTTGGGGTCTTTTCATGATTACGGGCGTGACATCCTTTGCTGCTTTTCTTGCTTTTATATGTTCTTCGGTTATTCAATTCAGGCGTCGTCCAACTACTCCCGATGATCCAAAGAACAGCAGGAGTGCTCTGATAAGGTTTCTTTATTTTGTTTGTATGGAAAACAAGACAAGACTAAGGAGGAGGAGTAAAAGACTAATGAGCAGGGGGAACTGGGAAGTAAGTCGCACCGCAGTATATGATAGTGGCTGTCATAGTCATAGATAATTCCTAGTAACAAAACTGTGCAAATAAAATGGCGAGCTATTTGCACTTTTTATGGATTGTCCTGAGTTTATTACAATCAATAGAAGGATTTTTTTATCTTTTGGTTCCTTTAAGTTAATTTTAAGAAGATTTTTGCTACAATGATCACAATAATTATGTCATATAAGGATTTATCTTGACAGATCGATAGCATATGCCATTCACAGAGAAAATCTAGAGTAGCATTATGGGTTGTCAAATCGTGATCTTGATAAAAATAAAACAAAATTATAGTTAATATTTATTTTTTTAAATAAAATAATAAAGTAATTTGTAAAAATTAAATAAAAAGTTTTAAATTATATATATAAGTTATAAATAAATAAACAAAATAATTTTAAAGTAAAATAAAATAATTCTTATCTAAATAAAAACAATTTTTTTAATATAGATGAAGTAAACAATAAAAGAAATAAAAAATATTTAAATGTAAATAAAATAATTAAAAATTGATATTTAAAAATATTTTTAAGTAGATATATTTAAGGTGTCTAGATTAGTTAAAGGTGAGGGAATATTAACTCATCTTGATTGATTTAAGAGTTGAACATACCTTATTCCTAAATATACTAGGATATGCATTTGTTAGCCAACTAATACTAAGGAGATTTTAATTAAAGTTGTCATGATTTCATAGATTTATTAAATATAGGGGAGATGGCTTAGTACTTGCACACCCTAATTTTGCATACATCAAGCTCTTAAATGGTGCATCGGACTTCCACAAAAAATTTAGCCCATCATTATATGTGACTTAGGGGCTTGAAGCTATTGTTTAGGCTTATAAATAGCAATGAAGACCATGAGATGAGTTGTTATGTGGACATAGGTTCTTAAGTAGTCATTTCAAAGTGCTACCCAAAATATGCACATGGATAGCCCCACCAATAAACTTTCACAAATCCACTAATTAATACTTCTAAATATATATGAATATCAATGTCATATGTTTATGACATGATCAAATATATTTTGAATGCCATAATACAATTTTGTGTAATGTCACCTTATAAAATTGTAATGCCATGTTATATTCTACTTTATGTCATGTTTTAAATATACTTGAGGTCCATTTATTTTACACCGTGACACCATTACATATTACAAGATTAACCCTACACCTAATTGGAAATATCAAGAGCACTACATTTGCATAGTAATAAACAAAAAATATTATTATTATTATTGAGAGAGTTCATTTGGAAATGCATTACGATATGGCTTTTATTTAAAGCCTCTCAAATATAACTTCTCGAACTACCAACTTATGGGAATGTAACTAATTATTTTAAAACAAAAATAAACAAGTCACTAAGGTGACTTTATTAAGGTAAACCTTAATATTCCAACACCCCCGCTTAAGTTTTATATGTTAGAGTAAAGGTTTTAACTTAATTATGTTAATTAAGTTACTTTTATTCCTCTCTTAAGATTTCACTTTAGTTTGCATATTGTGACATTTAATAATTATATTAATTATTAAATGTCTACCTATTAAGGTTTCTTTAGGGTTGCATAATCTCCTTTTATAAGGATTGATCATTGTATTTTATCAACTCTCTGATTAATACATCTTTCATATTTCAGAGTTTTAAAACCCTCTCTTGCTTTTTTCTCCATTCTCTTCCCTATGACAAGTATCTCTTTGCATGCAGGTGTTCTTGGGCTCTGAAGTTGGTTTTGGCAACTTCTACATGGTAGTGGATTTACTGCAGCATGTTCTTGTTTTGAAGAATTTGGAGTTATGAGGATTGGATCTGGCTTTCACAGGTTTTCAATTTGATTTTTTGAGGATCTGGGGGTCGCCTAATTTTTTGGGAATTTTGGGCCAAAACGAACTTTTCCATTGAGTCTGGAGTGCCCAAAAACCCCTATTTTCATATAAAATTTATCCAATTTGGACATAGTTGCACCATAAGGCAAAAAAAATTTGCCC
>VDFB02281492.1:29566275-29616478 GCA_007258455.2 Sequoia sempervirens | reverse complement strand
GAGTGCCCAAAAACCCCTATTTTCATATAAAATTTATCCAATTTGGACATAGTTGCACCATAAGGCAAAAAAAATTTGCCCCAGAGCCATACAGCCCCAGGGCACGCCATTCGAGGTGAAAATCTGTAAAAAAAATTAAAAAATAATTTTTAATTGATTTTTTAAAGTTTTTTATTTAAAAAATGGTGCTCCCCGTTTAAAACAGAGCCGCTACTCAATAGCCGCTCGACAGCCACCGGAGGGACCCTCGGCCAGCAGCACAACCGGCCACCGACCCACCACCGGCCAGCCACTGCTCCAC
Source organism: Sequoia sempervirens (assembly GCA_007258455.2). NCBI lineage: Eukaryota > Viridiplantae > Streptophyta > Pinopsida > Cupressales > Cupressaceae > Sequoia > Sequoia sempervirens. The sequence goes on along the minus strand of VDFB02281492.1, from coordinate 29,616,177 downwards.
CATCCACAGGCCCGTTGCTATAGCTTCATCGCTGCGCCACCTGCGTCTAGTCCCCTAGTCGCCCAGCGGACCAAGGGCCAAGTTTTTTCAGCCCCCAAGGCTTACAGGGGGCCAACTTGTGTTTTTTTAGTCACCTTCACAAAATCGGCTATAACTTGGGCATTTTTTCTCCGATTTTCAAACGAAAATAGGTGTTTGAAAGCTAGCTCCGAGCCCGTTCTAATGGTGGAAGATTTTTTTTCAGAATTTTCCAGTTTGATTCTTTTTTCCTCAGTCAAATTCAGATAATCATTTTTGCACTCCGAGGGGCGTAACTTTTGTGTCTGAACTCCATTTTTTCCAAACGAATAGGCGTTGGAAAGGTGGTTCTATTCTCTTTCCAAATATTTCATTTATTTTTCCAGAATCTACCCCAGGTACATTTTATTCAGTCTTTTGTGTTTTCACAATTCTTACAATTACTTGGACGTTTTGGCACTTGCAAAGGATATGTTTGCGTGAGATGGCATATTTCGATCTGCTTTATATGTACTTAGATAATTAGTCTCTAATTTTTTCATTTGAGTGAGTATAATGGGTTTTTCTATTCATCCTTCTGTGATCAACTTGGATAAGGGTAATTATGAGTCATGGGCAAAGGGCATACTTACACATTATAGGTGGCTTAATATTTTGCCTTATTTGTATGATCTCATACCTACACCAGACACATCAAGGAGTTTATCAGCATGGGTTATTATTTGAGATCATATTGTAGGGGTTATTGGTTGTAGTGTTAATTTGACACTTTGTGTGCTTTATCTGACATTCGTTGTCCTCGCACACTTTGGCAATGTCTTTGGGAGATTTTTGGAAATTCTAATATCTCTCCATTCCCAGAGGATTTCGTTGCAGATTGTCTCGTCCCTCTTGTAGATATAGATTTCATACCCTATGATAACCGTACTCTAGAGGAGCTTGAGTATCTCACAGGTCTTGCATGTGACGATGGTTTAGAGACTTGTATTCATGTTCCCACTCTTGAGATTGAGACTACATCAGCATCTCCTATTGTTCTTGATCAATTTGACATCGCCACATCTTTGGCCCCTATTGATTCAGAGCAACAGGACATCATACATCTTTCAAACATAGCTACTGGGATTCATATCTTGCAGGAATATCATCCTTGTTTGTAGAGTCCTATATTGCAGATCTGGAGGATTACTTTGAGGACATTCATCTCCTCTACCTTGACAGTCAGGTCATCACTGTATGCCCACCATTATCTATGCATTCAGAGGTTGCATTTCAGGATTCTCCACATCAGTTTGGATTTGGCATCATTTGTTTCAGTTCAGACAGAGAGATTCTTCAGCATCCTATCATGGCACACATCTTTAGACAGATTGGTTCATCACTCTTCACAAGGTTTCTTCGATATCGTCCTTTGGATCCATTTCTTCCCAAGGGGAGGAATATTATTTTCCACTTAAGGATCTCCTTTTGGATTCTACATCAAGCATCCACCATTACGACAGGAGTTTCTTCATTGTGGGGGGGCCTTCTAGTCTCCTTCTCTCTCTCCTATGGGGGGATCATATTTTGTACTTGTGTGATAGAAGCAGTTCTTGGGAGGTCATTTTGAGTCCTCCTATCTCTCTTCTTCTTTCACTCTTGTTTTTCATCTCTTTTTGGAGTAGATTTTTTTCCATGAGGTTTTCTCTATTTCTCCACTTTACAGAGATTTTGTTGTATTCGGGTTCCTGATCAGGCCTAGTTGTCGGGACCCATTTTACTTTCATGCATTGTAGTTACCTTTGCTTTCTTGCACATGTTTGTAGCTGCACTCTTGCTCATCTTAAGGGGGGGTGTTAGAGCAAAGGTTTTAACTTAATTGTGTTAATTAAGTTACCTTTATTCCTCTCAAGATTTCACTTTAGTTTGCATATTGTGACATTTAATAATTATATTAATTATTAAATGTCTACCTATTATGGTTTCTTTAGGGTTGCACAATCTCCTTTTATAAGGATTGATCATTGTATTTTATCAACTATCTGATTAATACATCTTTCATATTTCAGAGTTTCAAAACCCACTCTTGCTTTTTTCTCCATTCTCTTCCATGTGACAAGTATCTCTTTGCATGCAGGTGTTCTTGAGCTTTGAAGTTGGTTTTTTCAACTTCTACATTATATTCTATACAACAAATCATGTTGTTTGAAACAAATAAATTCATTGTCTTTAGAAGATTTTTCTTTGAAAAAATAAATCCTAAACCAACTATTACTCTATCAAGCTACCTTGTAATCCTCAAAAAGGTGTAGCTCTCAAGTTGAATTCCCGAGTTCTTAGATTACTACCTCCTTGAACTCCTAAATCAAAGATCCCCAAATTATTGGACAACAATCTATTGCTCCATCAAGTTGTATCATTACCCTTTAAAGGGTATAATTCCCTAGATCCACAGACTCCAATTATTTGGGAAAGAATTCATATTGAGTTCACCAAATCCTAGCCTATCTTCAAAAAACAAACTTCACAATATGTGTATTTTTACAATTCTATCAACATTAATAAGGAAAGAAAAAATAACATATGCTTCTCATACAAAGCACCAAAAATAATATATGATTTTCATACAAAGCACCATCTCTAAGCAAGAAGTTTACTTGAGATGATGGAAAATACTCAATCCTCCAGTGCCTTCGACCTCCAATGGTGAAGGCTCAAAATTAGTATTCATCCCTCGTATCTTCAAAACAATAATCTTCAACAAGAACATCACTAACTTGAGTCCTACAAGTCCAAGTTGTGTGACCCTTTTTCTAACAATAATAACATTCCATTTCTCTTTTTTTATTATTTCTTCTACATGTATAATAGATTCTCATATTGAGCATCAACTTTTGAATCTTCTACATTTGTTCTTTTTTCTTATGCTAAAAGGGTTGAAATCATTTGTAATGTTTGAGAAGTTATTTGGCTAAGTGTAAAAATAATATTTATATATTTTGAAGGAAAACCATTTAACAAAATAGCCTTAACATCCTCATCATCTACTAGAGTCTTGACTTCTATTAGTTGTTTAATAGGATACCCCAAATTACTTATGTGATTTGATATAGTGATTCTATCTTCCATTTTGAACCTAAACAATTGAAGCTTTAGGGAAAACTTTGCATTAACTGCTTTTGCTCCAAACATTTTATTCAAATTATCTCAAATTTATTATGATGATTTGTCTAAACTTGCATGATGTAACTCAATGTCAGAAAGAGCAAGACCAATAATAGCTTTAGATTTATCATCTCTTTTATACTATTCCAATAATTTTTTTGCATATGTAAGTGTTGTTTCAATCCCATTGATTATTCCCCATAAATTTGTGTTTGTTAATTGCATTTGAATTTTAGTTTTCAAGTATGAAAGTTGAATCTATAATATTATCTAAAGGGATCTCCATCTTGAAAATAAAAATAAAAATCTATTCCAAAAGGCTTATGCCTACCTTATAACTCCAAAACTAAAAAATAAATCCTTAAAAGAATTTGTAAAACCTAATTTTGTTGCAATGCTTCTTGTGATGCCACTACACTTATGGTAATTGATTAAACATACTAATTACTTAAATATTGGAAATTGAGCTGCAAGTTGTCATGTATTTACCAAATTGCACATTTCTCCAGTTCGCATTGAAAACTTAATTGCTTCGCCATCCACTAAAAAATTATAGCATCTTAATTGGTGGCTTTCAAAGGCTCGATGGAGTGCAGGAATAAGAAATAAACACATCATAGGAACCCTACACCTACAGTGTAGTCTTCCATCAAAATTTTCTCTATAAATGCTCCCCCCAAGTAGCTATCAACATTATAATAGATAGTTCATCATAATAACACCCATTCCTTGTGTTTCTTGACCCAATGATTAACAACAATCACAACAACATAATATAGTAAGATGATCAAAACCCTCATGATGAACCTTCCTAGTGCTCTAATACCATATTGGAAAATTCAAGAGCATTACAATTGCAAAGAGAGTTCATTTGAAAATGCATTACAATATGGATTTTATAAAGTCTCTTAAATATAACTTCTCAAATTATCAACTTACAGGAATGTAACTAATTATTTTAAAACAAAAATAAGCAACCGCTAAGGTGACTTTATTAAGGTAAACCTTAATGTTCTAGACATGCCTAAATTTTACCATATATTCTAAGGCTCTCCCTTTAGGCTCTACTATTTTTCATGATGGGAATTGAGAGCATGAAATGTTGGTATATGTAGCTTGATCATGCTTTAGGTTTATATTTTGGCCACTTTGCTCAATGTGGTTTCTCCCCAAATTAATTAATGGGGGATTGTAGGGGAGAGCCCCTCCTACAAGGTCTAGCAGGACCAGCCCCCCAATGGGAGCCCAAGGGCAAACACCGTGATGGGGTTTTGGGGTAGAACCCTCGAAGAAAAAATTCACTATATTTTAACAAAGAATTGGTTGCAAGTTCTTTTTATAATTTTGTTGAAAAAATAATTCCTATCTATTCGAAATAATTACTATTTTCTTTGTTGTGTATTGAAACACCAATAGTCATGTAATGTGTAGTTGGTTGCACGCAAAAAGTCATGTGCGGTTGAAGAAAAAGAGTCATGGTTTTTTTGAGATATGCACAACATGTGAGGAAATTCAAAGCAGAGGAGAATGTGAGAAAAAATTTGCATGTTGCAACATATTGCTACAAGTTATTTGCAATTTGTTTATTGTTGGAAGTTTAATAAAACTGGACTATTGTTGTTTGTGGATGTAACCTAAAGGGTGAACCATGCAATTTTTTTGTTGTGCACCTCTATGAATTCATTCCTCTATTATGTGAATTTATTTCTTTGTTGTGTCTTTTAAATCTACATTATAATTGGTAATTTAACTCCTTTATTCTATCAAAAAATCCTAACATGAATCACCCTCATGATCACTTATCTTTAGTCATTGACAAAGAAAATCTCAAGAAATGGAGGACCAATGATTTATGGATTCTATTCATTTGTGTTGTGCATCACATTCTCAAAATTTCTTCTTTGAAAGTAGGAGTCTTGATCATATTAGTAGCTTTAAATACCCACCAACTTCATTGAATTTAATTAACTATCATTTGATGACCCTTAAGTTCTAGTGAACTTGAGTTTTGAAATTGTTTAGGTGGTGATCCTATTAAAGCTAGCTCAGATATCATCAATTTTGCAAGGGATTCATTTATTGTTTTGAAAAAGTGAGTTTTGTTATTTTAATCTGGAATTTTTCTGTTTGGGTTGTGTTTGCTAATTTTTTTGAGAGGCTCTAAATTTGTTTTGATTAGATAAAGCGGGAAGGGCCCAAACCCATTAAAAACCATCCATAGAAGAAAAAGAGAGGAGTCTCATAAGGAGTGAGACAATAGAAAAATAAATAAAAAAGCACTAAGCAAAAAGAGCAACAACCAACAAATAAATAAAGGGACCAACCCAAGACCAACCACCTAAGAATACCAATTATTGGTTGCTTAGGAGGTGATGGCCTTTGATGGCTTGCCACTCCTTGGTTAAGAATTGCAACTTGTCCTTGAAGGGCAGATTGTTGGGACTATTTTTAATATTATTCTCTAGGGTGGTAGGTTGGGAATTCTCTTTGGATTTTCTTTTCTTTTTGGAGCTTGAAGGGGAAGTGACAAAAGCTTCTTCCCTTTCATGCTTAGCACATTTTTTCTTTAACTCTTGTTGAAAAACCTAAATGGTCACCATCATGTTATTGACATTATGCTTGTTGTAATCAATGATCTCCTTCAAAGTAAACAAGATTTTGTCTTGGCTTCCTTGAAGGGTAGCAACCACCTTTTCTAAATTCTTATGATCCTCAGTCAACCCAATCACCTTCTTTATGCTCCCGAGATCCTTCTCTAGCTCGCCCCAATTATCGAAAGTTACAAAAATTCCTTTTATCATTTCCCAGTACTCCTCATATGTTGCCTCTCCATTTCAAGCAAAAGTCTTGTTCAAAACAATAGACTCCAAATTTTGAATTATTTTCTTGGTTGTCAGCAATTGGGTAAGCCGCCATTTGAGAATGTTGTTTTAGATATTAGTAGTCTTGCACAGGACGTTAACTTTTTCATAAAGATAAACACAATTCTTGAAAGATGGGGGGTTTTTAGAGGTCGAGGGATCTTCAGTCATGTCCTAAGAAGGAAAATTATCCTTTTGAGGAGAGGGAGGGGGGCTAATAGTGAAGTTGTGGGAGGGAGGAGAGTTGGAAAGGGAGGCATCGAGGGAGGGGAACCAAGTATACATGGAGTCATCATCCAAGGAAATTTTTTGAGAGGGGTCCAAAAGGAAAAAAATCTTTCTCAAGGAAGCAAGGGAATTAGTATTTGGGGCTTTTCCTTGTGAGGAGTGTGGGGGGTTGGATTGGGTTTCCTTGCTCGAGAGGAGAGATGGGTTAGTAACAAAGGAAGGAGTGTTATTCCTTTTAACAATGTTGTCCAAATTGCAGCCTCAGGTTTTGGGAGTCAGATTATCCTCTCAGACTCTGGGGTTTTCTAGTCCTTGTCTTTGTTTGTCATGTTGTCTATATGTTGTTCATGTCTTAGTTTTGTTCTTTGTGTGGCCTGCTTGGCATGTTCTGCCAAGCCCTAGTGGCCCCTATTTGTAAGGGATTGGCTCCCTTTTATCTTTCTAGTTCATGTCTTGTTTTGAACTGGCTTCTTTTAGGCCCTGAGGGCTCTCCGTGTAAAGGGTACAACACCCTGTAAATGTTGCTTACTTTATCAAAAACAATGTTGTCTAAATTCATTCCCACTTGGATTAAAAAGGAGTTAGTTATGCATGGGAGCAAAGAGAATGTCGAGGTGAGGACGAGATTAAACTAGTAGAGATAGTGAATTAAGCCTTGGTGGAGAGGCAAAGAATTTCCATTGTAAAGGGAACTTGTACATATTGCTCCAATAATAAATGAAACTAGAAGGTGAAATTTATCTTCACATTATGCCTAAAATGATTAAGCATAGGAAAAAGTTGAGAATTAAACCTTTTGTAACAACCTTCTAGAGTGACGTACCTCATAAGAACTTCAAAAAAATTCTTCCAAACCCTTGCGAGGTCCTCTCTATTAAACCCATTTTGCATACAATTATTCTTTTCACCCCTCTTCAAGAATCTTTCCATATCTTTTAGGTAGTTCCCCTTGGGTTTTTTGGGAAATTGGAACCTTTGAGGGGAAGCACAGTAGTATCCAAAATGATATCAACATTAGCAGAAAAGGAGATGACCCTGACATCAAATAACCCATCCTTCCAAGATTTAGCGAACTCAACTAAAAGGGCGGGTTCATGACCTTTCATAACCTCAATGTAGTGGATCAAATTACCCTTTTGGAGAATAGACCAGAATTTTTGGTCATTCTTCAAACTCTCATAATTATTGGGCTCCTCTTGGACCAGGTCACCACCTATGGCAGTTAGACTATTGCCAACGCCAAAGCATCAATGAGACACCAGGAAATGGAGGTTCCAGAAACTTCTATCACTCAAAGGAGAGGCAAGATGAAAATAGAACTTACCATAATAAAATGAGGGGAAAGATCACATAACACCCTAAGCAATTGGGGGGGTACGTGTGAGCCTTACACACTTGGGATATTTCAGTATCTATCTTTGATATTGGAGGTGAAGAGAAATTACTCTTCATTAATGATTGAGGCTCTCATGTGTTCCAAGAGTAGATTCATATCATTCTAAACTTTAATAGTTTGGAAAAAGGACCCTAAGTTTTCCATCAAATTCACATAAACATTACCTTCATAGAAAACATGCTTTAATCTAATATGCTTGAATCTCATCATATCATGGTGAGATTCCTCAATGAGATCTCGAAGAGACCATTTGGGAGTGGCTTCCCCATGCAGCATCATGATTGCATTTTTAGGAGTCTCCTTCGATTAGAACTTTAGTTAATCCTTTTTTTCTTAGCCAACTGGATGTTATGATATGTGACATGCACCTCAACAAGGTTTGATGACTAGATGCCTAATTTGATAGCATAAGCAAAGATCATCAATTCTATGCGATCCCTTAGGATACCACCCCCACCAACTCAACCCAGGTTACCTTTCGTAAAACCATCAAAGTTGATTTTTAGCCAACCCTAGTTAGGGGGAACAAAAGGTAGTCTTTCTAGAAGAGGAAATTTAAGAACTCATTTCATTGAGGATTTCAATAATGTCCCACGAATTAGCAATCCTTATCTCAAGAGAAGATGTATTCCTTTTAGGATTAGTAATAGGAACACCTGATGAGGGCCACACTACCCAAAACCCATAGAAATCACAACAACAGATGCCAACACAGAAAATGCAAGACAGAAAAATGCCTCACTTTCAATTATTTTCAAAAAATGAAATTACAGATTCAAAGCTTGCATGCTACAGCCTCATGGGCTTGATTCATTACAACAAAATCAACTCTGAAAAAAAAATCTACTATTTGAAGCCACAATCTGCACTATCAAGACCACACTCTAAAACCCCCACTTAACCCTTTTTATTTTCCCCAATAACCGCCCTAAAATGTTCTAGAAAGATCAAATTTCCCCTTTTTGTTTTGGCACCAAAAGTCTCGTCGTTTGATTTCTAGCCTAGGAAGAATTTTTTATGAAATTCACTTTTTAGAAGACCAACTTCGTAGGGCCATAAATTTTAATCTGGGTGTCCAATTTTCTATTATTTCTTATCATTGGAAAGCTCTCGACAAGCTCTACAACACATGAACCCACTGTAGGTCAGTTCTGCCACTTCTTGAGTTTCAAGGCCTCTAAAGCTTTATATCTGAATTTGAAACTGCATTGGAGAAATTTCCTAGGACGGAAACTTTAATTTCTCCCCAACCATGCAGGGTATTGAAGTGATTCTTTTGCGACCAAATTTTTTTTTAGCTCTACTCCTTTGGGTAAATTTTCACATCCATACAAGCCCATTTTGGATGACTTATTAAAAATAGTAAGTGCCCATTTTTTGCTATTTTTGGCGCCTAACAGTCTTATACCCCTTAAGTGCCATCATGGGACTCAAAACAACTAAAGAAAATAAAGAAAACATTTTTTTTTGGGTGATGCAATATTTCCCTACACCGTTGGATGCTCCTGCATCAGACACCCAAGGTAATTTGAAAAGTGACCTTGTCACTTCTCAAGAGTTAGAGGGAAACCAAGATGGTTAACCTTGGCCTCAAACAACCATGATGAATCTTCAACAGGCCTTCCTCTCCATTTCATCAAGTACTCTACATATTGCCTATTTCTTGTGCTTCTACCCACACAGCTCTTTAGTGGTCCCTCCTCTATATCACCTTCATGATACTTTTTCAAATCAGCAATGTTGAACATAAGTGAAATTTTTATTCCACTAGGCAACTCTACCTCATAAGCATTTCCTGAATCATGCTTCTTCAAGATCTTGCATGATCCAAACTTCTTCATCTTTAACTTGTTGTATGTACCAACTAGAAACATTTCCTTGCACAAATGAGCAATGACTTCATCTTCTACCCGGAACTCCTTATACCTCCTTTTCTAATATGCCTAAGCCTTATATTGTGAGTTCATTTTTTGATGTGTTTCTTCATTTCTTCGTACAAATTCTTCAGGTTCTCAACAAAATCTTCAACCTTAGCACTACTCTTCTCCCCCTTATCCATATTTCTCATTTTGGAAGCAATTCTTTGACTACTCCCATATACAATCTGGAATGGTGATTTACTAGTGCTCCTATTGACAAAATTGTTGTAAGAAATTTTTGCTTGTGGTATAATCAAATCCCATCCCTTAGGCTTATCTCCTACTAAGCATCTTAGCAGGTTACACATACTCCTATTCACCACCTCTATTTTTCCATCAATCTATGGATGGTGTACAAAACTAAACTTCAAATCTATCTTCAACTTCTTCCAAAATATCCTCCAAAAATAACCAACAAATTTGGTATCTCTGTCTAAAACTATACTCTTTGGTAGACCATGTAGTCTCACCACTTCTTTGAAAAACAACTCTGCAACATGAACAACATCACTGGTCTTATGACATGGAATGAAATGTGTCGTCTTTGAAAATCTATCCACCACCACAAATATGGAATCATGCCCTCTTTGTGTCCTTGGTAATATGAGAATAAAATCCATACTAATATCCTCCCATGGCCTCTCAGGTATAGGTAATGGTTGATACAATCTAGTATTCTAACTTATTCCTCTCTCCATCTGGCATACTCTACAACTTTGTACAAACTTCTTCACATCCTGTTGTAACTGTGGCCAGTAGTAGTTCTCACAAACAAGAGCAATAGTCTTATCTCGACCAAAATTCCTAGACAATCCTCCACTATGCTTCTCCTTGATTAGATTCTCTCTCATAGAACTCCTTAGAATGCATAATTGGTTTCCTCTAAACAACATCCCATCTTGGATTAATAAATCAAACCATCTCATCCTATCCAATGTAAAAGGTTCCAAACAAGCCTTCCAAGCTTCTGCAAAGTTTGGATCTTTTGGATACAAACTCTTGAGTTCATTGAACCCAACAACCTCTATATTCATTTCTATCAACAAATTTTTCCTTCTACTCAAGGCATCTGCAACTCTATTTGACCTTCCACTCCAGTGTTTCAAAACAAAAGTATAACTCTACAAAAACTCAACCCATTTTAATCGCCTTTGATTCAACTTTCCTTTACTATTGAGATACTGCAAAGCCTAGTGATCGGTATATAAAAAAAATATTTTGGCAACAAATAGAGTCCCCATTTCTTCAAAGCCTAAACTATAGCATAAAACTCTTGATCATAGACATAATATTTCTTCTTAGCGTCATTTAACTTCTCACTAAAATAGGCAATAGGCTTACCTTCTTGACTCAAAACAACTCCTATGGCAATGCCACTAGCATCACAATCTACCTAAAAGATCTTATTGAAATATGGAAAGGCCAAAATAGGTTGCTCTGTAACTTTCTTCTTCAACATATCACAACTTTTGGCTGCTCCTATAGTCCACTTAAACTCTTTTCTATCTCCTCTCATTGCTTCAGTTATAGGTGCACAAATACTACTAAAATTCTTAATAAACTTTCTATAAAAACTTGCTAGACCATGAAATGATCTTACCTCTATAACACTCCTTGGGGTATGTCATTCAATAATATCTCTCACCTTCTCTAGATCCATTTTAAGACCCTCTGTTGAGACAAAAAAATCTAGATACACCAACTCTCTCTTCACAAAACTACATTTCTTCAAATTAATCAACAACTTCTCCTCCTTTAGCTTCTCAAAAACTCTTCGGATATGCATCAAGTGCTCCTCCAATGTCTTACTGAAAATAAAAATATCATCTAAACAAACAATTACAAATTTTCCTACAAATTCTTTCAATACTTCATTCATAAGCTGCATAAATGTGCTCAGTGCATTGGTTAGCCCAAAAGGCATGACTAACCATTCATACAAGCCCTCCTTGGTTTTAAAGGATGTCTTCCATTCATCTCCTTCTCTAATATGGATCTGGTGATATACGCTCTTCAAATCTATCTTCGTGAAGTACTCAAATCCACTCAAACAATCCATAATAGCATCCATCCTTAGCAAGGGAATTTGTACTTGATGGTGATCTTGTTGATGGCTCTAGAATCTGTACACATCCACCATTCCCCATCCTTCTTTGGTGCTAGTATTGTAGGTACTGCACATTGACTCAAACTCTCTCGAACCAATCATTTCCAAAACAACTCTTGCACTTGTTTGTTCAACTCTTCACTATCTGTTGGAGTCATACAATGAGTTGCCTTATTCGAAAAATTGGCTCCAAGAATTAGATCCATCTGATGACTAATATTTCTTCCGAGAGGAAAACCTTCAGGTGCATTATCAAAAACAATAGCTTGAAACTCATTCAACAAATTTGAAACCTCTACAGGTACCTCAGTAGTATCTTCTTTATCAACTCTAGGAATCAATGCAAAACACATATGCTCATGCTTCATACCTTCTAGGAACTTTCTTCCATCAACCAAACAAATTCTTGCATTACTACATACCTTTTAATCTACCTCTTTCAATGGCTTCAACTTATGAGTAACTCCATCCTTTGTCAAAGAATAGGTGTTGGCATGTCCATCGTGTATTGCTCGTTGATCAAACTGCCACGGTCTGCCTAACAACATATGACAAACATCCATAGGAATAATATCACATAATACCTCATCATGGTAATTTCCAATCTTGAACTTTACCAGACATTGTTCATTTACCAAGGCTTTATGGTCCTTTTGCAACCAAGCAATCTGGTATGGGTTCGGATGCCTCCTTCTCTCCAACCGCAACTTACTTTAACCATTTCTTCTGAAACAAGGTTATCAATGCTACCTCCATCAATAATAACATTGCAAACTTTACCTCCACACTTACATCTAGTGCGAAAAAAAATCTTCCTTTGAGTTGGCTCATTCTCCTCATTCAGCAAGGCTCTTCTAGTAACAAGAACCTCTCCTCTTTTTGCATCCTCAAAATGTGAAGGCTCGACATCTTCATCAACATGTGCAACTTGTGCATTACCCTTAGGTCTTCTATTTTTCCTTCCTTGATATTGAGGACACTCATAGGATCTATGTCTTTCTTCTCCACATTGGAACAGGTTCCATGGAAGCCTCCTCTTCTCAGTCCTAGTCTAGATCTTCCCCTTCCTCTTTGGTCTCCATTATTCTAATCATGAGGACGGTAAGTGTTATCTCCTTTCTAGTTTTGGCTCTACTAGAGCCTTCACCCTTCTTTTAATCTTCATTTTGACCTCCATATGATTTTCCATCGGTCTTTCCTCCATGGCCTCCACCTTGTTGTTTGTTCTCAAACCTCTTATTCAGTCGTTCTTCAACCTTTAGTGAAAATTGATAAGCATCCTCAATGGTGGTCATTCTTACCAATGTCAATTCTTCCTGTATGCTTGGCTTCAACCCATTAATATAACGAGCAAATTTCTCTTTATTCACCTCAGAATGTCCTATTTGAATCATGACCTTGTGAAATTCCTATGTGTATTCCTTCATCGTCCTTGTCCCTTACCTCAAGCTCTGCATCTTCTTGAGCAGCTCCAATTCATAATTGACTGGAATAAACTGTTTCTTCAATTTTGACACCATTTTGTCCCATCTAGAAATTTTATCTTTCCTTTGTCTTCCTCTTTCGAACTGGGCCTCTTTCCACCAATACTAGCGTGACCTTTCAATTTTGTCTTTTCAAACCTCACTCTGTGAGGATCTTCAATCTCATCAAACTCAAAAAATTCTTCCATGTCATTGATCCAATCAATCAATTCTTCAGGATTCAAATTTTTGCTAAAAGTTCAAACCTCCATTTTAGGTCTCTTCCCAATGCTTGAGGTCACTCGTAGCAATCTTCTTTCTCCAGGATCCATTGGATCCTGCTCTTCCTCTTCCTTTTCCTCTTTCATTTCATCTTCACTGTCATCTCTATCTCATTGCACATATTTTCTTTGAACCTCTTGTTGCAAGGTTTCTAATTGCCTTCTAAGGGCTCTAATTCCATCTCTAGGTGGATCTCTTCCTCCACCACGACCTCTACCTCTGCCATGCTGGGAAAGTCTTGGAGGCATCTTGAACTCAACTCATACTCATAGGTCCTATTGCAACTGCCTCACGTTCGACGCTATGTTATAGGCTCAGTAACTCCTGCTCTTATACCACTTGATGAGGGCCACACTGCCCAAAACCCATAGAAATCACAATAGATGCCAACACAGAAAATGTGAGATAGAAAAATGACTCACTTTCAATTATTTTTAGAAAATGAAAGTATAGATTCAAAGCTTACATGCTACAACCTCATGGGCTTGATTCATTACAACAAAATCAACTCTGAAAAGAAAATCTACTATTAAGAGCCACAATCTACATTAGCAAGGCCACACTCTAAAACCCTCCACTTAACCCTTTCTATTTTCCCCAATAACTGCCCTAGAATGTTCTAGAAAGATCAATTTTCCCCTTTTGTTTTGGTGCCAAAAGTCCCGTTGTTTGATTTCTAGCTCAAGAAGATTTTTTTATGAAATTCACTTTTTAGAGGACCAATTTTGCAGGGCCATAAATTTTGATCTAGGTATCTAATTTTCTATTATTGTATATTTTTGGAAATCTCTCGATGAGCTCTACAATGCATGAACCCATCGTAGGTCAATTCAGCCACTTGTTGAGTTGTTTCGAGGCCTCTAAAGCTTTATATGTAAATTTGAAGCTGCATTGGAGAAATTTCCTAGGACAAAAACTTTAATTTCTTCTGAACCGTGCAAGGTATTGAGGTGATTATTTCGTGACCGGAAATGTTTTTCAGCTCTACTCCTTTGGGTAAATTTTCATGTCCATACAAGCTCGTTTTGGCCGACTTACTAAAATAGAAAGTGCCCGTTTTTTGTTATTTTTGACTCTTGGTAGTCTTATACACCTTAAGTGCCATCATGGGACTCAAAACAACTAAAGAAAATAAAGAAAACTTTTTTTTTTGGGGTGATGCAAGATTGCCCTGCACCACTAGATGCTCTTGCATCAACACCTTTAATATTTTTCTTGATATTATGTTTATGAACTTATATTTCATATCTACTCTAGACATGTTTATATCAATTCTAGACATTTGAGTTTATGTTTATGTTTTAGATATACTAATGTATGTACACATGCATACATTTATGTTTGAGATCTATAAATATCATAGATGAAATTTTTGTTTATGACTTCTTATGTTTCAGAGATGTATATATGTATGTTTATATATATGTAAATTTTAGATATCATGTATCCCTCTGAGACATAATTTATGTTTACATATTTATGTTCATGAACTTATGTTTTGAAACGAGCGATATATATATAATTTGGTTTATATGTACATGTGTATATTTTTATTTAGTTTGTAAGTTCCTTGTGGTCAGTAGAATCAATTTTAAATATGCTACTATTTATGTGGAGTAATTTAGAACCAATTTGGATTTAGATCTAAGAATTTTTTCATGATAATATGTCTATAAAAAGGCCTGGCATACATTAAAAATATACCAAAGTGATATGTCTTAGTTTGAGTTCTTCTTGAATGTGATATTATCCTATCTTGATCTCATCACCACTCATCCCCATAAATTGATATTGATTTATATTTTTCTTTTTTTTTAACCTTAAGATAGATCCATAGGTGTAAAATTGATATAAATCATTTATGTAGTTGTAAATATAAAGCTCAATATTTTATTTTAAAATTTATATGTTTAAACATTGATGATATTTTTATTAGTCATTGTGAGTTCTCCTATCCATATTATGTTGGTTTTCATTGTATGTTGTTATATTTTAGGAAATTCATTACGTTCTATTTAAAATTATGCTTAGATGTTGCATGTCCTAATCTATTGGCATATCATAATTTAGTAGAATAATTAATCATTCTATAAATGCATTATAAGTGAATACGTCATCACAAGCATATTGCATCCTTTCCTACACCATCATTGATCTTGGTTCATTGTCATTGAGTTAATTTATTTGGGGGCATAACTAAGTAGAATATGATCCTCAGTTAGCAACTTCCCAAATGATGTATATATAAACCACCCTAGACTTTAGACATAGGTATAATGAAATGAGTCAAATATACTATAACCATCCATCCCTACTATTTCACTTTTATAAGTTGAGGTTCAATTGTGTGTGTCGAATTAGTTTTAAATACACGTGGATTTGAATTAAAATATAACAAAATCAAAGTATAAATTTTGGGGTGTTCATCTAGGCAAGGCCCTAATAAATTAGCACAATGGAGAATCACTTCTTAGTATCTTCAACAACATATTCCTCTAGATCTAGAATCCAATTAAGTATATTATTTTATTTATTTAAATTCCATAATTAATTTCAATGGCATTCCCAACTCATATCTTGGCATATTATTCATTGATTTCTTTAATTATTTAGTTGGCCTATATTTTTATGTAACTGTGATTTATTTTTATTACAATCATGTAATGAATATTAAAAACTAAAAAATGAGATTGCTTTACTCATAAAGGAGTAGTCTTAAGGGGACCCTTCTAAAATAAACTAATAGAGATGAATGATATCAAAATCCTTAGGTTATTTAGATATTAATTTTAAGGCATGAGAGGCAAATTAATTGAGTAAATGATGGTAATTTGTAATGTTTTGGCCTCTTGCTAATATTTAGTGCATGTATGCCCCACAAGATTATAAGTTCCATGTTGTGAATTATGGTTCACAAGAGATCGGGTAGGGATATGAGAGACATAACAACATAAACTAAACTCATTAATTTTAAATATAAAGAATTTACAAGATGCATCCAATCATGTTGTAACGCTCTACCACTTGATTCTAATATAAAATTGAACTAGAATCAATAACATCTATTTAATATAATTTAAATAGAAATAGAATATAATGAATTTTACATGTAAAGATCAACATCCATAAAACCATCATAATTATCATCCATGTAAAGAGGCATCCATAAAACCATCATAATAATCACACGTGTATTTTAACTTTATGAACAATAAGGCTCATATTATCGTCATGTAATAAGAAAGACATGTAATAATTTATCACAACAATTTGTATGTAGAGTAGCTCAGGTAAATATATAGATCATCCATACATTTCAATAAAACAAGAAAAATCACATATCACACCCAAATGTTATAGATCTCTAAAGTGCACACTTATTGTTAATTGCTTAAATGTAAATTAACATTGGAAATACTTTAAATTATGACCAAGAAAATAGAACTGTTAGTGAACTAAGAAAAATATTCATTCCCGGGTAGCTCACTCATTCATGTACCACATCCATTGGTTCAACTCGCTCTTCAATAACTTGTAGTATTCTTTGATGATCATCTTTATCTAGTCTCCACTTATGACATCCATGTGCACTTGGAACTTGATGAAGAGATAGGCCAATAGAAATTACTAGGTGGATATAAGTTAATACACCATGTTTACAAGATGGTAATTAATAAAATTATTCCCATTTTGAACAATTTTGGCTTGTTTGAGATATGTCCCTTGCACTACAATTGAACCTATGGGAAACAACATTTCATTGCTTGTTTCTAGTTTTGTTAACTTCATCCTCTCCTTTGTGTAGCTTAATAAATAATAACTAACACCTT
This sequence comes from Sequoia sempervirens, assembly GCA_007258455.2. NCBI lineage: Eukaryota > Viridiplantae > Streptophyta > Pinopsida > Cupressales > Cupressaceae > Sequoia > Sequoia sempervirens. Next base: position 29,598,929 of record VDFB02281492.1, on the reverse strand, counting down.
ATATGTTTCCAGCCTCTACTATGACCATAAAACATCTCCTATACACATATATACAATGTTCAATTTAAAAAAATTAGAACCAATCTTTAATTGTAGGAAAAAATTAATAAACAAATTATTATTAAATTTTGTCTAAATTAACAAATATTATAATTTATAAATCAATCTAAAGTTTACAAGCTTTGCATATATATATATGCATGTATGCATGTACCTTTTTTAATCAATCTTGAAATATGGCCATAATCAATTGAAATCAAAGGATGCCTTCAAATATTTTGTCTTCATCTTCATTGTATGTATCAGTAACAACTAGTGACACCAAATTATATTCATTGACATATCCACATTATTGGTTGTTGCAATTATCATAATCTCCCAAAATGTAGTCATAACAAAAACAAGAGTACTCCCTAGTGCACAATGTCCATGTGTGACTATCTGTATTCATCACACAATGCAAAGATCTTGTTTTCTCTACACCCTTGCATCCATGTAGTAATCTTCTATCCACACCTACAAATTATGTATATAATTTAAAATAAAATAAATATATAGAGTTCTTAAACTTAAATTTTTAAAAGCAAGTGAAACTTTTTTCAAACAATAAATTACATACGTGATATCTCCCAAAATACTCTATTTGGACATGGGTTCCTCCATGAAGATGTGCCTACATCACATGAAAAGTGTTTCTTACACCATTCAACAACATCATGTGCATCATTTATATGATCTCCCTCATAATTAATTTTATGTTTTCTTAGAGCATGTTTGGTGTAAGCTCATGTGGCATCATGTCCACCCTTTCCATGCTCACTCTGAAAGAAACTCCAAACATGTGGTATATTATCGTATCAATGATATTTGTATAGTGCATAAGATGGCCTTGATGATTTGAATTATGACGCACACCCATTAGACTATACAAAATGTTTTTCAATCTTCACACCTCTCTTTCCAAATATTCAAAAAACTTCTTAAAGTAATGTTGGAAAAAAATGTGTCATGCTCTTTATCATCATTAATATAAAAGTGACATTCTTTCTTAATGACTCATTTTTTATTGTACTTTCAGCACCATCCAAATCCAATTGTGCATGTCGATAACATGCATGTACCATGATAGTGACCTTCTCTTAATAGTAATATTGTGTTTGAATCTCCTTTTGATGGGTAAAAGAGTATTTTTTTATAAAGTCAACTACTAATAAAACTATTCCAAGTGGGAAAGTATCTCCTAACAACTAATTTTTTTTTGCTTGCCACTAAAATTTTCCATAAATGTTCCAATAGGTACCTCCTCTTCTACATAGCCTAACCTTGTGGATTCTTTGCCAATTTTTGTTTCAAACTTTATGTACTTGTAACTCTTATAGTTTATCGTCTTCGTCATGTCAGTATCTTGATTTCTCAAAGGAATTTTAGTTGGATTTCTACATGTTTCACAAAGTCCTTTTATAAATTTAATTGGACTATCTACATCATCATTAGATTCATCACATAAGATGGATGTTATGAATTGACTTACCCATTTAGGAGGTGCATTTTGAGAACCATCACTTTCTTCTCTGATCTTTCAAAACACCTAATAGTAAAGATCAAATTCAATAGGATAACAATAAGAAGTTTCAAATACCTTGTTTACCTTCATATAATGTAGCCTTAACATTTGAAACATTGTTTGTCCAATCTTTATATGAGGATTTACATCACAAAATATCACATACATATCATGTTGTGTTATATCTAACCAATTTTTATATTGATGCAGAGCAAGGGTATACAATGATCCAACACACTCAAACAAACACTCACAAGAACCCTTAGTCATTAACCTATTGGATTTCCTTCTCAAACTATCATTGATCCTTATAGCCTTTCAAAATGACCTTTTTAGCCATAACATGTGGAGAAGAAATTATCTTCAAAATGCAAGAATAATTTGAGATACCCTTTTGGCTCTTATAACACATATCTAGAAATGGGGTATGGTTCCTTTGTACGGAATGGCCTAAATTTTGACTATTCCCTTTTCTATTAGGCCTAATTAAGCAACTAGGCTTGGCACCATCTAAGTTTGGGTTTTAACAGACCTTGAATTCTATTCATACACCTTAAAAACCTATCATAAGGTCTCAACAACCTATTATTTCCCCCCCCAAACAACCTCTTTTCTAACATAACCCCCTAAGCCACTAGGGTTTGACTACCAACAAGGCTCAAATGCACCAAACTGTCATTAAATGCTACTCTACATGTGTAGACCTAGGCCTTAGACTTTACAAGGAGGTTGAAGACATCAAGGATAGAATTTGGTACAAAGTTTCAGGGGTTGATCATGGCGGAAATTCTAGATATGGTAATTTTATTGTTTATTACAACCCTAGGTAGGGTTTTTGACTAGTTTCAGAAAAATGCCAATTTCTTCCTTGATACCTAATGAAAATTAACCAAATCAAAAAAAAATTAAAGGTGAGAGTACCCTCTATCATGTACAATCAATATCCCATCCATACAGAGCACCAAGAAGCTGTACAACATGACAAAGTTTTCAAAATGCAGAAAATATAGAATTTCCAGGTGCAAAACAAGAGGGTCTTCTGCAAATCTTCATTCCAAACTTTCTCTTCGATGACACAAGGATTTTTAAATATTTACAAACATCTTCCAACAATCTCTAACCACATTTCAAATTATAGACTAACAAAACATCATTAAGTCCATTTGTGACAAAAAGTGCAAAAAAGTTGCTTGACAACATTATGCAACTTTGACAACTTTTGCATGTGTACACTACCTTGCACCTAAGGACTCAACCTAGATTCCAACTAACATGACATGGTCTAGAAAGACCTTATTACATGAAAACAACACAAACCAAAACAAAATTCCAAGTTTTGACTCTTGGAGGCATAACAGACCTGTGGGTGCCCCTGCACCATACTCCCAAGTGAAAGAGAGCTCAAGTCCCACTTGAGGACAAATCTAAAATTGTGTATCCATGTTTTACAATGTCATCTTTAGTCATCCAAGAAGCATCTTCATGAGGTAAACCCTTCCATTTGACTAGGTACTGAAAATAGACCTTGTTCCTTGTCTTCTTGAGTTCCTTTATGTCCAAAATGCATTCCAACTCCAAAGGTTGGATTCGTGGGAGATCTCTAACCCATTCATCATCTGAGAAAGCTGATGAACCTGCACTATCACCTGCAACATCCCCTTTAGAATGGTACAAATCAAATACATCAAAAATAAAAGAAATGGCAACACCAAGGGGAAGCTCTATTTCATATGCATTCTCTCCAAATTTTTGCACCACTTTACATGGCCATATCTTCTTCATGTGTAATTTAGAATATTGTCCCTTAGCAAACATTTTCTTCCTCAAATGAGTCAAAACCAAATCCCCAACCTTGTAGTGAACCTCTCTCCTCTTTAGATCAGCATTGTGTTTATACTTGTCTACACTCCATTGAAGATTGTCCTTAACTTGGTGATGGATCTCTTGCATAGCCACATCAAATTGTTCACCTTCAACACTCCTTTCCATCCCACTGACATCTCTCAATTCAAACACACCCCTAATTTGTAAACCATAAATAATCTCAAAAGGACTCTTTCCAACACTCATATTCACTAAGTCATTGTAGGAAAACTCTACTTGAGGAAAAATCAGATCCCACTGCGTTGAATGCTCTTTGGTTAGACATATTAGGAGATTCCTAAGGCTCCTATTCACCACTTCATTTTTCTCATTAGTTTGAGGGTGATAGGAAAAACTGAAACTCAAATTAGTGTCGAGTTTCTTCCACAAGGTTCTCCAAAAATGACCGACAAACTTGTTGTCCCTATTTGAAACAATGCTAAGAGGAAAACCATGGATCCTTACCACTTCCTTGAAGAATAGACCTGCTATGTATGAAGCATCATTAGTGCTTTTACAAGGTATAAAATAAGCCATCGTAGAAAACTTGTCCACAACAACATACACTGAGTCAAAACCTCTTTGTGTGTTGTAGGAAACCCCATCACAAAATCCATCCTAATTGATTCCCAAGGCCTATTGGGAATGGGAAGAGGTTGATAAAACCCTAAATTAGTGCTACATCCTTTATCCCTTTGAAAAACAGTGCACTTTTCAACCAAGTTCCTCACATCAGTTTACATTTTTGACCAATAGTAGTGCCTCTTCAACTGCTCCAAGGTCTTATCAAGACCAAAATGACCTGCAAGACTACCACTATGCTTTTCTTTGATCAAGTTATCCCTCATTGAACACTTAGGAATACATAATTGTGCCTCTTTGAACAAAAAATCATCTTGAATCAGAAAATCAAGCCATTTCTCATTATTCCTACTACAAACAAGGTTGCCTACAACTTGCATAAATTTCTTTAAAATATGCACCCTTAAGATACATACCTTTTAAAGAATCAACTCCTACACTTTGTAACAGAATTTCCTACACCATTAGAGCCCTACTACTCAATGCATCTACCACCTTGTTAGATTGCCCCTTTTTATGCTTAATGGTGAAAGTAAAACCTTGCAAATACCCCACCCATTTAACATGCCTATGACTAAGTTTATCTTGACTATTCAAAAATTAGAGGGCATGATTGTTAGTATACACTATAAACTCCTTAGGTAGTAGATAATGTCTATTTATTTAATGCTTGCACCATTGCATACATTTCAAGGTCATAGGAAGAATACATTTTCTTGGCTTCATTCAATTTTTCACTGAAGAAAGAAATAGGCTTGTTTTCTTGACTTAGGACAACACCTATGGCATGGCCACTTGCATCACATTCAATGGTAAAGACCTTATCAAAACTAGGAAAAGCCAATATAGGTTGCTCAACTACCCTCTTTTTTAAATATTCAAAACTCCTATCAGCCTCACTAGACCAAACAAACTTCTTCCTTTTACCACCCTTAATAGTATCAATCATAGGAGCACAAACATGACTAAAACTTTTTGTAAATTTTCTGTAAAAACTAGTCAAACCATGGAAACTCCTTACCTCAGCCATTGATTTGGGTGTAGGCCAAATTAGGATAGCCTCAAACTTGTTGGGATCCATCTTCAAGGTGCCATTGGTGACCACAAAACCAAGATATACCAACTCTATTTTCAAGAACTCACAGTTCTTCAAGTTTATCATTATTTTATGTTCATGTAATCTTCTCAAAACCAAATCTAAAATGCTACAAATTCTCTTCTTTAGTCCTACCGAAAACAAGAATGTCATCAAGATATACCACAACAAACTTACCAATGAAAGGTTTGAGCACTTCATTCATTAACCACATGAAAGTACTAGGTACATTTGATAAACCAAAGGGCCTTACAATCCATTCATACAAACCTTCATTTGTATTAAAGGTTTTTTTCCATTCATCACCTAGTCTAATTCTTATTTGGTGGTAACCACTCTTGAGATCAATTTTGGAAAAGTAACATGCACCACCCAAACAATCCATTAAATCTTCAATTCTTGGAATGAGAAATCTATACCTTATTATGATCTTGTTGATGGCCCTAGAATCAATGCACATCCTCCACTCACCTCCTTTCTTTGGTGCTAGAACTATGGGAACCACACAAGAACTCAAACTCTCTCTAGTCAACCCCTTATCAAGTAAATCTTGCACTTGCCTCTTAATCTCCTCATTTTGTTGTGGAGTCATCTTATAAGTAGCTTTGTTAGGAAAACTAGCCCCTGGAATGAAATCAATGTGGTGGCTAATGTCCCTCATAGGTGGTAAGGTGTTGGGAATCTAATCAACCATTATATCAACATATTTCTTCAACAATGTTTTTACCTCCAAAGGAAACTCCTCTTTCTTTTCTATTGCCATGATAGATCTAGGCTTTACTATGATGGAAAAACCCACATTCTCCTTTTCCATGGTCTTTATGAACTCCTTTTCATTTATCAACATCACACTAGACCCTACTTGGGAATTTTGGCTCTCATCCTTCAATGGTGTGAGGGTTTAAGAAACCCCATCCTTTTCTATGGCATATGTGTTTTTCCTACCATCATGGATTGCCTTTCTATCATGCTACCAAGGCCTACCCAAAAGAAAATGGCAAACATCTATTGGAATTATGTCACACAAGACCTTATCTTTATATCCCCTATGTGAAAATCAAGGTCCTCACCATGAGAGACTCACCAACTTCTGGATCAACATTTTGTGATGGAGAATTCACACTTTCACTATCCTCTCCTTGTGCAATTTGATTTCTTCTTTCTCCTTCAAATTACGTGGTGGAATGATTTTTAGTACATTTCCATGCTTGATGGACTACAAATTTATTGCACTTATAGAGTTTTCGGGTGAATCCACTTGACCCTCCCCTTTTTCCTCCAAATCTGTCCCTATTGCTGGGTCTTCTTCCTCTAAAGTTGCCCCTTAAGTCTAAATTTTGTTTTTGATTGTTACTTGTTTCACCTTGTGATCTTTGGGACTGCCCCCTACCAAAAAACATCCCTCTTCCTCTACAACTCCTTCCTCTACCCCTACTTTTCTTTTCTTGTCTTCTCCTCAACTTATCTTCAGCCCTTATGGCCAATTGATAACACTCTTCCATTATTCTTGGGTTTGTGAGACTTAGTTTATCCTATAGGTTGTACCTCAACCCATTGATGTATCTTGCCACTTTTTCCACATCATCTTCTACATGGCCTACCCTTATACTCAATTTGTGGAACTCCTCTGTATAGGCCTTCACATTCATATCTTTTTGCTTAAGGTTTTGTAGTTTTCTGAATAACTGAATGACATAGTTATTAGGTAGGAATCTGCCTTTGAGTTTTGCAACCATCCCATCGCAAGAGATGATTTTGGACTTCCCCTTCTTTCTCCTCTCATCTTGTATATAGTCCCACCAAAGTAAGGCATGGCCCTCCAGTTTTTTCTTGGCCAACTTCGCTCTTTGTTCTTCTGGTACATCTTCATATTCAAAGTAGTTGTCTAGTGTTGCCATCCAATCTAGGAGTTCTTCACTATCCAATTTTCCTCCATACACTGGTAAATTCATATTTATCTTGGTACCTTCTCCCTTGACTTCCTTCAATAGATTTTTCATTCTCAAGTCATCAGGATCCAACTCTTCTTGGGACCCTTCTTGGGAGTTTTCCTCCTCCCCTTCTTCTCCTTCTTGGTCACTCAAGTCTCCCGTGACCACTCCTCTTTTCTGACTTGTTTCAACTGTAACAAGCTTGAATTCAAGGGCTTCTATCAACTTCCTCTTTTTTCTTATCTCTCTTGCATGTTTCTCCTTCAATTCATTCACCTTTCTAGTGACTAGATTCCCTTTAGGAGGCATTCTTATTTCTCTTCACTTCAACTTTTCCCTCTTCAAACCAACCTATTCTCTGATACCAATTTGATGAAGAGTATAGGTATACAATGATCCAACACACTCAAACAACCACTCACAAGAACCCTTAGTCATTAACCTGTTGGATTTCCTTCCCAAACTGTCATTGATCCTTGTAGCCTTTCAAAATAAACTTTTTAGCCATAAACTGTGGAGAATACATGATCTTAAAAATGTAAGAATATTTTGAGATACCCTTTTGGCTCTTATAACACATATCTATAAATGAGGTATGGTTCCTTTGTATGGAATGACACAAATTTTGACTATTCCCTTTTCTATTAGGCCTAATTGAGCAACTAGGCTTGGCACCATCTAAGTTTGGGCTTCAAAAAACCTCCACTTCTATTCATAAACCTTCAACACCTCTCATAAGGTCTCAAAAACCTATTCTCTACCCCCCAAAACAACCTAAAATGTCTTTTCTAACATAACCCCCTAAGCCACTAGGGTTTGACTACCAACAAGGCTCAAATAGACCAAACTGACATTAAATGCTCCTCCACACATGTAGACCTATGCCTTAGACTTTTCAAGGAGGTTGAATAAATCAAGGCAAAATTTGGTACAAAGTTTCAGGGGTTGATCATGGTGGAAACTCTAGATATGGTAATTTCATTGTTTATTACAACCCTAGGTAGGGTTTTTGACTACTTTCAGAAAAATGTCAATATCTCCCTTGATACCTAATGAAAATGAACCAAATAAAAAACACATTAAAGGTGAGAGTTCCCTCTATCATGTATAGTTAGTCTCCCATCTGTATAGAGCACCAAGAAGTTGTACAATGTGATAGAGTTTTCAGAATGCAGAAAATACAGAATTTCCACATGCAAAACAAGAGTGTCTTCTCCAAATCTTCATTCCAATCTTTATCTTCGATGATATGAGGCCTTTTAAGCATTTAAATTTTTTTTCCAATGGTCTCCAACCACATTTCAAATTATGGACTAACAAAACATCATTAAGTCGACTTGTGACAAAAAGTGCAAAAAAGTTGCTTGACAACATTATGCAACTTTGACAACTTTTGCATTTCTACACTACCTTGCACCTAAGGACTCAAAATAGACTCCAACTAATATGAAATGGTCTAGAAAGACCTTATTACATGAAAATAACACAAACCAAAACAAAATTCCAAGTTTTGACCCTTGGAGGCATAATAGACCTGTGGGTGCCCCTGCACCATACTCCCAAGGGAAAGAGAGCTCAAGTCCCACTTGAGGACAGATCTGCAACTATGTAGCCATGTTTTACAATTTCATCTTCAGTCATCAAAGAAGCATCTTCATAAGGAAAACCCTTCCTTTGACTAGGTACTGAAAGTAGACCTTGTTCCTTGTCTTCTTGAGTTCCTTTATGTCCAAAATGCATTCCAACTCCAAAGGTTGGATTGGTGGGAGATCTCTGACCCATTCCTCATCTAAGAAAGCTCGTGAACTTGCACTATCACCTGCAACAACATACCCTTTGTAAGGGTAGAGATCATATACATTAAAAATAAGAGAAATGACAACACTAGGGGGAAGCTCTATTTCATATGCATTCTCTCCAAATTTATGCACTACTTTACATGGTCCTATATTCTTCATCTATAGTTTAGAATATTGTCCCTTAGGAAACATTTTCTTCCTCAAATGAGCCAAAACCAAATCCCCAAACTTGTAGTGAACCTCTCTCCTCTTTTATCAACATTGTGTTTATACTTGTCTAACAACAACAACAAGTTTCAAAAACCTTATTTACCTTCATATAATGTAGCCTTAACATTTGAAACATTGTTTTTCCAATATTTATATGAGGATTTGCATCACAAAACATCACATACATATCATGTTGTGTTATATCTAACCAATATTTTATATGCAATTAAAAATTGTCTGGCTTGATTCTTTCTTTTAGAACATCTCTTTTATTTGATAAGGGATGAGTATGATTATGCCAAAGACTTGAGATCAAGTTCCTAACACCATCTTCAATCTTGTTAGAATGAGGATCCCTACACATCAATTCCCAATTTCCTTCTGAAGTAGTATCATCCAAAACCTTTCTCCTTTTTACATATCTTGTTAGTGTCTTTCTACTTAGCTCAATTTCACTTGAAAGTGAAGAGATTTGACACTTTATTGATATTTTTGGAATTACAATAGATTTCAACATCACTCTTCTTGAAATTATCCTATCCTCTAATTGATATTGTTTCCCAGTGGAACCCAAACATTTTTTAACATTTTCAACAATATCTTTTTCTATGCATATTTTCCTCTTTTTTGTGAAATCTACACCCATCAATTGTAATGGCTCTTTTAAGTCATCACAAAGAAGCAATGTTGATAGTAGTTGGGATTGACCAAGTGTATCATGATTTTTGAAATAATCCTCAATTATTTCCCATTAAGTTCTTGGCAATGCCCTCTTAGTAGTTTGACTAGATTGTTCAACATAAATTTTCAATTTCTCTATATCCATTTCAAGTAAATGATCTATATTTTTGTAATAAATTTTTCTCTTCACCTCTTTAATTAGATTCATAGTATGAATATTGATAGAGTGAAACAATCCTTACCCTTGTCCAACATCAATTGTGTATATGGGCCTCCTCTCTAAAATCAATTGTTTGTGCTTGGGTCTCCTCCCTAACATCAACTATGTGTGCTTCAACCTCCTCTACTCTAGTAACTAAATTAGGCTGGACCTCTACTCCAGTTTTTGTATCTTGGCCCCCTACACATATTATATAAAGAAGAATATTTAGAATATATAAAATTTAGATTATTAAACTATGAATAAAGCATCAAGGTGATTATGAGTTCAAAATGAGAAAGTGTTAGGGATGTAGTATTCATCCTTACAATTTTCTCCAACTTTGAATTGCAATTAAACTATCAATTAAGAATGCATTTCAAAGTATTTACAAGAATATAAAATGAACATATAAATGGAAATAATAGGTCTAGAATGATTTTTCCATATCTCCATGGTCATGTGCACAAGTTCCATCTAAAGTTAGTTTAATGTCCTATTTCTGTTAACAACCATTTAAATTCTAGGAGTATCATCTAATCAAGTTATTAAATAAGCTCATTAACAACTACTTGATAATTTGTCAAATGATGACAATGTGTTTGATCCTTCATATGAACAAGATACATTATATTCTTGAAAAGTACTCAAAATGGATTAGTCAATTACTATGGACACCTCCATTTAGAACAAAACCTAAAAAGTGATTAACAAAATAATGGAATGTTTAAATCAACGAACGCTAACAAGAGGTGAAAAAATCAAGAAGAAAAAACCAAAGAAAGTATATACCAATAATGCTTTAGCCAAAATAAATAAGTAATCGCCTCTATCTTTGGCCACTCAAGCATTAAATATTGAATAAGAATAGGAAGCATCAAAATATCACATGCTTATATGGTGAGGAAGAAATTTAAAATCAAGCTCAAAGGTTTTAAATTATAAGAGAATACTACTATGGCACCTAATGCATAAACTTATCCTCCTACTTATTCATAACATGCAACAAAACCATCTCTATCTCATGCTTCAACTGTAGATGTAGGTCCAACCAAATAGCCAACTAGAACACAACAATACGGGGCTAAAGAGAAATTTGATTAGGCTCCTCTTGAAGGTCCTATAAAACAAAATAAGGACCTACCTACAACATAATACAAGAAACCTACTAAAGATAAATATGAGGTTGCTAGGGAAATTGCTAAGAAAGATGAATCTAATCAATAGGAAGTGATATTAGATGAAAAGATAGAGGAGATTATAATAGAAGATGTGTCTAGAACATAAAAGAACCTAAGTTATAAAAATATATCTTCTCTAGAGAGGAATCTAACACAAGTGTTGAATTCTTCTCCTTATAGATCTCCTATCTCACAAAAGTTAGTACCATCAAGAAGATCTTCTCCTCCACCAACTCCACCACCTTACATGCTCCACCTAGCCCTCTACAAAAAAAATTCTTCACCAACCTCCTCATCTTAAAATAAAGTAGGAATAACTATTCAATATAGGACCACCAAAAAAATAAGTACAATGGATATAGGTATTCTTATGTGGTTGTATTCTATAGTGTAGAAAAGAAGAAGGAAATATGGTCCCACCACTAATGACTTTAAGGTAGTTATGGATTTGTTCAAATCACTACCAAAACCCAAAATAATACTTGAGTAATTTCTACCTTTATCATAGATGATCATGGAGCTAGAATAGTAGAGTTAACCACACCACTACATGATAAGGAATAAAGACATATGAAAATAGTGGATGATCCAATAACCAAAGAAATATAGGAATAACACATGGGAGGTAGAAAAGCAAAGTATCCAAAGGGTCATATCCATTTCATGGGATACATGAGTAAATATAAACAAATTAAGAAAGAAATTAAGACCCAAGTATGTGAGTTAATGATATTTAATACCTTTTGGGCCCATATATTTCATTGCTCCCACACCTACTCTAAAATATTGAAAGTAATTATCAAAATGTGAAGTATAGTGCAAGAAAATAGAGTATGAACATGTAGAAATAGACAAATATTTAATATAAAATATCTAAGCATGTGTAAGTAAAGTAACATGTGGGAATAGTCAAACTATAGGAATGGTGAGATGGTGTTTGTGCAAGCGTTGCTGGTGCAGTCTCGTAGCTTGTAGCAGGTCGTGGGTTGCATGCTCGAGCCCTTCATTACATCTAATTGTGGATTGGGGATCCAGTTTGTTTAGGTTTTTTCACATAGGGGTGGGGTTTTTGTTGCATTTAGGGGGTTTTCTCTGCTTTTTTTCATCTTTTCTCTACGTTTTTGCTGTCTGGAGCCTGTATAAGGTGATTGGGTTGGGGGAGATATAAGGGGATCTTTTTCCTTTATTTATGACCTCTATTGAAGTGATTGGATTTAACCACCATATGGATTATTGAGCTTCCTTACGTTTGAGCTCTTTGTCTTCGTATAAATGTGTTGCTAAGAAAAATATTTTGTTTAAGGCTTTGGGGGTGGAGGGGATGGCTCCATATGGCAGTCCTCGTATCCCAAAAATAAATGGATTTCTGGAGAGGTGCCAGGATAGACCAGTTTTGGTGATTCAACCTAAATCCATCATGGATGATGTTGAATATTATTCAAACCATGCATTATTATGTAAGTTCATGGGGATGCATGTCCCCCTTCCTTTCTTGGAGACTTGCGCTAGATGGACATGGAACCTTGAGGGAAAGATAGAGGTAATGCTACTAGCCAACAAATTTTTCATGGTTGTTTTTAAGTGCATTGTTGATTGCAATAGATTTTTTGATGGAGGTCCTTATTTTCATAATTAGATTGGTTTATTCATCAAACCTGGGCATACAAGATTTAACCCTTCAGAGCAGCTTTTGAATCAAGTTCTTGTTTGGGTGTGTCTCCCTAGGTTCCCAGTTGAATTTTGGAGGAATTAAATTCTACATATGGTTGCTATATTGATAAGGAAACTAGATGGTCCTTCTCAGCAAACACAGGATAGGAAGGTAATGATTTTTTCTCGTATTTGTGTTGAAATAGATCTTAGCAATCCTATTCCAAATCCTCTGGAAATTTGTGTGGGCTCTTCCTCTTGGGTGCAAAATTTGGACTATGAGACTCTCCCCTTTTGATGTTGGTTGTGCCATGAGTATGGCTATTTGCAAAAGAGTTGTCCTAGGAATTTCTCTTTGAAACCCAATTTGAACCAGCCACCTCATAACCCTCCCAAGGTGGACAATGAAAAGACTCCCATTCCTAGTGAAGTGGTTGATAAAGAAGGTTTTATTCCTATCAAGCCTCACAATAGGAATCATGGTCAGAAAATAACTTTCAAAGAGAGGAAAGAGGAGGAATTTTTAATTGTTTTGATGTTTTGGATGAGCTTAGCCAACAGGAGGTGAACCTTGGTATGATGCTTCTAGAACAAGGGGTTCTAGAGGAGGTTTTAGAGGGTGCCAAGTCAATTGATCTCCAACACTTGCAAGAGGAAAGCATGTCACTTTCTCAAATGGATAGAATCAAAGCACTTTGGTTTTGACTGGCCTTACAATGCCTAGTGTTGTGGAAATAATTATGGTTGATAATGCATCCCCTTTGGAGAAGTTGGCATCTAATTTAGAGAAAGGAAGTAAGGCTTATCTTCCCCTCGGGCTCATTTAGAACAATCTAAAGAAAGAAGTTAATGAGAAACCTTTCAAGGCTAGGAGGAAGGACTTGGAGAAGATTAAGATGGTGGGTGAAATGTTAGTTGAGTCAGGATATGTCAAAACTATTAACTCCCACTTTTCCACCTCTCAAAGATGATTATTCTCTCTTGGAAAGTGAGGGGCTTGAAGAGTGACCCTAGAAAAAAAAATTTGTCTGTGTCTTGGTGCGAATGCATTTGCCTAATATGTTATTTCTTCAGGAAACTAAACTTTATGTGGAGAGTATGAGTAGTTTAGTACCCAAACTCTGGTGGCAAGGTCAAGGTCAATTTATTGGTGCATAGGGTAATGTTGGGTGTGTCACCTACTTATGGAACACAATGAAGATTCAACTACTTTGGTGGATTGATATTAGGTCCTCTATTTCTATGGCAGTTGTGAGTATGAAGTTTGGAGAGACCGTTCTTCTATCCAACATTTATGCCCCAATCGACATGTGTGGTAAGGAATGGCTTTGGTCTCATATTAATTTTATTAGAAATATTGCTCATCTTTATCCTTGGATTAATTGTTGCTTGTGATTTCAATGTTGTTATTGAGTTGGTGGAAAAAAATAGGTGGAATGTCAAGGTTGAAACCATCTACCTATCTTCTTAGAGAGAATATTTCTTCGTTAAATTTGGTTGACATAAAACCTAGAAATGGTCATTTTACTTGGAACAATAGGAGGTGTGGTAAGGACTATATTTTTGAGAGGCTTGATATATTTCTGGTTTCTTATTTCTGGGTTGGAGTATCTTGGTCCTCCAACTCAGAGATTCTTGATTGTAGGGGCTCTGACCATTAGCCAATTAAACTTTCCACTTCTTTGGCTATTGTTGCTCATAACCCCTCCTTCAAATTCCAACTCATGTAGTTGTGGGGCACTTCTCTTTAGGATCATATGGTTGAGTGGTGGCAACAAGGTAGACCTACTTTCGGCACAACTATGTACTCTTTTGTCAAGCAATTGCAGTTTGTGAAGTACTAGCTCAAAAGGTGGAATAGACAATGTTTCGACAACATTTTTCATGCTAAAATTGTTGCTCAAGCTATATTGGATGCCTTTACCTATGTAATTAGAGAGCATGACCTATTAGAGGAATCTCTCTTGGAGGAATCAAAGGCTTTGAAAACTCTAGAGGAGTGTGAGCTATGGGAGAAGATTTACTGGAATTAGAAGGAACAGGTTGCGTGGTTGCAAGAAGGGGATAGAAACACTGCCTTTTTCTTCAACTCTATGAAGGAAAAGAGACATGGTAATTATATCTCTCATCTTGTGATTCTAGGGGTGATCACTTGTTCTCTTGTGGGGATATCTCCAAGAAATGTTTCTCAATACTTTACATCTCTTCTCAGGGAGGACTCGCCTGAAGTAAGGGAGGATGACAACCATATTCTTGATTGTATCCCCTCTTTGGTATCTAGCGAGATGAACATGAGAATATTTTGAGTCCTATATCTCTAGAATAATTGGAGGCTATCATCTTTTAGATGAAGAAAGGAAAGGCTCCTAAACCTAATGGGTTTCTGATTGAGTTCTTTTAGGAATTCTAAGAAATCATCAATTTGGATTTATTAGAGGTGGTGCTTGAATCTTAGGGGAATAAAAAAATGTTGAAGGTGTTGAACTCTAATTTTCTTTCCCTTATTCCCAAATTTTATGGGGTGGATAGGATGAGTTTTTTTACACCCATAGCTCTTTGTAATGTGGTTTATAATGTTATATCCAAGTTGATTGAAAAAAGGCTGAAGCGATGGATTAGCAGGTTGGTTTCTGAGGAACAGGGAGGTTTTGTGGCTAATAGGAAAATCTTGGATGGTGTTGTGATTGTTGTTGAAACTATCCATTCCATGGTGAAATCTAAGGAAAAATCTATGTTTAAAAATTTGGATATGGAAAAATTCTATGACAGGATCAAATGGTCCTTTCTGTAGAAAGTGTTTGGGGCTTTTGGCTTTGACAATGAGTGGGTTATGTGGGTAATGAGTTGTCTAATGTCCCCTTCCTTCTCTTTTCTAGTTAATAAGGAATCTTCCCCCTTATTCAGGGCTTCTAGAGGTCTTTGTTAAGGGGACCCTTTGTCTCTGTACCTATTTATTCTCCTGTCTGAAGGTCTTGGGAGAACCATTAAGAGCCATGTTAATCAGGTATTGATCCATGGGTGGAATTGGGGTATTATTATTCCTTCTTAGGTGTGCCTACAATTTGTGGATGATACTGCTTTGATGGGTTTGTCCAAGATCAAGGAGGCTACTAACTTCCACAAGGTTTTGGTTTTTTACCTCGCTACCTCTAGACATCAGATCAATGAAGGAAAATCCTCAATTTTCTTCTTTAACACTCTTGAACCTATTCAATGATGAATAGCTCATATCCTCAAGTTTCAGATTGGGTGGTTGCCTTTGATTTATCTTGGTATTCCTCTTTCTACAGGTCCCTTGCCAAGGGGCTCCTAGTAGAATATTCTTGACAAGTTTTGTGCAAGAGTGAACCATTGGACTCATAGGTGGTTATCCTTTCGGGTCGAGTGTTGCTTTTAAAGTCAGTGGTACAAGATTTTCCCAATTACATGTGTATGTTGCATGTTGCTCCTTCAAGTTTTATTAGGTAACTGGACTCACTCGCTAGACAATTTCTTTGGGTTGGCATCTTAACATCCTAAAAATAGAGTCTTATGAATTGGGAGATTGTTTGTAAACCGAAACAACTTGGAGGTCTTAGGTTGTGGAAGACTAGCTTTTCTAGTTTGGCTCTTTCTGCCAAGTTATATTGAAGATGGTGCACTAAAAAAAATAGGTTTGGGCTAGGATTATTTCTAACAAGTATCTAAAGGGGGTGGTGAAAGAGGAATTTCCTGAGTTTCCCCTTTTGGGTAAGGGCTCTGTGATTTGGGGAACTCTTAAGAAAGGAACTAAGTTGATCAAGGATGGTTTTTTTGGATCTACAATAGGGGGTCAGATGCAATCTTTTGGTTTGAATCTTGGGATGGATTCTCCCCTATCATGACCAAGTTTCCTCATCTATAGAATCTTTTCCATTGTTTCCTAGAGGTCAGTTGATCTAGGGTTGAGGATTTCAAATCTAGTCATCCCTATGGTTTGTGGAAGTTTCTAGATGGAAGGACCCTAGTGAGTGACCATTTGGAGGCTTGGAAGAGGATTGTGTTGAGTTAAGAAATATTCTTGTAGGTAGAAATTGCATCTCTTTAAGGGAGAAGGATATTTTAGCATGGAACCCTGATCCTAAGGGGATCTACATGGTGGCTAGTGACTATTAGAAGTTGATTTGTTAGAAATATGGTGGGTTGGATGTTTCTTGGTGGAAAAATATCTAGAATAAGTTTTCTTATCGCAAGGTGATCTTCACAAGTGTGGTTTGTAAGGCCCTTAGGTCTGTGTCCTGTACGATTAATCTGAGGAGGATTCTACTCACTTGTTCTTTTGATGCCCATTTTCTTTGCTTATCTGGCACTTTTGGTGGGGTATCTAGAGATAGACTTGTGTTCATGGTTCTTCTTTGATTATTTTTGGAATAGTTTGGGGAGGCCCTTAACAAATTCTTCTTTCCTCCAAATCATCTAGATTATTGGTCCCACCTTTATTATTTGGCAGATTTGGCTTGAGAGGAATCATTGGATTTTTTGGGGTAGTAGGATGATGATTCAATAGGTTTGGCAAAGAATCGTCAGCATGTTACAAGAGATGGTGGAAGCTAAGAGTGAGGTCTCTTATCCTTTAAAAAGGAGAGATGAAGAGATTGTGAACAATTTGGGATTGCATGGCCTAATGTTTGATTCTTTTTGTGTTATAAGGGGGCATCAAGCCAAAGGGAAGGTTCAAAGAGAAGGGAGATGGTCCCTTCCTTTGAGGAACATTTAAAATATATATATATTGATGGCTCTTCAAGAGGTAATCTTGGGCCTGCTGGGATTGGTGGTATTGGAAGAGATAGTTCTGGCAGAGACATTTTCTTATATTCCATCCATAAGGGGAAACATTCCAACAATATCATGGAAGGTTTGGAAATTCTAGTGGCTATAGAGAAAGCTTGTGCTCTTAGGTGGAAAAGGTTTATTTGTGAGTCAGATTCTCAAATCATGGCCAACTTGTTGATTGTGCAGAATCTAGATGGGGTTAATTGGCAATTGGATTTTGTTGTTAGGAATATTTTGCATCTGAGTTCCACATTGGAGTTGGTTTCTTTCATTCATATCCCTCAAGAGTGGAACAGGGTTGCTAATTATTTGGCTATATGGGCTTCAAAGCAGAATGGTGGCTGGAAGGTGGAAGGTTGGGAGCAGTTATCCCAGGACTATTCCCAAGATCTTGAGTGACTCATCTTGGCGAATATGGGAGGTTGAAGGCTCTTGGAGGTTGGTCTGGTTGTTTTTGTTTTTTAGATTTTCTCTAGGTTATGTGGCTCTTGGTTTTCTTAGGGTGTTGGCTTTTGCCCCTGATTGCTCTATAATTGTGTTTTTCTAGTGGCAATAAATTTTTACCCTCTTTATTGAAAAAAGAAAGTAAAAGAACATGTAGATTTAAAACTCAATAATATTTAAGGTTTAAGGTTTAGGGCTTAAGAGTGTATGGTATATAAGAAACTCTCACAAGTCCATAATTTACTATAATTTATGTTGAACATTACAACTTTAATACTTAATTATTATTTATTTATGTTGTATACAATACATTCTAAATTCCTAATTTATGTTGTAGATTTAACTCAAATTATAATATTTAAGGAACTTAGGAGTTAGGGTTTAGGGTTTAAGACTTAGGCTTTAGGACTAGATATGTTTCAAGGAAAGTCAAATTACACATGTCTCCATTGGGGGAGGGCACTAGATAGGACCTAGGGTTTATCATAGATGCACTTGGAAAGTAAGGAACAAAAATATAGCAAAATAGAATTTGATTAGTTAATTTACTGGAAGAAAATTTATCCAAAACATTTAATCATAGATTTAGCTCAATAATTTTAGGGTTTCTAAGGTAAATAAGGTTCAGGGTTTAGTTAACTTAGGGAACATAATGATTTTAGTAGAGGACTTAGGAATAGTAATGGGATCTACAACCTTTAAATAAATGAATATATTTAAAACATACTTGAATAAAAAAATTTAGTTCAATTGAAAATAATTTGATCTTATTGATCCTAATCTTATATAGAAGATGATTTAATTGAAAAAAAATTATAATTTATATAAAATATGCATACCTTCTCTTAGAGCATAATATCTTTGTATGCTCTCTTCACACAATTTTTTTTCTCTTTCTGTTGAATGATATCGTGCAACCTTATTTTTCCTTGTCCTTTTATTTCCCATCTTCTTTGCAAAATATGATCTCAATAATTTCTTTTCCAATTCCATGTTCCAAATTTGTAAAGCACTTGCAAAAAATGGCCTTTCTAATAAACCTATAACATAGAAAAATGAAACCCTAAGTTTAATGCATAAAACCTAGGACTAATTTCATCCTTTTTCAAGGGTACATTAGGATGCAAATCAACAAGGTGATTAGATTGACTTTCAACCATGAAGTTGAGTCAATCAGACCTAGATTTGAATCTTTTTTGAGTCTTGGAATGGATTGGAATTGGTTTTCCTTGATTAACCTTATTAGATTATGTGCCCTAATATAAAGACTATAAGGTTTCGACAATTGAAAAACTATAACAGATATTTTCAGGCATATCTAAGAAGGGTAGAGTGTTGTGTACTTGTCATATAAATTTGAATTCAATCACTACAGGAGGACATGGCTTCTCAAGGGTGTCTATGTCCTTGTAGGGCTATTCAAGATCTATTTTTGTAGTCCTCTAATGTTAAATTTGAGTTCTTGATTCTCATCTGCAAACTTGTCAGATCACTGTCAAATAATTCTATAAGTGAGTTTTCATGAGTTGAAGAGATGTAGGGATTTGAATGCAACACCAAATAATTGATCTTCAATCTTCCTTCAATCCTCTCTAAACCTAAAACTTGCACATTCAAAGAGAGAGGAAGGGTTTCACCATTTAGAGGATTACCTTAGTCAAACCCCATGTTAGTGTATCCACTTCCAAAATGGAAATGTCAATGATATGAAATCTAAATGATAGGAAGAAATGATGAATCCATAAAGTGTTACAACTCACCACCCTTCAATGGCTTCCTTGAAGGATTGAAGTCATTGCACATCACCTCAAGGTCTTGGATCTTGCTTGTTTGACTACTTGAATTTCTTGAAGACTTGCAACAAGGGTTATCCTTCACAAACAATGATAACAAACATACATGAACTCACATAAGAGATGACATGATGCTTGGATCTTGAATTGCTACAATAAATCTTTGAAATGCTACTCCTGACTTGCTTGATAATGCTCTTGAAAATAATCTTTGCTCAATCATTTCGCTTAGTTTTCAAATGATGTAATAACTAGGTATTCATGGGCATTTATTCACTTTCCTACAAATTAGATCCTGATAGTTAACATTTGCAACTTGGATTTCAAAATTTAAAATGCTGACACCAACATATTAAAATTTTAATCCTATAAAAATAGGGGGATAGAGTTTCCCATGGGAGTCCTAGTCCTACCCCTATTTTTTGAGGATTTAGGTGTCAAGGGTAAAATGTTAAATAAATGCATTTGTTTGATGCTTGAAATTTATCAAAAAATGGTAAAAATAGGCCTTAGAATGTATAATTTAGGAAATTAGGGGGGTCAATTAGGCTCAATAATTTAGGAGGAGAAAAAAATAGGGTAGAGGGGTCCAAAGTAGGGTGGGTCAAATTTGGAGGTCCACGTGGACCAAAAAATTTTTAAATTTTTCCTGCAACGTCACCCTACCACTTGTGCATTGGGCCCAATATTTAAAAAAAAAAAAATCAATTATCACCCTGCCACCTGTCAAGCACCATTTATGCCGACGTGTCCAAATCGGGCCCATTTTTCCCTCCACTCGAAAGTGGAGCCCATCTACCTCCTTCATCGACATACACATCTATGTACACTAGATCGGACAATTGGGTGTCCACGACAGCCTCACCACCTTGAACAGACACTTTAGAGCATTAAACACTCGCTGCCTCCTTCGTTTCCTCCACTGACAAAATTTCCTTATGCATCCTTTCACATTTACTCACACTATCGGGCACATTAATCAAAGATCAAGGTTCATGAAATACTCCACATTCTCGCATATCCCACTCACTCTCATTCCTTTTGTTTGCAAAAATTCTTGACTGTTCGTTTTGTTTGGCACCGAAACTGGTTCGACTCTCCACGCTTTATTTTTCAGTTCTTCATGCTTCTTCGTTCAGCTCTGCACTGTCGAGATCTCCCTTTCTCTTTCAGGTGAGGTTTCTAACCTCACTTAGCCTATACCACTATCTTTGAATATGACGGTATTCTACCATGCACATTTTTTTGCAAAACATTTTTTGTGAAATGTTATCTTTGAGAAAGATTGCCTTAAATGAATGTGGGGAGGGTTTAACTGGTTTTATTTTCATCTACACTCGACCATGCACTCGTAATCTTCTAATATTCATTGCACCTCTGCATTGTGCTTTTCATATTTGCTTCCTTATACGAAATATGAAATGGGTTTGATTGGTATAAAAAATGGTTTTTAATTACTATTAGACTTGTTCAATGAAATATGGAAAGGGTTTGACTTGTTTTCAGCCATGCACTTGTATTCATGTGTTTGTCATTGTACAAACTTTAAATCTACAATTTTCTTTATACATTTGTTTGTTATTCCAAAATACGGAAATGGATACATTATATTTGCTTGTTACTAGGAAATATTCATACGGTTTTAATGTTTATCATTTCGAGGGTTTCTGCCATGCACTTGCATTCGTGTCTTCCTCATTGCACAGACTTTAACTCTGCAATTTGCTTATAATATTCTCATGTTATTCCGAAATATGAAAATGGTATGACTAGTTTTCATTTTGAAGATATTCTGGCATGTTTATGTATTATTATGTTCTTCCATGCACAATAGTTATTTCTGCGAAATACTTTTGTCATTTGATTGTTACTACGAAACATGGAAAGGGCTTTCACTAGTTCAAAATTTCAGGGTTTCTCTTTGACAATGCACAAACTTTAACTTTATAATTTGCCTTTAATATTTGTTTGTTATTCCCAAATATGAAAATGGATACAATATACTTGCTTGTTACTAGGAAATATTCATACGGTTTTAATGTTTATCATTTCGAGGGTTTTTTCCATGCACTTGCATTTGTGTATTCCTCACTGCACAGACTTTAACTTTGCAATTTGCTTATAATATTCTCATGTTATTCCAAAATATGAAAATGGTATGACTGGTTTTCATTTCAAAGATATTTTGCCGTGTTTATGTATTATTCTATTCTTCCATGCACAATAGTTATGTTTCTGAAATGATTTTTTCATTTCATTGTTACTACGAAACATGGAAAGGGTTTCACTGGTTCAAAATTACAGGGTTTTATGCCATGCACTTGTACTCCTCTCTTTGAAAATGCACAAAATTTAACTCTGCAATTTTCCTTTAATATTTGTTTGTTATTCCCAAACATGAAAATGGATTCACTTGTTTTCATTCCGAAGTTAATCTACCATGCAAATATATTATTATGTTCTTATATATGTATTTTTCTTTCCATACATATATATACATATTGTGCATGGAAGAACAAAACAATACATAGACATATTTCCATACATATACTTGTTTTCATTCGAAGGTATTCTGCCATGCAATTATATTATTTTGTTCTTATATATATATCTCCCTCTCTCTCTCTATATATATATATCGTGCATGGAAGAACATAATAGTACATAGATATATTTCCATACATATACAAATAAATATATGTGCATGGAAGAGCATAATAGTATATAGACATATTTCCATACATATACAAATATATATATATATATATATATATATATATATATATATATATATATATATATTCGTATATGTGTATATTTGTAATTGTTTATGTGATTGTTACTATGAAATTTGTTTTTTATATTTATGTTCAGCTCTCCAATATTCATTGTTCGGCTCTGCACTGAAGAAAGCCCCCTTTCTCTTTCACTTGAGGTTTTCTACCTCACTACGCCTGTACCATTGTCTTTTGTTTTGACAATGTTTAACCAATGTTTGTTCATGTCTCACTAAAAGGATCTGCTCTAAGCCATTTCAATTCAAATAATAAAATTGAACAAACTGTCATCATGTATATATTGAATAAAAATAAACTGTTCATGCACATTAAAGATAATTGCATTACAAAGTGTGATCAATTGCATGACAAATTGTTCATAAAAACCAAGCATTGAATTACAAACTTTAAAGATGCATATTAAAGAAAAGAAAACTATATATGCATATATGCATATACATGTATATATATTGGTGTAGGAGCACCTAGGAAACACTAGGCAAATAGGAAGTCTAGGATGCATTTTTTTTTGTTTTTGATGTTTATCTGGAAGGTCATGTTGACCATTGAGTAGAGAAGATAGTTAGGGATGTGTTTGATCTTTTGGATAGAAGTTGAGGAAGGGTGAATGACTTTTACAAACTCATTTTTCTTAGTTTTCTAGAAATTGGCAAAAGTTGCAAAATGGTGCATTTTGCAACTTTGCCACTTGATAACTAGCATGTTCAACCAAGGAAGTATAACTGATTGAGGAACCCTATATAAGGTGTGCCTCGACCTAAGAGAAGGGTTGGAAGCATCTTTGTTATGGTTGAAGTTTTTGAAATCAAGAAAACAGTGGTGTTATTAGAGTGAATTTCTGATTTTTGTCTCAAAGTAGAGTTTTAATGGATTGAATTTGCTACTGTATTGTACGTAGGATGTAGTGTATTGATAGATTAAGCCCTGTGTGGTAGAAAATTAGGTTTCTAGTTCAGTTTCAAGCATCATATTAGATAGTTGTTTATGTACATTTACTGTTTTGACAGTTGTTGGTAGAAAATGGAGGTTTAAGTCACATTCCCACTGTACATAACGTACGGCCTTTTGGGAATTGTGATTTGACTCCATGATTGTAAATATGGTAGGGTTAGGAGTCTTTAGGAATCAGGGTATCATTGTGAGAGTCTTCTCCTAGGTGAGCTAAGAAGAGTCCGACTAGGAAAGACAAGAAGTGTAGAGCACTTGGTTTGTAGGGGTGTTCATCTCCTGGAAAAACACAATGTGGAGAGGGAAAACATAAGCCTTGACAAGGTATTGAATGTAGGAGAAAGCTCCATCTAACCGACTGGTATTAGAAATCTTTAACAGGAAGGATAGGAAAAGGGCTTAAAAACCCTAGTTTTTGCCATTTTCAAGTTTAGGCCTGTGTACAGACAATTGAAGGTTAAGACCTTTAAAATATTCAAGTGCTAGGCATAAGGACCAAGAAGCCAAAGGAAAGATTTTGAGTTCTTTGGACAAGTTAGGAGAGACAACTTATTTTCTCGAAAGTGGAGACCTAATTGGGGCTCTTAGGCTAGTAGCCTTTTTAACCCTAAATGAGGGTTTGGTGGAAGCGATAACAAGATGGAGTTAGGAGGATCTTACAGAGCCATGATATGATGGAAAGAACATGTTAGAAACTTTTCCACACCCCTACAAAGCTGAATTCAAGGTTTGGAGTAGAATAGCCTTTAGCGTGGATTAAGAGCTAAGGAAGAGTTGGAGACATTGCACCAAGATTGTCTTGGTAGGTTGAATTGTGATGGTAGTGGGGTTGTCCAGGAGAATCAGAGGTACCTAAACATGAGAAGGGTCCTATAGGTTAAGGTGGTGAAGCAAAACACCAAGGAGGTCTTGCAAGCAAGACCTAGAGCAGGAATCTGTGATTGATTCCTCCAACCCCCATTCCCATCATATATATATATATATACAAGTGCATGGCTAAAAACCCTGTAATTGTGAACTAGTGAATCCTATTCCATGTTTAACCCTTGCATGGTAGAAAACCCTGTAATTTTCTATATAATAAGGTTGTTTTAGGGAAGTGTTGCCTGCAAGAATTGGAGATAAGTGTGGAGAAAGAGGGGTATGATGTAGCAAAGTGCATAGAACCTTGTTGGAGAAAACTAATGCCTAAATGAGTTGAACCTAATAAAAAACATGAATTCAGACTGGGTTTTACCTCCAGGGTAAAACATATGATTCTATTCATGTTTTTTGTTTGGGTTTGACTCATTCAATCTGGTGTATTGCACAAGAGAGAATTTGTTGTTGAGCAAGCAATAGATGTATATGATTATTGCCTTTCCCCACCCTAAACAACAAGTTTAGAGCACTAATCACTCATTGCCTCCTTTGTTACCTCCACTGGGAAACTTTCCTTATGCATCCCTCTGCACTTTCTCAGACTGTCAAGCGCATAATTCAGAGATCAAGGTTCATTCAATGCTCCAAATTCTCTCATATCCCGCTCATTGTCATTCATTTTTTTGCAAACATTATGGAGTGTTCGTTTGGTTACACACCCATACATGTTTGGTTCTCTACGACTCATTGTTCAGCTCTACATGCTTCATTGTTCGGCTCTGCACTCTCAAAAGCTCCGTTTCTCTTCAGGTGATCTTTTTTACCTCACTAGGCCTCTACTAGTGCCTATATATATTAAAACTAACATCTATATATATGTGAATACATACATACATATATAATGTGTATGTATGTATGTATGTATGTTTATGTATTCACATATATATATGTATATGTATTATGTGTGTGTATATATAATGTGTGTGTATGTATGTATGTACATATCTATGTATTCATATATGTATATGTATATGTATTCATATATATATATATAAATCTACATACATATATATACATGTTTGTGTATATATACATTCATACATACATACATACATACATACATACATACATATATATATACATATATATATATATGTATGTATGTATGTATGTATGTATTCATATATGTATATGTTTTCATATATATATAGATATGCATTGTTGTGTATATACATTCATACATACATACACACATGCATACATATATATATATAAATTCCAGTCTCTTGTATGATATGCATATGTTTTCCACGAATCTACAAATATATGGGGTTTCACAATGATGTTGTTCACATTGGGTTTTTCATTTAAACTCCTTAATCCATGGAATGAAAATATGTTGTATGTGATGTCAACGTTTCTCACAATAAACCGTAACTCAATATATGGGGTTTCAACTTACACTATTTATGAATGTCAAGACATTTCAATTCAATTTCAAGGTTTTTTTTTTATTCTATATGTCAGGGAATAAATATCAGTTCTATGCACTGTCAATGTTTGTCACCCACCACCCTGTAACTCGATATTTGGGGTTTGAACTTGCACTGTTTATGGATGTCAATGCATTTTAGTTCCATAGATTGTGATTGTTACACCCATGTTGGTATATATGTATAACTCATGTACAGATGTTCAATTTGATTGTTCAATTGGATTGTTCAATTGCTTTCTTCAATTCAATGGTTCAATTTTATTGTTCAATTGCATTGCTCAATTTTATTGTTCAATTGGATTGTTCAATTTGATTGATCAATTGTATTGTTCAATTTGATTGTTCAATTGCATTGTTAAAAGTTATTGTTCTATTGAATTGTTTTATTGGATTGTTCTATTGGATTGATCTATTGGAATGTTCTATTTTATTGTTCAATTGTATTTTTCATTTTGATTGATCAATTGGATTGTTCATTTTGATTGTTCAATTGCATTATTAAAATTTATTGTTCTATTGGATTGTTCAAATGGATTGTTCTATTCGATTGATCAATTGGAATGTTCAATTTTATTGTTCAATTGGAATGTTCAATTTCATTGTTCAGTTGCAATGTTCAATTCAATTGCTCATTTTGATTGTTCAATTTGAATGTCATAAATTTCATGTACATTCGTTAGCAATTATTCATTTCATTCTTTTAGACATGTTGGTATATTCGGTTGACACTTGTAAATTTTTGTCTTGTTCAATCTTCTTCGATGGTGTGCAATTTCAATTCATTATTGGCTTCATGATGGTGAATTGCACATCAAAGGTAAACACAAAAGGATACTATACATTCTTATTGTAAGTTAAACAATTTCCTTACTACACTTTTCTTATTAATGACTATTTTCATATATGTTTGTAGGATTTAGTTGGAGAAATTCACCATGCCATTGGCCATCTCCAATTCATAGAGGTGAGGCTTTTAACCTCACTAAATTTGTACCATTTTCTCATGTCATTCCCTTTTCTTTCTTATTTTCACTTATTTGTTTTGTTATGGGTGTGTTGTGTTACTTAAGTTGAATGTTATTACTTATTTTGTTCCTAATTTTAAATAGAATATTTAAAGTATTTATTTGATTGTCCACAGATCGAAGGTTCTCTTCCATTCTAAGTGCATCAACAATGTGCTCCATGATGTTTATGGTGTGTAGGGTGTTTATGAACACTTCCAATACTTGTGTTCATAAACACACTCAATTTTTCAAGGAAATATATGGTTCTCTTCGCGCATCACTATGACTTTAATGGGTTTAATCTTTTCATTTAATTTCAATCTATACATACACTATAACTTTCAATCTATTTATAAATGTATGTATGTATATATCTATTTATCTGTGTATATATATATATATATATGTACATGGCATATATATACATACATACATACATACATACATACATACATACATACATATATCTATATCTATATATATACATACACACACACATATACACACACACACACATACATACATACATACATACATACATACATACATACATATATATATACATGGAGATACACATTGACATATATGCAGGTACACTTTGATATTTGATATATATGTAGATCCATATATACACATGTAGATACACATTGATATATATGTAGATAGATATATATACAATTCTCAATTTGATTGTTCAATTAGAATGTAGATACATATACATACATGTGGATACACATTGATATATATATATATATATACATAGTTCAGTTTGATTGTTCAATTGCATTGTACATATATATACATGTAGATACACTTCGATATATATATATACATACATGTGCATTCGTATGCACATAGATATATATGTACATCCTTATGCACATACATATATATGTATGCACATATACGCACTACATATATCCTCAAAATAAAAACCACTCAAACCATTTTCATATTTGGGGATAACAAACAAATGTTATAACCAAATTGCAGATTTAAAGTTTGTGCCATGATGAACATAATAATAGGGGATAACTAGAATCATATAGGTCAAATAGGTCACATCCATCTCCACCATTCACAAAAAAAAGTGAACTGTAATGTACCGAAACAAATAAACTCGAGATAAGACATACATACATGTTCTCTTTTGTAGATTTATAGCCTAAACGTAAATTTCAATTGAGCTACTAATATACAAAAGGATAGATTACATCAAGTATTTCGTTGTGAAGTGTTGTGTATTTTAGACATGTCTAGTAGACCTTTTTAACGACTATATGAAATGTATTCACATGCAATTTCAAATGTTAAATTATTAGTGTAGACTATATTGTATGAAATGTTGTATAAGATTATTAGCATTGAATATTTTTTTCACAAATGTAGAATAGATATTATAAACATAGTAATTGTTGTAAACAAAATTGAAACAGTTTATCTGCATAGAATATATTTTCACAAATGTAGAATAGATATTATAAACATAGAAATTGTGGTAAAAAAAATTGAAACAAAATATTTGCATACAATATATTTTCTAAAATGTAGATTATAAGACAACCATAAAAAAGGTATTTCAACATAGTCGTCAATGGGCCCGACACTAGAGCACCTTAATATGCAATTGTAAAATAGTTTTCACCCACAAAGTCAACCAAGGTGCTCGTATCACATTAATAAACATATTTAGTTAAAAATAATAAATATATTTAATTCACAATTATAAAAAGATGTAGTACAATGAAAATGGCATCCCCGAGTACACCCCCAAAAAAAACCAAGATATAAGGCATTGTTTCAGTTGGTCCCTCCCAAACTCAGTCGAATGCTCCAAGGAATGAATTTGGAGATGTGTTCTCATCTCCTGTTGTTGCATTTAGACTTTCCATAAATTGATTTGCATTTGCATTTTTTAGTTGTGTGCAACTTACATTTGAAGGCGTTAGTGGTGAAGAAGTTTGGCCAACTGGAAATTGAGTGCAACTAACTTGAGATGAGTTGGGACTGAAACACACATTGCTTGCAAAAAATAGAGGGATGTTATTATTGGTTATATCTCAAAAGTAATTGTGGTTATAAAATAAGGGAGTTGCAGGACTGCTTAAGCGTCTATCTCGCATCAATGCTCTATGGGCAACCTCAATCTACCTTTCCTTCTTCTCTTGTTATTTTTGTATCGTCTCTTGCTCCTTCTTCTGCTCTTTTTCCTTTCTTTGCAACTATTTCAACTGCTCTCTTTCCTTGTGCTCAATTTCCTTTTCAATTTTCTTTTGTTCCTTCTACTCCAAGGCAAAAATCCATGTAGCCTTTTTGTCCTCAGTTTGTTGCCTCTTTCTAATTTTTAATTCTTCCAGCTCTTTTTATCTTCGTTCTTGCTCCATTATGAGAGTCATGTAACTGTCAGCAATCAACAACTGAGACTGTTGGCTCACCCGAAGAGCACCACCAACAAAATTTCTCATTCTTCCATTCACTCTGTGAGTTGGAAGCTTAAGGAAGTTACTGATCTGAGAACCACTTTCAGTTTGAATTGTTTCATTGAATTGGGAGTTAGTAAAATCCACTTGGTCTGGTGTACCTTGACTTTCGTTGCTGCAATCTACATAATAGTGCATTGCGTCTTCTTGTGCAGGCTGGTTGTCCATGTCCTCAAGTTGTTGCTTTGCACCTTCATGCACTTGACTATCTGTTGGAGTCTACAATGTTTGTGAAAGTTCATCTATTGAAACATCGAGTCTTGAAAGACTAAGGATGTTCTACACTACAGAAACATCGTCAGTGTCAACAATCTCATATGTCTCGTTGGGACGCATGTCACCCACGAGTGCATCCGAATTAAGGGGCCATATCCCTGGCCTTTTAAAGCCAACTTTTATGTTGGCTAGATTCAAAGCTCTTCTCAGTGCCTTGCTGCCCAATTCCACCAATTCTGCCCTTCTGATATCAATATTGGGGAATCTAGTGAGAAAATATGCTTGTTCTAATTTGAAATATTGCTTGAATGGTGCAAACACGCTAACATCCAAAGGCTGTAGTGCATGAGAAGTATGAGCAGGTAGTGTAAGGAGGTCAATTCCTAACCTCCTTTCCCTTTGGATAGTTGACAATGCAACATGACTTCCATGTCCGTCAAAAATCAACAAGTGCCTATTAGTAGGCGAGACACCCCTAGGAACGAGAACACATAAATGTTCCAGCCAGTCATAGAAAAGATCCTTCGTCGTCCAAGAATGTGCTTGGGTTGGCATAGTTGTGTGTGGTTCACAATTCACAATGTAATTCTCTATCTTTGCATTGCCCTTGAATAGATAGAAACCAGGTATGATTTGGCCAGATGCATTAACACATCATAGAATTGTTATCCATTCTTTGCTTTTTGGAATGATGTAGGAGACATTCCTGTTGCCTCATCGTGTCAAGACCCTCATAGTTCCATTTCTGCCAACTTGAATGCCCGTTTAATCACAGTTCCAAATTCTATCAGGACGGTATGGGGTACTTTCATATGTTGTTGTCAGTGTTCTATAAAATTCAACTACTATTTCTAGTCTAAGGTTTACTGCCATGTCTTTGTCAAGACCTTCAGTTGTGCGCAAGGTCAATTTTGGATGGCGCCTCTTGAATCCAGTCCACCATGATTTTCTAGACAACCCCTATGTGAAAGGGTTGGGTGTAGTCTGGCATATCTGAGCAACCTCTTGCTTGAGATTCATAATCTCAAGCCTGTGGCCAATATCTGCCATATCTGTACACCATTTCACAATCATACCCTCCTCCTATGCTGTTAGGACTATTGGTGGACCCTTCTTTGAAGTAGTGCTCAAGCCGCCTAACCAATTGCTAAGTGTTGTAGCTGGGATTTTCCACTTCTTCATAGCAGCTCTTGTCAACATCCCATTTATTTCAACATCCTCCAGTGCCCTGTCCATGTCCTCTGATGACCATTCCCTTTCCTTTGTTGCTCTTTCCCGCCGGATTGGTGGTGCAACAACCTCCTGGACAACCTCAACAGGTTTTGGATTCATGTTTACTTCTGCAACTAGTTGTTACACATTGGGGGTTGTTACAGTGTCTTTCCTTGTACGAGACAATGTCTTTGCATTCTTTGTTTTAGTTTTCGACCTCAATTACCTTTAGATTGCACCCGAAGATGTTAAAAAAGATGTTTGGAGCAGTTAATAAAACAAAAAGTTGAACAATGTTGAAGTCACAATGATGCACGAACAGTTTGCATTTATTTAATATGCATCTTGACATTTTGAAATTCAATGCTCTGGTTTTTATGAACAATTTGTAATCCAATTGCCCATAGTTTGTAATGAAATTGTCTTTATTGTGCATGAATAGTTTATTTTTATTGTCTTTATTTTGCTTGGTGTTTATGAATAGTTTTTAATGCAATTGGATTTATTGTGCATGTTGATAGTTTGTTTAATTTTATTATTTGAATTGAAATTACTTAGAGTAGATCTATTTAGTGAGACACAAACAAACATTGGTTAAACATTGTCAAAAGGACATACAATGGTATAGGCATAGTGAGGTAGAAAACCTCAATTGAAAGAGAAAGGGAGCTTTCTTGAGTGGAGAGCCGAACAATGAAACATGGAGAGCCGAACATAAATATATAAAACAAATTTCGTAGTAACAATCACATAAACAATTACATATATATACATATACAAACATAATATATATAGAAAAATACATATATAGGAAGAGAATAATATAATTGCATGGCAAAATATCTTTGAAATGAAATCAAGTGAATCCATTTTCATATTTGGGAATAACAAACAAATATTAAAGGCAAATTGCAGAGTTAGATTGTGCATTGTCAAAGAGAGGATTACAAGTGCATGGTAGAAAACCCTGTAATTGTGAACTAGTGAAACCATAAAAATGTTTGGTAGTAACAATGAAATAAAAATTGTATTTCGTAGATAGAACTATTGTGAATGGAAAAAAAAAATACAATTACATGGCAAAATATCTTTGAAATGAAAACTAGTCATACCATATATGTGTATGGAAATATGTCTATGTATTATTTTGTTCTTCCATGCACAATATGTATATGTATGGAAAGACAAATACATATATAAGAACAAAATAATATAATTGCATGGAAAAATAACTTCGGAATGAAAACAGGTGAATCCACTTTTATATTTGGGAATAACAAACAAATATTAAAGGCAAATTGCAGAGTTAAAGTTTGTGCTTTGTCAAAGAGAAAACCCTGTAATTTTGAACCAATGAAACCCTTTCCATGTTTGGTAGTAACAATGAAATGAAAAAAGTATTTCGCAGACATAACTATTATGCATGGAAGGACATAATAATACATAAACATGCCAGAATATCTTCAAAATGAAAACCAGTCATACCATTTTCATATTTCGAAATAACATGAGAATATTTTAAGCAAATTGTAGAGATGAAGTTTGTGCAATGAGGAAGACACGAATGCAAATGCATGGCAGAAACCCTCGAAATGATAAACATTAAAGCCCTATGAATATTTCTT
The DNA here is from genome assembly GCA_007258455.2 of Sequoia sempervirens. Lineage (NCBI taxonomy): Eukaryota > Viridiplantae > Streptophyta > Pinopsida > Cupressales > Cupressaceae > Sequoia > Sequoia sempervirens. Next base: position 29,566,503 of record VDFB02281492.1, on the reverse strand, counting down.
AGTAACAAGCAAATATATTGTATCCATTCCCTTATTTTGGAATAACAAACAAATGTAAAAAGCAAATTGCAAAGTTAAATTTTGTGCAATGACGAACACACAAATACAAGTGCATGGATGAAAACCAGTCAAACCCTTTCCATATTTCGTCAAACAAGTCTAATAGTAATGAAAAACCATTTAAACCAGTCAAACCCATTTCATATTTCGTATAATGAAACAAATATG
>VDFB02281492.1:29452277-29566175 GCA_007258455.2 Sequoia sempervirens | reverse complement strand
CAAAACATAAAGATGTACGAAAAATAGAAGAATAGAGATACAAATAGAAGAATGTCATGATAGATTCATGTCCTTTATATCCTTGTACCAATAGAGTGACAAGGGTCATCCAAAGTAGGCTCAAAAACATATAAAGACATGCCAAGAATCACTATATGTGGGATCACATTATGCACATGCAATCACAAAGAACATGAAAATAAGACAAATAAAAGAATAGTATGACACATATGAGTCAACCTATAATAGGTCATCCACATCCCAATCTTGTTCATCATATGCAAAAGGAAAAAAAAATATCCAAAGTGGCAATGACAAGAGTCATACTAGGAGCATCACCAAGTTCAAAGCATGGTGAGTCACTCTTGTTAGGAGGATCTTCACAGTTGTTATCATCTAAGCTCATGGAAGAGGAAAAAATAAATTTAGTTCAATATGCACTTCCTCATCAATCTTAGCAGCCTCATCATCATCATCCAAGTTAATCACAACTAGGGGCCTAATGACAATGTCCATAGAGGTTTCATGTGTTTTTTGTTGTGAAGGTGGAGAATCATTATTCTTTGTTTGAGTTAAATTTTTATCTTGATTTCCTATTTTATTCTCTTCTTTTAACTTACAAGAAATAGAACGACATCTACGCCTATGTTCTTTAGAATTTCTATTTCTTTTTGCATGATTTTCAAGTTGTGAATGTGTAGGATCAGGTTTATCAACCATAGGTTTCTTTTCTTCTTGCAAGGGAGGAACAAAAGGAACCATGGAAGGTTGTTCAACCACTTTCTCTTTAACTTCATAAACAAAATTAATCTTAGGAGGAACAACAAGACTTATATGGTAGTATTTTGGTCTTTTATATGAAATAGGTGAAGGATTTTTCATGGGTGCATCTTGGTTACTTGGAAAGGCTTTTGGTTCAATCATGATTTCATCAATGATAGGAGGCTCAAGCCTGGGTTGAAGCATGTTACTAAGGGATAATTTTACTATGCACCTTGCCTTAAAATTTTGATAAGATTTGAAAAAGAAGTCCTCATGAGGCTTAATGGTTCCATAGGTTTGGGCCAAAATAAATCCAATGAGAAAATTCCCACGGGAAGACATGAGATTAAAGCCACTATGATGCACAATAAAGATGTCATTAGAAAATGGAAATTTTAAGCACTTATGCACTATTGATGGGATGAAATTGATAGAGTGTAGCCATCAATAACCAAGCTTCACAAAGATTTTTTTTTGATGACGAGATGATGGAGAATGAGACATTCAATTTTTTTGGTCCAACTTTTAAAGGAAGAATGATTGAACCTATTGTAGGGAAAGAAAAAACATTATGTGTTTTGATCCATGCTTTCGATTGTTCATAAGAATCTTGAAAAATTTCATGCACAAATAAGAATTCCTCAGTGATCACACTCTCTACACACACGAGATCAATTAATATCTCAATACTAGGCTAGTCATTGGTTCTTCTAGTGATGTAAAGAGGACCATCAGGTGTGTGTTTGATTATGCCATTTTGTGAGAAAGTAATGTTCATAGACAAGTTGGTTAGGCCCTTATGAGGTTGGACATGAATGAAGGTGACTAGATTATCATATTCATTATCATTAATGTTATCATTATTTAGGTTATCATCAGTCATGTCAACATTCATTATATCATTCTTGGCATCATCAACTTTTACAAAAGAGACATGATTTGTTATGGGATTAGTAAAGTTGCAAATTTTGGTTGGGTGGGGAAAGAAACTTATTTCCTTGATCATTAACACCACCAATGTGGATGTGATTAGAATCAATGAGGTCTTGCACAATATGTTTTAGGCACTTACAATGTTTTGTATCATGTCCATTTTGTCAGTGATAATGGAAAAAGGAATTTTAGTTAAAGTTTGGAGGTAAGGGATTAGTGGTATCAATGGCTCTAACGGGAGGTAAGGTTGTTAAAGATCCAAGATACTAATAGGGGGGTGAATTAGTATCTTCTTAAATTTTTTGATCATATACCATCCAATTATTCCAATGCAAACAATAGCATAAATGAATAAGAGGATTAATAGAACATAAGAATAGAGAATAGAAGAACACCAGGATTGTTACGTGGAAAACACAAAATGGGAAAAACCACGGTGAGTGTTAGCTCAAAATATTATATAACTAGTTATATAATATTACAAAATGGGTGGCTCACTACTAGGACTCACTATCTAGAAACAAAGGCTCACTGCCTACATAATTACAACAATTGAATGGCTTTCAGCTAGAGAATGAGCTAATAGAGTACACCTAATAAGTGAAGATTCAGTTATAGATAAAGCTCAATAAACAAACTTAGCACATTTCATCATGTTCACACTACTTCACTTCTTTGCACAAAATTCATACTCCTCTTCTTCAAAAACTATCCGTTATATATACCCATTCTTCTTCACAAGCATCAATTAGGTCAACCTAATTAGATGCACTTCATATTTACCAACAATATTATTTGTTGGCCTCAAGCTTCAAAAAAAGGATAACCCACATGCTTCAACAAGTCAACATAGACCTAAAATAGGTCACACATATATCCACATATCATTTAAACTATTTTCACCTTTACACTATTCACCAAAGAAGTTAGCTAGGAATAAACTTCAAACCAAAAGACAAAAAAAAATTCTATGCGAGCATCGCATATGCGAAATCTTGAATGTACGTGCTCCCAACATTTGTAAAACATTTCCCAAAAACACAAGAAATAATGCTCACCAAAAAACAAACCGGATCAAAATATCAGAGGATTTAAGAAAAATACTGGTTCATATACTAAACTAGAATATAGGAGTAACTGTAGTCTTGATCTTGCAATTGCAACTCATATATGATGGTGAAATCAATGACAAACAAAAAATAAAAAAATGAGATGTTCTTCATTTTTCCAACAATCTCCCCCTTTGTCATTGATGTCAACATGTGCCAAAACCAAAAAGAGTATTTACCAAAAATAATATTTACAAAGGTCTCTATTTACAACACTTCTCCCCTAACACCAAAATTTCACCACTTCACTCCCCCTTTGACATCAAGGACAAAGGGTGTGCCAAAAACAACTGAAAAATATTAAAGAAAGGAAAACAATGAACAATATATCAACTGGAAGATGATGAGCTTTGAAGCTCCTTTAGAATACCTTCCCAGACTATTTTTTGATTTTTCCCAGCCTTCCTTTGTTGCAGTCAACATCTTGTTTAGAGATTCTAACTCTATCAGAACTTCTTCAACACTGTCTAGAGTACCAAGACTTAGATCTATCTTCTCAAGCCCTTCAGCTCATGCCAGAGCTTCTCCAACTAAAGTGCATTCCATTCTTACAATATCACTTAGTAGATTGAATTTTTTGATGATTTCTTCTTTTTTCTTTTGCAAGGAAAATAAATTTTCTCTATTTGTAGTGATGGCCTTCTAGATTGATTTGTCTTTATCTTTAGATACACTATATGTACCAGAAATAGTAGATAATTGGGAGTCAATGGAGTCCATGACAATCTTGATATTCTGAGTGGCACCCGGCCACTTCAAGCAGTAGGAGAGAACAACATCTGCCTTAGACTCACAGACCTTCATTGCTTTCAGACTCTTCTCCACACATGAGTGTTCCAGAGCACATTTTTCATGGAAGGCCAACAACCTTTTCTCTACCAAGTTTACTTCTATCTCTTGTCTTGTATTTTCATTAAGTCCAAAGGAATACTCCTTGAAGGAGTCTAACAATAATCTCAAATTTCCAATAGGGGCGAGAGATGTATCAATGGATGCACCAGGTATAGCTTCCTGTAATGCTCTCAGAGCATCTTCTATCAGTTCCATTCCCTTTTGATGTGTCTCAATAAATTCTTTTCTTCTAGATTCTTTCATAGCATCACCCAACACAACTTTATGTATAGGAGACATCTTTTCCACATCAACATATCCTTCAATCAAAGGGAGTTTCAAAAGTTCTTGTGGAATAATCGGTTGAAATCTAATCTGCTTAGATAGCAAACCTTTTAGTACATCACCACTTGAAGATGAATCACTAGGATGGTTTAATGATTTCACAATCTGTTTTTCTTCTTCTAAAAATTGTAGAGGGACTAATTCACCTTAGGTGGCGAATGAGTCCCAAGATGTAATTTTTTATGTTTTTCAATTTTTTTGAATGATTCTATATGCAACACAAAATGCAATCAAGTATGTAGAATGCATACTTTTTTTTATTTTTTCAATGAAATTGAATGCAAAATTAAAACTAAATGAATGTTTCACTAATGCAAAATGAAAGGTTGTAGAATGCAATAACAAATCAATTCCCTAATTGAATGCTAATGCAATGGAAAACGATGAATGCAAGATATGAATGTAATAAAAAATTTAAAGTGTTCAAAAGTTGGGTTCACCAAAATGTGACAGATTTTGGGACCCAAGATGCTTGCTCTTGCACTTCTAGGGTTTTTCACCTAAAAAGAGAGAGATCTAGGTCCCAAAATGCTTATGTAACACTCAAATTAGGATATATGCTATGTGATATGATGTAAATGAACTTAACTAAATGCAATTGATTGATTAGAATGAACTAAAATGAATGCAAAAGTGCAATTTAAGCTATGTTTGAAAACACATTATGATATGAAAATAACTATGAAAATGAAGAAATAATGCAAAACATAAACTACAGGGGTAAATTTGAGTGCACCTAGATGAAATATGAGTTGTCTGGAATGGTGATGAATTTTACTGGTTTTTCACAGTGGGACTCATTCACCCAAGGTGGCAAATCAGTCCTCCTACTGATGAAAAAGTGTTAGGAACTAATTTCTGACAGTTGAGATCCAAGATTTGAAAAAATACAGATTTTCAGACCTCAGGTAAGACTTATTCACCAAGGGTGGCAAATCAGTCCACTCCTAGATTTCTGGATAATCAGACAACTTTGTAACACCAAATTTGGGAATGTCTGAATGTCAGGTTGTCGATGTCAGTTCTGTAGGAAACAAACATAAAATGCTCAACAAGCTTCAAATAATGATATGCTTATTTGAAGAGCCTAGTTGACTTTATTTCCACTTTTCAACACCTTTAAACCTATCAAGTATTCTAAACAAAGGCTACAAAGACACATGCAAAGGGGAAAAATATTGGAGGGTTACAAAATAGGGGTTTGCCTTGGTCAAACCCCACTTTGGTAATCAAACCCAATATAAATAAATGAAATGAAAAGGAAATATAAACTAACAACATGAAAATTTTATTAACTCACCAAATCCTTGATCTTGTAAGTCCAAAGTAATGTCAATGGCTGCTTCAAATTGCTTCAATAGTTGCTTCAATTGATGATGTAGAATGCTTGAATGTGATTGAATTGATTGTAGAAGATTATGGGAAGATTTCTTGAATGACTTAGGAGATTGCTTGAATATGTTAGGAGATGCAAAATGAGGTGAAAAACACATATTTATACAATTCTTGTGCCTTACTATCTGTTCATACCTCATCACAGGCCAACATCAAGTGACTTTTAATAAAATCCTGAAAGGAAATTTGAAATATTTGAATTTGGGGCCAAGGGGGACTCATTCACCCCCCATGGTGAATGGGTCCCACCTAGGACCTAAAAACAAGTGTCAGAAATAATGTTGTGTTTAATGTTACTTGTTGGGACAATATGCAATAATACACTTAATTAAGTCATATGAGGGCATAAAGAGGAAAAATAAAGCATGAGAAAGGTGTAAATAAGGAGATGTGCCTAGAAAAGCATGAAGGCTTGTTACAAGACTTTACAACACTTCAATATAGGAATTGTTGATGAGTAAAAAGGTGATTTTTAGGTGAATTACATTAAATAGAGTCTAGAAGAATGTAGAAATGTCTTACAACACTTCACAAAACCTTCACAAAACGTGGTTCTTTGAGTTTTAGTACCTAAATAAGCATGTTCAAGCCATGATACAACATAAAATCATAGTTCCAACACCATGAAACAAGACCTAGCCATGAAAATGACAAAGGGCCATTTTTCTACTGCACAATTTTTTTGTTGAAATATGTAATGTAGATACAGATAGTTGTGAAATTGGTTTTAGTTGGGCAAGGTTACTTTTTCTATTATGAAGCATGTTAAGATGCTTTTTTGAAAAAAAATGTTATAGTTGTAGGTTATTTTTGGATGGTTGATGAAAACAATGAGGCAAATGATGTAATCATTTTTTTCATGCAATACATACCTATTACCGACCACAAAAAATATAACGGTTCTAGTGTTATTCCTGAGTTTTCAATTCACAAGTCTATTGCTTCAAAGATTTACTTCTGAAATGCAACTACAACCGTCCATTGACAATTCATCAAATGGTAGTGGTTATATTGATTTGCACTAACACTTCCCCACTGCATTTTTTTTATTAGTTTGATATTATGTTTAATTCGCCAATGTTTTTTTTTAATCATTTGAAAATAAGTTTAATTCACCATTGAATTTTATTTTTTTGTTTGAAAAAAAGTTTTAATCACCAATAAAATTATTTTTTCTAGTTTGAAAATAGGTTTAATTCGCCAATTGAAATATTTTATTGGTTTGAAAATAGATTTTAATCACCAATGAAAAATTTTAGTGGTTTTAAAAAAAATTGCATTTCTCTAGGATTTTCCATAGACTTCTAGTGATTAGAAAAGATTTGCCAATGGACATTATTTTTTTCACGAAAAACAAAAATTTTCCACTAAAATTAATATTTTTATCGGGAAGTATACAAGATTCGCTAGGAGTTTTACACCTTCAATGAGGGGGGGTTTCTTAAAGTTTTCCCTGTAAAACACTATTTTCTTTCACAAAAACCAGAACTAGGGTTTGCACAACTCACTCTCCAAATCACCTCAAGAATTCTCCAAATGCACATGTGATAAAAACTCCTTACAAATCTGCTTTATAAATCAACAATCTGCCCTGATTCACATTAAATGTGGCATAATTCAAAAACTTGATAAAACCCTTCTTCACTACACTGAAAAACCCTAATTTGCTCTACAAATGATCATGCCTGCAAATTTTCTTCTAGTTCCTTTTGTATAGGCTCTTTTTATTCATTCTTCACAACATATCTTCATGCCAGAGTCTGACACACCAGATATCCAGGGGGTTGAACAATTTTCTGTTAATGCTCCCCCTAAGACCATGTTGGGTCTAATTCCTGGAGGAATTGTCTGCACCATCTATGAGGGAACATGCCCACTTGATGTTACTAGCTCTTCTTTCTTCCTCCATATCTTATTCATTTCTTGCTTAACCTCATTCGGGTATGTGCAGGATCATGATGGGCCAAAAAGTGGCGATATGATGGGTATGTGTAGGGTATGTAGTACGACAAATTTATTTTACCCAAAATTGATGAAATGAAAAGGGTTTTTAGAGGAGATTCTCAGCTTTCCACCAATATAAATTATGTTTTACTTTGAATTTAATAATAATTGTTATTCATTTTCTATTTGAATTATGACTAAAGTCTTCATTGATAGGCTAATTGAAAAACATCTATAGCTTTCAAATGGTGTCACATTTTTTGAATCAAAACATGTGTCACATTCTATGCTTCACATACTATAGGATTAAAATTGAATTTCATGAAGTTTTGACCAAGTTAAGGTGGTCAAACATACAGTTTTAATAGTTTTTAAAAGTTGTAATAAAATTCATAATTAATTACTTGGAAAAAAATTACAAAAAAATATGCATCACATCAGGGACATGACTCCTCTACTTATATCTAAAATATTATTAAAAATATTATCATTTTATTGTGGTTAGGGTGGCCAAACAATCACCCACTTCTTATTTTTTCCCTAAAATTTAAGTACTACTGCATTGAAATTTCAAATTTTCACGAAATAGATTATTTTGTAAATAAACCTAGTAGTTTAGAAGCTACATTCAATTTGCTACAGATTATATTCTTACATATTTTTGAAATAATATAGATAAATTATTTGAATTTTTACATCAAGTTGCCTAACTCTGATTTTTCTAATTTTTTTGCCACTTTAGGGCCTATTTTTTCTATGATGATCCTACACATACCCTTCTTGTCAATTTTCTTCACTCATTCATTCTTCTTTACACAGATTAGATTGCTTTCTCCGTTTACTTTTTCCTACTCTTGAAATGTGTTTGGGTTTGTTGTAATTGTAGCAAACAATTTTTTTTGATTTGTTTGACCTCCATTAACCCTTGATCTACATTGATTAGTTTTTTTTCCAAACTTATTACATGTATAGTAGTAGCCAATAAAAGATTGATTCATTCTACCTCTATTAGACCAATTCACCCTCTGAGTTCTGCATTTACTAGCTCTATGTCCAACTTTCTTGCATACAAAACATTGTCTAGAGAAGGAACACGTATACAAGTTTATTCTAATTATACACTCCATTGCCTTGTGACCAAATTTATTGCATGAAAAGAAAACACCATTGAAACATGGGTACTTTTGAGCATTTGGTTATCTAATAGGAAGTCTTCTAGAAAAGCTTCTTGGATTTCTTGCCTGTTTTCCTTTTATTTGAGTCTTTTGATTGTCCATCCAGTCTGGGGTCTACATAGCCTTTGAGTTTAGACCTGCTTCCATTCCCAAACCACCTTTGTCTTTAGTTGGTTTCTATCCTACAATCAACTCATCATGCTTGGTGGAGCTTGTTTTGAACTTATCTTCATAAAGTTTTTCTTTTCCAGATCTACTCTTAGGTTTACCACTTCTTGTTCTAGTCTTGAGCATTCAATAGTCTTGCTTTGCACCACTATATTCAGAAAATATTCAATTCTCTTCTTTTCCTCCACTTGTACCTTCAATCTGGTGATCTCTTCATTTGCTTTCTTCAATTGCTCACTCACTTCTCCATGTCTTTCTTTGAATTTCTTTAGTTGCTCTTTCATCTCTTAATGCAATCATTTGCCTCATCAAGATTTTCTTTCAAATCTCCATTTTCATTTTCAGCCTTGTCAAGATCTTCAAGAGCAGCCTGGGGTTCTTCTTTATCATCCATTTGTTAAATCTTTAATATCTTACTCAAGCTTTTATGCTTCTTCAGATGAACCAAGCTTTGATACCAATTGTTGAATACCCAAGATACAAAGAGGAGGGGGTGAATCAGTATCTTCTTAAACTTATTGAAAAAACACCATCCAATTACTCCAATGTATATAATAGTAAGAATGAGCAAGAGCATTAGCAGAACATAAAAGCACACAACACATGAACACCAAGATTTTTACGTGGAAAACCCAAAATGGGAAAAACCACGGCGGGGATTATCTCACAATATAGTATAACCAGTTATAAGATATTTCAAAGGGGTGTCTCACTACTAGGACTCACTATCCAAAATGAGAGGCTCACTGCCTACAAAGATACAATATAAAAATGGCTGACAACTAGAGAATGAATTGATAAAGTTATACCTAACAAATACAGATTTAGTTCCTTTGATGCTCACTAAATTGACTTTACACACTTCATCATCTTTGCATACTAGTCTTCTTCTCTATCGCACTTCAAAAACATACCAACAATCTCAAAACTCTCCAATATATATCTGGCATATCCACAAGCATCAATTCAGTCGACCTAATTAGATGAAACCCTTATTTACCAAAAATATTGACCATCAACTTCAAGCTTGTGCAAAATATTTCCAAAATCAATTCAAGAATGTAGCACACTACATGACAACATGGACCTACGATCAGTCACATATACATCTACACCACAAAATTAATTCATTACAACATCAACTATTCATTAGGTTAGCCAGAGATAGACCTAATAAGAAAATTCAACAACAGAGTGATGCCAACTTTCCATACGAGCACTTGTACACATGACATTCTAAATTTAAAACCTTCTAACATCTAAAACTCATTTCCAAAAACTACAAGTTACAATATTCATTAGCAGAGGATTGTAGAACAAAATACCAGAGGATAATAACTACATACCAGTTCAGAATACTGATCAAGATAGAACTTAAACTTGTAGTTGCAACTCATATAACATGGTGGCATCAATGACAACACAAAGGCTACATAATGAGATGTTCTTCTTCATTCTGCCAACATGGGTTTACATTTTCTAAGGTAGGGAAAATTAAATGGGGAATTTTCCTATGGTGAAAATTTGCATCATTACATTTTCCCTAACTTTAGTGAGTATATGTGTTAGTGCAAATGCAAGGTAAAGTAGAAAGAGATTGAAGAGAATATACCTTAACCATCGAGGAAGAAAACCTTCAATCTGGTGTACCTAGATGTGAAGGAGGTAGCTCTACAGGTTCTCGGTTTTGCAGGTCAACCTTGACATGAAAGAGAGAGAGCTAGCTCCATAGGTACTTGATCTTGTAGAATTGGCTCCATAGGTTCTAGATCCCATAGAAGTTGATAAATGCTCTATAGGTTCTTAGTCTTGTAGAAAGAGGGAGCTTCACAGGTTCTTGATCCTACAAGGCTTAACGTAAAAGGTCTCCACAAGTTCTAGGTCCTACAGAGTTTGATGCAAAATGCCCTTGCATGTGCTCAATCTTGTAAGGAAATCTCAATGAGGTGCCCAGTCCTGTTAGTGTAGGTTTTTATTTCCCTAGTGGGTTAATTTATTTTCCCTTATTCCTAAGTTTTTCCTACACTTAATTAAGCTTTCTTAGGATAATAAAGTGAGTTTATTATTTAATTACTATGAGATGAGTGATGAGGTGTTCCATTCCTTAAAGGGTGGAACCAATTTCCACTTTTGGTGGCATCCTCCACTTTTGGTGGTCCATACTTTCCACCTTTCATGGGAGTCTCCACTTTTGGTGGTCCATCTCCACTTTTTGTGGTTGATTCCTATTGGTTGGATTTTCCACCTACCTCCTCTCCTAAGTTCTATATAAACTCACTACCTAGCTTGTATTTGCATCCTTTCATGCATATTTGCATTGTATCTTTTTATCTTGGAAGCTCTTGATGCAATTTTGTCATATTGACATTACATAATCTCTCGGAGTTCTGGTGTGCATTTTTTATTCTTTTCTAGTTTATGTAACTTTGATTTTCTCTTATAATTTTTTTATGTTATTCAACCTATTTTATATTTCTAACATGGTATGAGAGATTTTGTTTTGAGAAATCTAAGTTCTTAGATTCTTGATTGAGAGAATAAGTTTTCATGTAAAAATTTTGTAAATTCCCTATGCTCTTCTCTTGCGTTCTTGAACAATATGGAGAATTAGAAAGTATTTGCAAATATCTAATAAACTCTTCATATTGCATATATGTTTTGTGAGATCCAAGTGATTGCAGCATTTTTGAATGTTCCAACATTTCTAGAAGGTTTGAAAAAGTTAGATTTGGCTTTTGTTTCATCCAAATTGGAGATCATTTGACAAAGTTGCAAATGGGGGTTTGAAGCTCAGGTATGTGAATAGATTTTTATTGCAGCATTTTCAGACCAAACGGACCTTGCCATTGCATTCAGAAGGCCCAAAAACCAATATTCTCATATAATTTTTTTCTATTTTAGATGAATTTGATTTTTGGAAAATTTTTCTTTTGCCAGGGGTTGTCATTGCAGACAAAATTCAACCCATTTTTAAAAAAAATTCATAATTTTTTTCTATGGTGTCCATTTTCTTCAAATGATATATCGTTGGAAAGCTAGAGATGAGAAATTTCCATCTACAAAAGTTTTGATTTTTTTTTCTTTTCTATCAGATATTGCAGGTTGAAGTTGTTGTTGCATTTTTTCTTCAATGAGCCATAACTTTCATCCCACAACTCCATTTTTTGGAAATGAATAGGTGTTGGAAAGGTATTGAAGAGAACTACACAACTATAGAGCTAATTTTTCCATATTTTATCTCATATTCATTATGTATTAGAATTTATAATTTTGGTCATTGTGGGCCTATTGACCAATGCATCTTGGAAAAGGCTTTGTAAATGCACTAATCATTGTAATATCTTGGGGGGTAATTTTGGAGACTAATGGAAAGGGGGGTTTTCTCTTGATGTTTCTTTTTGCATTCACTTAAAGTGATTTTTGTATCAATCTTGGGAAATTATACAAAAAAATTGTAATCACGAACTAAGATAAAGTTCCATTTATGGGGGGTTAAGCATGTCTCTTAAAAATTATTTCCATCCTTCTATTGTCAAGTTAAGTTTAGAGAACTATTCCTGGAAACAAGGGATAAAAATTCATTTCCTTGAGTAGGATCTATTGCCCTATCTCCTTGAACTCATTCTTGAGCCAAGTGACTATAATCAAAAGAATGTATGGTTTAACAATAATGGCATGGTCTATGGACTAATATGTCTTAAATTTCTAAGGATATTCTACATCATGTAGAGCACACCAAGTTCCTTTTCACTACTTGGACTATCATTCAATAGTTGTATGAAGACATTGGATTTTCGTCTAAAAGTGATGTTTCCTTGGAGAACTAGGCTATTGCGGGTGATATTGAGAATTGTGTTTCCCCATCTTGTTTGGATGATCAGTTCATTGATACTCCATATCCTCCATCTATTGTTGCTACTTTAGATTTCAGTGTTGCTTCTTTAAAATTTTCTAGTGATTCTTTGCAGTAGAAAATTCATTGTCTTTCAAATTCATCTTGGGATAATCTCTTGACAGGTATTTTAGACTTTTTATAAAGACACATTGCAGATTTGGGAGACACTATTGATGATATTCATCTTCTCTTTGATGAAGTTGATTCTTCTTCAGTTGTTGTGAGGGAACACTTTGACCCTCTTGTTCAATCTCTACATGATCATTCATCACAGTTTTACATGAGTGTGGATACTTTGGATCATCATTTGGAGAAGACATATTCAGAGGAGATACTTGATCCTTTGGATGGTGTTCTACATCAATCTCTAGGAGATTCTAAGTTTTCATTTTCAGCAGTGTGGCCTAGAATGTCTGATTTGATTGTGGGAGCCTTCAACAACAACATGGGGACACTTGATCCAAGTTCATAGACCCCATACAAATTGAGTTTTCTTCCTACATATTCCTTTCAGGAGTGGGGAGATGGCTTGAATAGACCTTTGGTTTTGTTTCTTCCTAAGGAGAGGAATGTTGGTTGATGATCATGGACCATCTTCTACATCTAGTTTCAAGCATCTACCATTGGATCTCTTTTAGGGCGCTTCTTTTTCCTCCCTCTTCATTTCTCTGTCTATTATAAGGGGTGTACTTCCTTTTTGTGGGATGCAACTTCTTATTTGGGGGGAATTTTATATGTACATGGGTGCCTAACATGGCTTCATTTTTTGGGACCCATCATCTTTTACATCCTCCTAAGTTGTGCTTAAGGGGGGGTGTTGGTGTAGGTTTTTATTTTCCTAGTGGGTTAATTTATTTTCCCTTAGTCCTAGTATTTTCCTACACTTAGTTAAGCTTGCTTAGGATAATAAAGCGAGTTTATTATTTAATAACTAGGAGATAAGTGATGAGGTGTTCCCTTCCTTAAAGGGTGAAACACTTTCCACTTTTGGTGGCATCCTCCACTTTTGGTAGTCCATACTTTCCACCTTTCATGGGCATGTCCACTTTTGGTGGTCCATCTCCTCTTTTTGTTGTTGATTCCTATTGGTTGTATTTTCCACCTACCTCCTCTCCTAAGTTCTATATAAACTCACTACCTAGCTTGTATTTGCATCCATTCATGCATATTTGCATTGCATCTTTTTAGCTTGGAGGCTTTTAATGCAATTTTGTCATATTGACATTGCATAATCTCTTTGAGTTCTGGTGTCCATTTTTTATGCTTTTCGAGTTTATGTAGCTTTTATTTTCTCTTACAAAGTTCTTGAGTTATTCAATATATTTCATATTTCTAACATGTCGTTCTAGGAAAGCTTGATTGGAAGGGAAATTTATAGGTTCTCAGTCCTACAAAGTAATATGTTAAGATGTAGATTAAATGAGTTAGACAAACAATCTAAAATAGAAAGACATTCCATAGAGCATGCAATTGAGGGAGAAGTTTTCAAAGGGGTCCCCTTGAGAACCTTTCAAGATAGAAAAGGGGGCCACTCAAAGGGACAATCCGATTTCAAAGACATGAAATTTTCTGTAAGTGATTCTATCATCAAGTTATCCTTTTGAAAGATCTATTTCATTGAGAAATCTAGTGGAAATAATGCTCCTTCTCAAAGAAAAAATTTCAGACTTATTCATTAGAAAATGTACTCCTTTTTTGAAAGAAATTTTTTAGATTCTTTCATTACAAATTCATTTTTGAAAGAAAATTTTCATTAGGGTGTCCTCATTGAGAGAATGCAATGTTTGGAAGATGATAATTTTTAGTAAGGGATTCTTTGGTCACAAAATTTTCCTTCTTGAAAATTAGAAAAGCATGGTAGCCCCCCTTTACGGTGGTGCATGCTACATAGAGGAGCACATGGAATTCTAAGGAGAGAGAGAGAGAGAAAAATAAATGAAAGGTGAAGATGTTGTGGCCCACAAGAAATAGCAAGATGCAATCGTGGAATGTTGCCACACACGTGAGGGAGAATACATAAGCACCAAAAAATCATGAAACATACAAAGAGACAAGCATAAACAAATAAATCAAGAGATAGGGGAATCTAAGAGTTCGAGGTTAGATCTTTCATAGATATAAATAGGTACCACATGGTGTATGAATGAACGATCATTAATCCCAAAAGTTTTTAGATCATGAGGAAGGGCACATGAAGACAAAATAAAAGTAAAAATTGGGTCAACATGGAAGAGGGCCTAAACACCCCCAATACTTTATATAATCCCCAATTGTCAATTTTTTTTTACAACATTGAACCATAGATTTTTGGCTCCACAAGACTCTCTAGCTCTTCTAGGGTTTTTCATCTAAAAGGAGAGAGTAGGGCCAAAAATGCTAAAGGGTTCATTAAAATTAGGATGTGTATGATGTTATTTAGGCTGAATGAGATGATCTAAATGCAACTAAGATATGAAATTGATCGAATATGAATGCAAAACCTAAGAAACAAGTGATGTTTGAAAACACATTATGTAATGCAAAATAACCTAAGAATGAATAGTAAATTGCAACATAAATGAATCAGACTGAAAGTGTGCACTTGGAACCTTGATGAAGACTATAAATTACATTTGAAATGCTACTGATGCTATTATTCAGGCCTGGAGGGACTTATTCACCATTCTAGGTGAATCAGTCCCAATTTTGTCAAATTGAGCTGAAACCTATTTTTGATAAAAGGGTACTCAAAAACGCAAAAAACTCAAAATTGAACCTAGAGTGGCCACCCATGGTGATTGAGTCCTCTTTTTAATTTTTGAATATTCAAGAGTGGAATTTAGAGTTTTCGATCTGCACTTTAGCCTCCTAAAGGTGTCCACTTCTAAAACTCTAATTTGTGGGTCTGAAAATGAGATTTTGCTGATATTTTGACTTGTTGAATGAAGAGAAGACTTGAGAAACCTTGTAACTTGATCTTCAATGATTTAAAAGCTTCCAAGGGACCTAAATCTGCAAACACACAAGAGGACAAGAAGAAATGGTGAATGTTAGGGCATGGGAGTTTGCCTTGGTCAAACCCTGTTTAGGTAATTAAACCAAAATGATGAAAGAATAGAATGTAACATGAAATAATGGAATGGATTACCTTTCCATGATGTTGATCTTGAATTTCTATAGCAATGGAGGAAGATTAAACCCTTGAATGTCTTTATGAGATTTATTGATGTCTTGCAATGATAAAACCCTAAGTTTCTTGACTTGAGATGAAAGATTGGTGGATGAATAATGTAGAATGGATGTGAATTAACTTAATGGATGTAAAAATGAGTTTAGAGAGGTTATTTTATAGGAAATTCACCTATTTTACTTGCTAATACCTCATCATAGGCCGACATGAAGTAATATTAAACAAATTTCACTTTTTTCCCTCTCAAAGGTCAAAATTGAGCCAAATTGGACTCATTCGCCACACATGGTGAATGGGTCCTACTTGGATGGGAATAATTTTCCCTACATGGTGAATGGGTCCCACAAGGGCCAATTTGATAACTCGAATGCCAAGAGTTAAGGAAATAAGGTCTAGATTGCAACCTTGTCAGGTATTTGATCAATTTAGGCCTCGAGATGCACAATATGGGACTATTAGTGATGATGTTAATGTCAAATAGGGCTTGGGACAAAAAATCAATGTGAAAGTGTGATTAAATAGACTTTACAACACTAAAGTGAGGTCCACATAGCCTAGAAAGCCACAAGAATCAATGTGAATGTGTAAGACACATTACAAAACTAGTTTATCATTAAGTTTAAGCTATAAGTCTTCTAAATTGATGTGATAATGTTATTAAACACATTTTATAATATTGAATTAGAGAGAAATAGGTTTATTAAGTCTAGAAAAGTGTGAAAGTCCATTACAAGACCTTACAAAACCTTTACAAGACATCATTAAATGCATGTTATTCAATTTTCAAGGGTGCAAGACCTAGTGTGGATGCATAAAATGCCTCACAATACCCAAATCAAGGCCTCATTAAGTCCAATTTATCATGAATTAATCCCATGTCAAGCAAAGGGTCCTGTTTTCTACAACACAAACATATTGAAGAATGATGATACATATAGAAGAATTTCACGACAAATTTTCCATGCCTATATCCAAGCATCTACAAGGGTAGTGAGGGTCCTCTAGGAAAACATATAAAGATAATCACAAGGGAACGTAAACACACAAAAATTCTAATCTATAGATAAAGAAGAGGTACTGCCCTACTCCTCATTGACCATCAAGTCATCCTCCCCCCAATCTAGATCATTATATGGGGAGGGAGAATAGGAATTCAAGGGTGAGATAGCAAGGGAAGTACCATCCAACTCTCCTACAATAAGTTCTAAGGAAGAAGGCCCCTCAAAGTCTTCTTCGTTGAGCTCTTGTGAGGTAAAGGTCATCGATCTTGCGAAGATCGAGGATAGAGATGGGATGTCATCTACCAAATTGGACATGTGCTTTCTAGGAGTGTCATGTTGCAATTAAGTAGGAGAAAAAGGATGTACCTAAGATCCACTACCAACCTCTTCAAGAGGGGTAGTGAAAAAATTAGAGGATGTGGGAGCCACCTCTATCATGAATACATTGCAAGACAAGATAGAACTCCCTTTAAAATAAGGTGATCCATTCTTCTGACCTACACTCGAAGTGAGGTCATCCTCCAACTTGCACTTTAGCATAAGATGCAAAATCTCCACAGAAGAAGTGGAAGGCAAGGAGGAAGAGGATAGAGCCATAGTAGACACCTCCATGGTGTTCGACATGTCTATGGGCTGGGAAAAAGGAGGGATGTCTAGGAGGGACATTAGAAGAGGGGGCTCCACGAAGGGAGAAATGAACACCTACACCCTTTTGGGGTGAGGATCATTGGACCCTGATGGGGGAGCTAGAAAAAGAATTGAGGTGATTGGAACTAAGGAAAGCACATCAGGAGAAGACAAAATAGAAAAAAAAAGATGTATAAATAGGAGCCATTGGCTCCCCCTCCATCTTCTATGAGACTGTGTGTTCAATGGCGAGAGCCTTTCACCTGCTCTTGTGCTCACACACAAGCTGATTACATTAGCTATGGGCACTAGAAGACATGACCTAAGAAGAGGCTAGAGGCTACTACTTAACCATCGCAGTATCCTCCATAACTGTGGCTGATAGAAGGATAAGCTCCTGGGTGTTATGCCTTGCATAACCACCCCTTTTTAAATTTGATTAAAATGGGACCCTCTTTTGCTTTCACTCTTTATGTTTTTCCCCTTCAATTTTGAGGTTTTTCTTTGCCTTGGCATGTGCTTAATATGTTTATCTTGCTTGCCCAAGTGTTTTCCCCAAGTTGCATATTGAAAATATTATTTTTTGGGAAAAGTTCAGCTTTTTACCCTGGTTCGGGATTTTCCAGTCCATTCAGATTTTCCCAGTTTTCTTTCAAACTCTGGTTTCAATGCTGCTATTCAGGTTTTTGAGCCAGTTCGAGATTGTCCGCCCTGTCCAGATTTTCCCGGATTGCGCTTGAAGTCCAGCTCGGCCTGTTTTACACTACAGTTCAGAGATTTTTGGCCTTCACAGAATTCTGCCTGGGTAAGATTTTTTTGGATTTTCGTTTGGCTGTCAGATTTCCGAGTTTGGTCAATTTTTGGAGCTTTATGCCATTTTGCTTTATCATTTGTGTTCTCTTGAGTTGAGATGTTCAATCTTATTGTGCTTTAGAACATTGTGGTCTTGCTTGGAGTTTGAATTCCTATGTGTTTGGGCATTTCATGGCTTGCCCTATGTGTTCATGGTTAAAATCTAGGGTTTCATGCCTAGGGCATCGCCATCCTGTCTTGTTTTTCTTTCGATTGAGCCTAGAATGCAAGGAAGATCTGTTGAAGGTTCAGATTTAGCTAGTTTCATGACCAGGGTCCTCAAATTTGTGACCTTCGATTAATTTGAGCAAATTCGTGTTGGATTGTCGATTTTAGGCTTTTCTGTCGACCTCGGGATTTTCCTGCCCAGTCGGATTTTCCCAGTCTTTCCTCCTTCCCTTCATTTTCCTGGAATGTGTTGAAACTTTGGAAATTTACCCTTTTCATGGAAATGCGGTCCGGTCAGAATTTTTCATATTTTCTGGGAGGCACTGTGGAATGAGGAAATTTGGTGAAATGGATGATTCTAATGATAAATTCTTATGTTTCCATGCTTTAATTTGGTAAATTGCATAGTGATCATGCATTATTTATTCATTTTGTTAATCTATTGTTAATATTGGTGCCTCATCGGGAGAATCTGTCTGGTTCAAAATTTTCTAAAATTCTTTCCAGTTTGTTTTTCCCCGGTTAACTTGAAATCTTGAACTTCTCAGTGTTGATGCTTAATGGCTAATTTAATGGTTTTATCATTATTTTAAGCTAACACTTGGATGAAAATATTGTCAACATTTGGATTCTCACATTGGTGTTTGATGAATGTAGGTTGAGTTTGGTAGGACGATGGTGGCTGGAGAGGCTAAAGGACACAAAGGGATCGTCCATCTCTGAAGTAGAAAAAAAATGAAGCTGGACGAAAAGAGTAGGATTCCTAAGGGCAAGATGACATTAGTCTGGTTCAAGATTTTAGATACGAATATGAACACCCTACTATAAAGGACTAAGGCTATCATGACATACAGTAACTGGGCACAAGTTGGATGACACAGTGACCTACAATGCAATCATTAATGAATATCAATCCAATAAGGGAGACTGGGACAATACGATGGGGTAGCTGAAGAATGATATTAATACTATTGAATGGAAAACTAGGGTTTCGCCTATGCCACCTGTGAATCGCTTGTAGAGGAGGTTCTTAGTGACGAAGGTCAGAATGGAGCAAGGTATGGGCGAAGTGGGGGAAGCAGTTAATGCAAAGCTGCATCAAAAGTCATGCTTCCTCATTGTTTCGCTTTGCCTCTTCTTCATGTGTTTTGGTTTGAGTTATGAGGGAGATCTTGGGAAGATTTGGTCGGTGCCCTTACATTTAATGCACGTTTGACTTTGTTTCAAATTCTTCTAGAGTCAACTTGTTCTGTGACCAACTTATTGTAAACCCTAACTGGGCTGACACATCTGACAAGTTTTATAAATATGGCATTTCACCTCTTTTGTAGGGGTTCTTAGATGGGTTATAAAAAAAGTTAGCGGATTAGTTAGCAAGCTGGGGGATTCAGAAGGTAGAGGATGGGATATCGAAAAAGCAAGTTAGGGTTTTTTTAGTAAGTTAGACATTTTTTTTTTGCAGTTTGGTAGGAGGAGGAGATGATGTATCTTCCTTATTTTCTTAGTATAGATGGAGATAATTTGAAGACATGGGTTTTTGTACACTAGTGATCTTGCCAGATTTGTAAATGTTGCATATCTATTTCATGGACAGTAGGTGTAGATAGGGAAAAATCAAAAGGTTTATAATTTGTTGAAAACAATAAACTAATTAAATCCTATCAAGCACCATGAAGCATAGACTAGAATGAAAAAAAAAAAAAAAAACAAAGAACGTGCAAACCGATTTTCAAACTAGACTTGATTGATCTCCATGGCTCTTCTCCACCTGCATGAGAATGCAAGATTTTGAAGGTTGATTGTTGAAGGAATGTTGGTTGCTCAATTCTACAGCATAACGATATGACGAAGGTGATAAATGAAGATGGATGGAAGATTGAAGATTGATTTTGACAGAGTGAGGATGCTAGAAGAATTCGATCCAAATGGCTTGTGAAAGGTTAGATTTATAGATTTTTTGAAGATAAAATCTTAGTTGGAAAAGATCAATGGTTGAGATTCAGTCTGGTAAGATGAACGGCAAGAGATGGAAAAGTTGGAGAGAAAGATGGAAGCTAGAGAAAAAGAAGGAAGATGTTTCCTTCCCACAAAACCTTTCACTCAAAAATGAAAGCAACTTTCCATTTGTCAAGTTTAGTTATGAGTTGGTTTTGTAGTTGAAGATAATTCATTAATTAAATAATAAAATTATTTAATTTCATGTGACATGTGGTTTTGGAAGTTTCTAATTAAATACTGAAAAATAGTTAATTATGTGTGAAATATGGATAAGAAGTTTCTAATTAAATATTGAAAAATATTTAATTATGTGTGAGATGGCTTTTTAGAAGATTTTAAAGATGATTTCATGATTTTGGAAAAAAAGAAGAATATTTAGAAGATTTAAGGATGATTTTATGATTTTGGAAAAAAGAAGAATATTTACTTTATTTAAAATAAAACAATGTGATTTTTAGAAGATTTAAAGATGATTTCATGATTTTGGAAAAAAAATAATATTTACTTTATTCAAAATAAAGCAATGTGATAATTAAATTAAATAAATTGTAAAGCTTATTTAATTTAATTAAGAAGAATTAGAAAAGTGATTAAATTAAATAATTAATTAAACTTATTTAATTAAGATAGAAGAATTCGAAAATGAACAATATAAATAAATAATTAAATTTATTTATATGTAGATTGAATTAGAGATTTAATTAAATAACTTGTATTTAATTAATTACCAGACTTATTATAATGTGACCATTTTTAGGTGTATACATTTTTCCCCTCTTTGAAGTGATGTGTGAAATGCATTGCTTCAAAGAAAATATTCCTGCTCTTGAAAATTTCCCTTGATCGAAAAAATGTGACTAAGATGCCCCTGATTTGAGCCTGATATGTTTTTGATGCTGATATTGATGATGCCCCCCTCAGGAGGTAAATCACTGATGATGAGAAAAAAATGTTGAGTTGATGATGAAATTCAAATGATGAGAGGGATTTCATGATTTAGCTCCTGATAATTGATGTATAAAGATGCCCTTGTTGAAATGATGCGCCTTTTGATAGAAATGATGAAATGATGATGATTAATTGATAACTTTGCTTCTCGAAAATAGAAAAACAAAGAGTAGGTAACTGATAACTTTGTTTCTCTTGAGTGAAAAACAAAGAGTAGAATGATTGATGGATTGTCTGATAACTTTTCTTTTAGAAAACAAAGAGTAGATGCTTGATATGACTCCTGATAAATTTGTTTTCTATGATAGAAACCAAATAGTAGATAATGTGATTCAAACATATTTATATTCATGACTGAAGTACAAATAAGAAAATGATTTGATGGTTTATAAATTTTCTTTCCTGAAAAAGAAAATAAATAGTAAAATGATGATAGAGTAGGTTGATTTGATATTCAGATAGATCGATTTATCATTGAGTTCATGATATGAGTCACTTAGATAGAGCACTTGATATGGTTCACTTGATATGGTTCACTGATATGGGTCACTATTATGGGTCATTGATACTGATATGGGTCGTTGATATGTTTTGTTGATATGGTCGATTGATATGGGTCATTTGATAAGGTTCACTAATATGAGTCACTGATATGGGTCACTTGATACGGGTCACTGATATGGGTCACTTGATATGGTTCATTGATATGGTTTATTGATATGGGTCACTGATATGGGTCACTGATATGGTTTACTGATATGGTTCACTGATATGGGTCACTGATATGGTTCACTAATATGGGTCACTTGATAGATAGATATGGGTTGTGATTGCATGATGTGAGGCATTGATAGATAGAGAGATTTTGATTGACCTTTTCATAGTCGAGGTGTGTCAGGATCATGCAAAGATCTTGGGGCAGGAGGTGTAGGAGACAGTGGACTTCCACCACAAAGGCTAGCTCCATCAGGGGGCTCTAGTAGTTAGAGTTATGAGATTATGTTCAAGTTTTTCCCCTCTTTGAGATGATGTTCAAGATGATGAGATTTGTGTCGAGTAACATCATTTCAAAGAAGTTAAGGTATGGATAGAGGAAAATGGTTAATGATAGAAAGATAGGATGATGGAATGATGATGCCCCCTCGAGAGGATAGGTGGGTTGAACAATCATGAGTATGCTCTCGAAATGAAATGATAAGGATAGATAAGATGAATGATGTAAGATAGGAAGTGGATGAAGGAGAGGAATGATATGTTATGCTGCAATGAAGGTGAGCAACCATGATGTTTGATATAGCACTAGACGTTATGCACCAAGATATAAGGACCAAGGTGACGATGTGTCTTGTGCCCCAGTGTAATACAACCTTGTCTAGACGTATGAGGAAGTATACTTAGAGCATTAAAGTCCTAATGCACAAAAGGTATGGTGTGACCTTAAATACAAAGGATTGTGCAAAAAGCTACTCCAACATACACAAGATATGAATATTAGCTGGAATGATATGGATTTAATACAAATGCAAGAGAAAAATGATAACACACACAAGCAAGCAAGCAAGTATGCACAAATGATACAAAAACAAACAAGAAATTGCCCCTGTCAAGCTATAAACCATTAATTGATTGATTGATTGATGGTGATGATAGTGTTGTCATTGTGGGGAATGTCATATCCCTAGAGCAACACAAGGATGATGATAATTGATTGATTGATTGATTGATTTGGTTTACGACAAGATTAGGATCAAGACCAAAGGATGTGATTGGATAATTTGACAAGATTGATTGACTTGATTGGTATGGATTAAGGATTGACTAGCATTTGGATTATTGCTTGGATTGATTCGATTGAGTTGATTAGATGCAATGGTTTTGATGAAGATGATTGATTTGGTTGAATGATTGGATTGAGGTGATGGATTAAGTAGATGAAATTGGAAGAATTAATTGGATGGATTGATTTTATTGCTTGGATTTTTGTTGGATATTTGATTTTTTTGTATATTTGGGGATATTTTGATTTTTTTTTGTTTTTGAAATGTTTTGATTTGTTTGGACTGTTGAAATGTTTTGATTTTTTTTTGGATTTTGAAATGTTTTGATTTTTTTGGATTTTGAAATGTTTTGATTTTTTGGATTTTTGAAATGTTTTGATTTTTTTTGGATTTTTGAGATGTTTTGATGTGTCAATGGATGAAAATTTGAGTAGCCTTTGTGCTAGATACCAATGACAAGGGGAAAACCAAGTCTAGGTGCTAGGAGAAAGATTAAATTGATGTATGGAAGGGTGGGTGATGGGATAAGGGATAAAAGGCTCATGATATATGGATGGATGGAAAGGATAGGTCATAGTGAATGGAATTGATGTATGCATCATAAGAGAGCAAGGATGTGATTTCCAAAGACTATGTTGCATAGGAATAATATTCCCCATTCTAGGTACAAGACTTAGGATATTTTCATGACAAATCTTATGACAATAGGATAATGATAGGCTTGTTTGGAAGGATGAGGTATGTCAAGAGATACCCAAAAAACATGTTTCAACATTTGGCCCTATATCTTCATCAAGATCAAAAGGAGAATGGTGGATAAGTGGACTTAATATGATAGGTATGTATGATGGCTAAAGATGGTAGGTAAGATGGAAATGATATGACATGAAAATGATAGGTTGGATAGATAAGAAATTGTGCCCCCAAGTGTAAGTGGCATAGAAGATCAACCTACACATGACGCCTATTTGCTGGGCTTTCATCATGGTACCTATCCAGGGTGCCTGTTTACCAGGTTTTTACCATTGGATGAAGGGATTTCTCTATACTTTTTTTCTTTTTTCTTTTTATTTATTTATTTTTTATTTATTTGACTTTTTTGGATGGGAGAAGGGGAATATGGATAGGAGGGATTCGAGTGTCTAGTTGCATGAAAGGTGGTAGTACCACTAGGTATGGATGTCATTGCATGGACCATGTCAAATGTCATTATGCTCATAGATGTCGGTAAGGGATGACATGAAAGGGAGATGGAGTAGGTAGATGATGAATTATGATGTGGATTATGGAGGAAAATAATGGATTATGATGTGGATTATGTAGGGAAGATGATAGGGTTTATATGGGACTTATGGAAAAGATGAATGGGGAGACTTAGCCAAAAGCATGAACCATATGAAGATGGTGGGGGAGATATGTAGGATATTGAGTGAAGGATGAGGAGATGGAGGTATGTGGAATTGTTGGGAAATGGAAGGGAACCATGACCAATGGTTGCACACATTGTGATAAACGTTGAAGCTTTTGATGTGGATGGGGTGTAGGAAGCAATGGATATGTTTTATTAGGAGGTGGTGGATGTAGTGATTTTGGTACCCACATAGACTTAGTATTTTTATGACTTTTATTTGGCTTATGGGACTTAGGAATTTGAGATTTTTGAATGGAATGTGCATTTTGGATGGAACAGGATGGTTGGGATTTTTGTGATGTAGATGCCTCATTTGAATTGCTTTATTTTTTCTTAGGTACCCAAACCATTTTAGCTTTGGCCTTCAATTTTGGAGGTATGGGCTTATATAACTTTTTAGATGTACTTGGGTTTGATATTTTGCAATTGTATGCTAAGGCATTAGGACCTTTAGAATTTTTGAATTTATGTGTAGAGGCATCCACATTTTTATTTTGGAATCCCTTGGGTTTGGTGGAATGAGTGGAAGATTTATGTTTAGACAATGTGTGCATTTGTTGGTCATGATTATGAATGTTAGTGTATTTATGGATAAATGGATAAGAGGATTGAATGGTAGGGATATTAGGTGTTGGGAGTAATGGTGGTAAAGTGGATGGAGGTATATTAGGAGTTGGAAGTAATGGTGGCAAAGTGGATGGTGGAAGGTGTATGGTCAGATGCTTTTGACATTTGTAGGATTATGGAGGGGGGATGGCAACATATAATTTAGGGATATGATAGGCTTTATGATGGAAAGTGAACTTAGGAGGCATGGAGGAAATACCAACATCTTTAGGTTGTTGTCCTTGGGGTGTATGTCCAAGACCATAAGAGCGTGGAGGGACTTTGACATGGATGGGATCCAAAATACCTTGTTCATGAAGGTCTAGAACTTTACCTTGGTGGTTCATGTTTTGGATTGTGCAATGGATAATGGGACTAGGTGTAGGTGGAACACTAGACACGAGTTCCTTATTGGATGGAGAAAATGAAGCAATGGAAGATAATGGTTGTTGTTGTTCTAAGGAGGAACATTCATGAATGAGGGTGGAAATACCAATAGGATATGATGGAGGACTTGCAATGGGGTTGATAGTAGGTGATGGAGGATCATTAGGATCTTGATTAGCATTGTGTTCACTTAAATCCAAGGTATTTGTTTGATCTTCTATGTTGGCTTGGGAGGCACTTGTCTCATCATGGGAAGTGGATGTTTGTGTATCATGGATAGGACTAGGTGGAGGTGAATTTGGAATATCTTTCTCATGGATGGGTATAGGATCAAGTTGATCATGGATAGGCTCTTCATCATTGTGGATATCATCTTGATCATAAAAATGATATAGATTATGGATAGGTTGGATGAAAATGATTTGATTTTAATTAGGACTAGGGCTTGATGTTTCCACATGCTTGGGAATAGCCTCTTGATATAACTCTTGGGTTGCTTGAATGGAAGTGGAAGGGGATTTCTCATGGAGAGACTTGGCATGTTCTTGATGGTCAACAATATAGGAGCACGAAAGAGGGTGACTTGGACTTATGAAGGGAAACTCTTGAATTGGATCAAGGGGTTGTGGATGACATGGTTGACTTGAATGACTTGAAATGATGTTTGAGCAATATTTTGTTTGTTCAAGTATATGTGTTGAATGACATGGTGACAGTTGATTCCTTTCTTGTAGCCCTTGGGTGACATCCTTTGGAGGTGTAGGGGTGGAAGGTGTTGGCTTAGGATTTTTATTCATATTGTATAGTGGTATGATATACTTAGAGAGTACATAACCTATATTAGTGTTCCCCTTGTGAATGGTTGCATTAGAACTTAAAGGCTCTTGATTTTGTTGCCCAGGTGGACTTAAATTCACATGTGTTTCTCGTGATGTGGCTTGATAGGTTGATGTGGCATTGTCATGCGAAGAAGTGGATGGATTAGATTGGTATGAGGTGGAAGGGTGATAATGAATGGATAAGGGATGATGTGGTGGTTGTTGGATTTGACAAGTGGCCATGAGGTATTGGGCTTGAGCTAGGAGGTGTTGGATTTGAGGTGACTTGTTTGCTTGAATTTTTTGTATTATGTCATGGAATTTGTGAATGATTTGCTAGGGCAAAGGTTTTTGAATTGTTTTAGTTGTGTGAAACAGGTGAACAACCTCTTGTGCTATGTCTTCCAATGTTTTCATGGTGTAAAATGATGTTGATTGGATTAAAGAGATGATGATGATTAGGATATGATATGGAATGACAAGATTGTATGATTTGGATGATGTGGCAAGTGTTTATTGGAAGTTTGACTTGGGCACTATCAAACACGATATTTAACATGTAAAAGCATGAACACACAAACCAAACACAATGATAAATTTGTCTTTGAAGATTAGATGTTATGATTAATCAAAAACTTGAATACACAAAAACAAGCCCTATGACTAGTCAAGTGGGGTATGGCAAATTAGGTATCAAGCTAGTCTACACAAGGTTGACTAAGGAATGATTTGAAAGAAAAATCCTGCCACACGTCTGGGAGAAAGGGGTAACCCACCCTTCACCTTCACTTCCCAAAGGTATAAAGTTCTTTGGGGCTTAGCCAAGAGTGACAAGATTTTAACTTCCAAACAAGCGTGTCTTTCGATTCACACTTCGATTGAGGTCATCCCCAGGGGTGATGAAATCCCCTAACAAGCCTCCTATGAAGGGTTTCACAAAAGCAAACCAAGTGAGGTGCTTGTGATCACACACAAACTTGATTCACACTCATAACTGTTATTTAACCCTTTTGAAAATTGAAATGTTTATAAAATGGTTCAATCACTTGTTCTTTTTAACCTCAAATCAAGATGTAATGGAAGACAATGGTTAATTTTAGCCTTGATTTTTGATATGTGATTGAAGACAAGATTCGTTTTAAGAGCTGAAATCCAAATGTGTGACAAACAAGATTAAGAGGTGAAAGATTAACGAGTGCACCCGAAAGTTTTTACTTTCCAATCTGTTATATATGACTGATATTGCTGCTACTATAGCTCCTTATGATCACCTAAAAGATCAAAAAAATAATATTATAATGCAGCCAAAGAAAAAAACAAGCTCATTAGAAAATTGCAATTTCAGATACATGTTTTTGACATAGCCGAATTAGATTTCATTATTTGACAATTTTATTGATCTGAAAAATGAAAAATCAAAGAAGAGATCCCTACTAATTTTTTGAGAGATTTCCATAAATGTAAAGAAGTCAAAAAAATTCCCCGTTTTGCTCTTAGAAACGTGGATTTGTGAAAACCATACAAAAAATGAAGATCAAATTTTTTTGCATTGTATTTGACCTCCAAATTAAATCTGTAAAACATATACCCCCATTAGAATTTAAAGAGATTTCCAAAACTATAAAAATTTCTGAAAAAGTCACCGATTTGCGTCCAGAGGACCAATTTTATGAAAAAATAATAAATTATGATAACACCTACAAAAATGATGTTAAACCCTCAATTTTTTTAATGTATCCTCTTGAGATGATTTACAAGACGCTGTAAAAATATTGTAGAAAAATTCGTAGTTGTGTAGAAGATACGAATAAATTGGTAAAACCTGGGGGTTTTATCCAAAAACTAACAAATCTGCAAAACAAAGTCAATAAAACATGCAAAAGCACCATTAAAAGTCTTGTATGCACTACATAAACCATTGTATGCACTATAGAAACCCTCATATGCGCTAAAATGAGAATTTTCGTCAGAAAGTCGAATTCCAGAATGCGAAGTCTTGTCAGAAAACCTACAGATAAATGTAAAAAATGGGGCAAGGCCCCACGGTGGGTGCCAATATGTAGATAGGGAAAAATCAAAAGGTTTATAATGTGTTGAAAACAATAAACTAATTAAATCCTATCAAGCACCATTAAGCACAAACTAGAATGAAAATAAAAAAATAAACAAAGAACGTGCAAACCAATTTTCAAACTAGACTTGATTGATCTCTACAGCTCTTCTCCACCTGTGTGAGAATGCAATATTTTGAAGGTTGATTGTTGAAGGAATGTTGGTTTCTCAATTCAGCAACATAACGATATGACGAAGGTGATAAATGAAGATGGATGGAAGATTGAAGACTGATTTTGACAGAGTGAGGATGCTAGAAGAATTTGATCCAAATGGCCTGTGAAAGGTTAGTTTTATAGAGTTTTTGAAGACAAAAGCTTAGTTGGAAAAGATTAACGGTTGAGATTCAGTCTGGTAAGATGAACAGTAAGAGATGGAGAAGTTGGAGAGAAAGATGGAAGCTAGAGAAAAAGAAGGAAGATGTTTCCTTCCCACAAAACCTTTCACTCAAAAATGAAAGCAACTTTCCATTTGTCAAGTTTAGTTATGAGTTGGTTTTGTAGTTGAAGATAATTCATTAATTAAATAATAAAATTATTTAATTTCATGTGACGTGGTTTTGGAAGTTTCTAATTAAATATTGAAAAATATTTAATTATGTGTGAAATGTGGATAAGAAGTTTCTAATTAAATATTGAAAAATATTTAATTATGTGTGAGATGACTTTTTAGAGGATTTTAAAGATGATTTCATGATTTTGGAAAAAAGAAGAATATTTAGAAGATTTAAGGATGATTTTATGATTTTGGAAAAAAGAAGAATATTTACTTTATTTAAAATAAAGCAATGTAATTTTTAGAAGATTTAAAGATGATTTCATGATTTTGGAAAAAAGAAGAATATTTACTTTATTCAAAATAAAGCAATGTGATAATTAAATTAAATAAATTGTAAAGCTTATTTAATTTAATTAAGAAGAATTAGAAAAGTGATTAAATTAAATAAGTAATTAAACTTATTTAATTAAGATAGAAGAATTAGAAAATGAACAGATTGAATTAGAGATTTAATTAAATAACTTATATTTAATTAATTACTAGACTTATTATAATGTGACCTTTTTAGGTGTATACAGTAGGAGAAGCTAGATTTAAACCTACTTTATATTATGCTCTAGAATGGTATTCATTTTGGGTTAATCATTTGATTTGAAAAGCTTTCAAGGAATGAAATTTTATCTTATGTCTTGTTTGAATGATAATTTGAAATCTACTATTAAAGTTTGCACTGTGAATGAATGAAAATTTGTATCAATTACAGGTTAATCTTATTCTACAGTTCTAGTTTAGGAATTCCTTAAAAGGAAACAAGTCTGATTAGTTGAATGAATCAACATTCTTTTCAGTTTGAAAAATTTGATCTATCTTTTTTTCTATTTCTTTAAAACCACTAGTTAAAGTAGGTTTAGATAGATGTTTGATCTTGCAACAATCCAGAAGCTCAAAACCTACAGGCCCCTTGAACATTACAACCATATTGACCACTTCGTGAAACAACATTGTGAACCAACATCAAAGACCTTGGGAGGTGATTAGTCTGATTACTGATTGTATCTTTTAGGAGAGGTGAGATACTTTTACTTTTATCTTACCTACATGTTGTGGGTCAATTTGGCACCTCAACATGAACTGGTGCTAGAAGGAGGGCCAGAAGAGAAAACTAGATAACATTGGGTCTTTCTCACCAGAGAGGTCCCATAGAGTTCTTCGATCAATTGAAAACCCACCACCTTTGATAGAACTCGAGACCCCAATGAGACACAAGATTCATAGGGCAACCATTCTACCACCCTTGTCAGCCCCACTCACTCCACTAGGATTTTCACCAATACCCCAGTTGATACCTGTGAATCCATCACCAAATCCACCTCAATTGCCATTACAGCTAGTTCAGCCCATCCAACAACTGGCTCAACCTCCACCATCACCACCAATGGCATTTTTTGTGAATAATCCCTCTCGATTGGGGACTATTCCTGGAGGCTTTCATGATATGCCTAAGAATCCTAAGAGATTATGTCCCAAATACATTCATGGCGAATCAAGGAGTGTTGAGGAGCACATACAAGCTTTTAAGGACACTTGTACTAGAGCTCAGATAGCTCACCATGATGTGGTTTGTAGGTTGTTCCTTTATTCCTTAGGGGATATGGCGTACAACTGGTACCTAAATCTTCCACAAGGTTCTATTCTGAGCTGGACAGATTTGGAGAATGCTTTCATCAATCAGTTCAAATTTTATGTGGATCCAACCATTTTGTTCCATCAATTTTCTACCATTAGGAAGGAGCCACATGAATCACTGCCTTTGTTTAATACAAGGTTTCAACGAATGTATAGGAGATTGTAGGACCCCTATCTAGTTGTTCAGAATAGTGTCATCCAGGTATATTTTAAAGTTATAGACCATTTGCTTAGATTTTTCCTACAAAGGACTTATCAGCCAACAGATATTAACTCTCTGTCTAAAGTTTATCATCTAGCCATCAAGCTGCAACAACAAACTAGCTCTCAAAAAGGGGACTTGGGAGGAGGTTTTCCTTCTATGGGGTATCAGATGCCTAATCCAACCCCTTTATTCAATACTGTCCCAGGGATGTCTCCTTCCCATTATGGACCTATGTCTAAGTTGCAGACTCAATCTCCCATTCCATTCTTTGCCAATGGAGCTCCTGACTTATCTCAACAATCACAAGCTCATCACAGTCCACATGGTCATCATAATCAAGCTGGAATACCAAAACCTATCGGTCAGCCACCTGTTGCTAAGAATGTTGAGAGTGAAAGGACAGTTCAACTCACAAATGAGGTGGAGACCCTAAAGAAAACTCTGTCTCAGGTCACAAATGACATGGCTCAGCTTAAACTGAACCCCTCCTAGAACCAAGGTAATTATGCTAATCAAGGTAGTTACCCTAATTAGAATAATAATAATCAGGGTAATTATTAGAACAACAACAATCATAGCCAGAAGAATTATCAAGGCCAAAACCTCCCTAACCAAGGCTATCAAAATCAGAATAGAGGATATAACTAGAGGCCTAATAACAACAGAAAATGGAACACAGGGCCAAATAATGGTGGGGTTTCTCACAATTATCAAGCTAATGAGGACAGGCCACATACTGCAAATGTGGCTAACCTCAATTTTTTGACGAACTGGTGCAGGCTACATGATACTGCAACTCATTCTGAGGTGAACTATCCTGAAATGGAGAAGGTTGTGAAGATGGCATAGGAAGATGCCCAAACATTCCAAGGGAATTCAAATAAAGGACGTGGCTCAGTGGACACAACAATGTCTTATGGCCTCTTTGAAGAAGAACCTTCATTCCCAATGTAGAATGCGAATGAACCAGAGGAAGATGTGTATGATGCCCAAGCCTTTCAGACAAAGGGAGGACACTTCCTAAGAAACTAGAATAAGGGTCCGTTCACTACATCAGCACCACCTAACCACATGGTGCCTCTGAATCAAAGTGCTGATAACAACCATCCTCCACCGAAGGGTCCACCTAACTACCCTAGCAAAGGTAATTCATCTAGTGTTTTCAAATATAATGCAAGCTATAACATAGAACTTGATATTGTTTCTGAGATGCAGAAACAAAAAACCTCTTTATCATACTTTGACATCCTAAAATGGTGCCCTTCCTAAGGAGATATAGTGATGAAAGCTTTAGAAGAAGCTGATAAATCAAAAGGGAAAACCAAGGTGGAATCCACTGCGGACATGAACTCAGCTTTTATCAGAAACAAGGTAGGCACCCCACCATTTCTTTTAAGTTTGGGAATTTGTGGGAAGAATTTTCACAATTGTCTGCTAGATTCAGGGGCTTCTGGCAATGTTATGCCATTTTCTGTATGCAAGAAATTGGGATTGAATCTTGTCCAAACAAACAAGAAGGTCATCCAACTTGGTAAAACAGAGGTTAGTGTAGTTGGAGAATTGAGAAATATACATGTACAAGTAGGGTTTGACCCTAGGATTCAAACCAATATGGATATTTAGGTAGTAGACGTTCCTAAGACTTATGGTATGCTTTTGAGCAAAGATCTAATGAAGAGTATAGGGGGATATCTCTCCCTTGACTTTTCACATATGTGACTACCATGGAGGGGAATGCCTATGCAGATTAGGATCGAGAGTGAACCTCACCTCAAACATATCATCATTGAGTATGACTGTCCCAACGAGGTAGCTTATTTTGAAACCAAGATAGGGGTTTATAAAAGAGAGGAAATTTTGACTCTTTCGGTTCTTGATTCTAATGATTTGTCAATGCAAGAATTCCCTGATTCCATGATTAGTGTAAACTAGTAGGTATTGATTAGGAAGCTACAATAGGATCAGCTAGTCTTAGGGGAAGATATCGATTTGTGGAGTCTTCTACTCCCAAATTGGTGTAGGGTGTGTTGGTATGTGGCAACTATTCATGCTATATTGTATAGCCCATGGTATACTATACACCATGGCATGTATCCTTACCGGGGTCTAATTTTGTAGAACCCAAAATCTAGAAGCTTCTAAGCTTGTTGCAAAGGGGTTCAGATGGGTATTGCAGTATGATGAAAAACGTGATTATTCGCAAGATTGTAATAAGTTTTGTACTGGATAATAAAAGTATTAGATGGCTGCGGTTTGGTGGATGTAGCCCAAGTTGGGTGAACCACGTTAATTTTTTGTGTTATGATTTATTCTATGTGTGTTTTAGTTTCTCTATTTATTAATTAAATCTGCATTTTATTGTTACATATCTACCATATCTAACCCTAACAAGTGGTATCAGAGTGGGTTGTGTTTCGATTATCCTCTGTAGGAAGGTCTCACGGCTAAGTGGGAGTCTCATGGTTGAGTGGGAGCAATGGCAGACGAGGGTAAGAAGGTTGAGAAGCTTAATGGGCAGAACTATCAGTTATGGAAGATGCAGATGGAGGACTATCTCTATCAGAAGGATTTATGGCAGCCATTGGAAGGGAAAACCAAGAAACCCACAACAATGTCTGATGAGGATTGGGAGATCTTGGATAGGAAGGCTCTTGGCAGTATTCATTTATGCCTGGCACAATTGGTGGCATTCAATATTACAAAAGCAAAGACAACTCAAGAGTTGATGGAAACCCTGGCGAAGTTATATGTAAAGCCTTCCACTTCAAATAAGGTATTTCTTATGAAGCATTTATTTAATATGAAAATGGTAGAAGGTGGGTCAATTACTGATTATTTAAATGAGTTTAATATGGTCACCAATCAATTAACTTATATAAAAGTAAAATTTGATGAAGAAGTTAGGGCTCTTTTGATTCTGTGTTCTTTGCCTGAAAGCTAGAATAGCTTGGTAATGGCTATTAGCAATTCTATTTCTGGTTCGAATACATTGAAATTTGATAATGTTATTGCTGTTATTTTGAGCGAGGAAATCCGTAGGAAAAGCTCAGGTGGAACATCCACATTAGGCAATGTTTTGAATGCAAAAAGTAGGGGCAAAACAAATGAGAGAGGAAACAATTCCAGAAATCATGGGAAGTAATGAGGAAAATCAAAGGACAGAAGGTCCTAATCTAGAGACAAGAGGGATTGCTGGTACTGTGGTAAGCTGGCTCATTTAAAGAAAGATTGTTGGTCTCGGAAAAATAAAGAAGGAGACAAAAAGGAAGGAAGTAAAGAGGCAAATGTGGTAAATAATAAATTTTATGAGGATGCTTTGATTCTTTCTCTTGATAATGCGGATGATTCTTGGGTGTTAGATTCAGGGGCTTCATTTCATGCTACCCCCCATAGAAGTTATTTTCTTGATTATGTCCAAGGGGATTTTAGGTTGGTTTATTTAGGAGATAATGAACCCTGCCAGATTGTTGGAAAGGGAAGAATCAAGATTAAGTTACAGAATGGGAATCATTGGCTACTACATGAGGTAAGGCATGTTCCAAAGTTAAGCAAAAAATTAATTTCAGTAGGGCAACTAAATGATGAAGGTTGTGTTGTTACATTTAGTGATAAAAATTGGAAGGTCACAAAGGGTGCCTTAGTGGTAGCAAAAGGTGTGAAAGTACACACCTTATATCTTTGTACAAGTCATACTGTTCCTTCTACTTTAATTGTTATGGAAAATGGTCAATGTTTAGGAATAGTTGTTGTAGTTCAGTAGGTAGAAGATCATACAGTTGTTGTGGACTCTGAATCAGCACTATGGCATAATAGACTTGGGCATATGAGTGCAAAGGGTATGAAAGTACTTCATTCAAATTATGTTTTACCAAGTTTAAAATATGTTAATATGGATTTATGTGAAAATTGTGTGCATGGAAAACAAAAGAGAGTAAGTTTTCTCAAGGATGGGAAGCAAAAGAAATATGAGAAATTGGAGCTTGTGCATACAAATGTATGGGGACCAGCTCAAGTATCTTCTCTCAGTGGCCCTCTGTATTATGTTACATTCATTGATGATGCAACTAGGAAGGTATGGATTTATTTCCTTAGGCAAAAATATGATGTATTTGAAACTTTTAAAAAATGGAGAAGCTTGGTTGAGAATGAGACAGGTAAAAAGCTAAAATGTCTCAGATCTGATAATAGTGGTGAGTATTGCAGCAAAGAGTTTGAAGATTATTGTTCCTCTAATGGTATTCATAGGCAGAAAATAGTTCCAAGGACTCCATAGGAAAATGGAGTGGCTAAGTGCATGAATAGAACAATAATGGAGCGTGCACAAACTATGAGATTGCATGCTGGGTTGCCTTTAAAAATGTGGGCAGAGACTATAAACACTATTGTTTATTTAATTAATAGAAGTCCCTCTAATCCTTTGGGTTGTGGTAATTCAAAGGAAGCATGGAAAGGTAAGAAGGTGAGTTATTCCTTTCTCAAAACCTTCAATTGTGAAGCATTTGCACATGTAGATTCTGAAAATAGAATCAAGCTTGATGCAAAATCAAAGAAATGTGTATTTGTTGGATATGGCATTGATGAATTTGGTTATAGGCTTTGGGATTTTGAAAATCAAAAAATTGTGAGAAGCAGGGATGTCATATTCAATGAGAAAGTATTGTACAAAGATCTGTTGCTGCAGCATGAGAAGAAAGAAAATGATTATGTAGTGTTGGATGATATTCCAAACAATGATGTTTCAGTGGTTCGTCATGCTAGGCAACAACAACAACAACAACAAATACCACAAACTCTTGTTAGACAATCTTCAAGGATAAGTAGACCTCCAGAAAGATTCTCTCCCTCTTTGTATACTATTTTTTTAACGATCTGGTGAACTAGAATATTATGATGAAGCTATGCAAGTGGATACCAAGGTTCAGTGGGAGCATGGAATGGAAGAATAAATGACTCTTGCTAAAAAACCAGAATTGGGAATTATGCAAGTTGCCTGCAGGTAAAAAGGCTTTACCAAACAAATGGGTTTATAGGCTGAAAGAGGATGATGGAGGTAAGAAAATATTTAAAGCCAGATTAGTTGTAAAGGGATTTGCACAGAAAAAGGGTATTGATTTTGATGAGATTTTTTCTCCTATTGTTAAAATGACTTCTATTCGTATTATTTTAAGTATTGTGGCTGCTGAAGATTTGCATTTAGAATAGCTTGATGTTAAAACAACCTTTCTCCATGCTGATTTGGAAGATGAAATATATATGGAACAATCACAAGGATTTGAGGTCAAAGGTAAGGAGAAACTAGTGTGCAGATTGAATAAAAGTTTATATGGCTTGAAGCAAGCACCTGAAAATGGTACTTGAAATTTGATAGTTTTATGGCTGAGCAAGGCTACAACAGTGTAATTCTGACCATTGTGTTTATTTTAAGAGGTTGGATAATGACAACTACATTATTTTGTGTTTATATGTTGATGACATGCTTGTAGCTGGGTCTAACATGGATCACATAAGTGAGCTAAAACAACAGTTAGCAAAATATTCTGCTATGAAGGATTTGGGGGAAGCAAAACAAATCCTTGGTATGAAAATTTGTGGAGATAGGAAAAATAGAAAATTGTTTTTATCTTAGGCTAATTATGTTGAAAAGGTGTTGCAGAGATTTCATATGGAGAATGCAAAAGTTGTCAGCACACCTTTGCCTAGTCATGTTAAATTGACTAAGGATATGTGTCCAAAGACACAACAAGAGGAAGAAAAAATGTCCAAGGTACCATATGCTTTAGCTGTAGGTAGTTTAATGTATGCCATGGTATGCATGAGACTGGATATTACACATGCTGTAAGAGTTGTTAGCAGGTATTTGAGTCATCCCAGAGTTGAGCATTAGAATGTGGTAAAATGGATTCTCAGGTACTTGAGAGGTACATCCAATAATTGTTTATGTTTTGGGGGCTCTAATACTAATTTAAAAGGCTATGTTGACTTAGATTTGGTAGGGGATATAGATACCAGGTGAAGTATCAAAGGTTATGTATTTACAATTGATGGGACAATAGTGAGTTGGATTTCTTGCTTGCAGAAGGCGGTTGCTTTATCCACCACAGAGGTAGAGTATGTTGCTGCAACATAGGCAATAAAGGAGATGATATGGCTGCAACTTTTCATGGATGAGTTGGGAAAACAACAGGCTGGAAATTACTTGTTTACAA
Organism: Sequoia sempervirens; assembly: GCA_007258455.2. Lineage (NCBI taxonomy): Eukaryota > Viridiplantae > Streptophyta > Pinopsida > Cupressales > Cupressaceae > Sequoia > Sequoia sempervirens. The sequence goes on along the minus strand of VDFB02281492.1, from coordinate 29,529,148 downwards.
ATAGCCAGAGTGCTATACATCTTGCAAAGAATTCTACCTTGCATTCTAAAACAAAACACATACAGTTGAGATATCATTTCATTCGGTCGGTGTTGGAGGATGGATAGGTCAAGCTAGACAAGATACATACAGATGTCAATCCAGTAGATATGTTTATGAAGGCGGTGACAAGGGAGAAGCTGAGTTCCTCTTCAACTTTGGTTGGCCTTCAAGGTTGAATTCAAGTATAACAGAGCAGGAGGGTCTAAGGTACTTATTTCCAGTGGGAGTTGTAATTGCAGCAGTGTCGTCCAGGATCAGTCTCCAAGTGGGAGATTGTTGGTATGTGGCGACTGATCATGCTATATTGTATAGCCCATGGTATATTGTACACCTCAACACGTATCCTTGCTAGGGTCCGGGGCAGGGTCGGGCCCTAGGTTGGGGTTTGGGGGTGGAAACCCCTAAAAAGTGGGGGTTTGGGGGCGGTAGCCCCTGAGAAAAAATTTCCTCCTACTTTTTCGCGTCATCACCAAAAAAGGGAAAAATCAACGAAAAAAGAAAAATACAATTTTGTAGAACCCAAAATCTGGAAGCTTCTAAGCTTGTTAAGAAGGGGTTTGGATGGGTATTACAATATGATGAAAAACATGATTATTAGCAAGATTGTAATAAGTTTTGCACTAGATAATAAAAGTATTGGATGACTGTGGTTTGGTGGATGTAGCCCAAATTGGGTCAACCACGTTAAATTTTTGTGTTATGATTTATTCTATGTGTGTTTTTGTTTCTCTGTTTATTAATTAAATCTGCATTTAATTGTTAGATATCTACCATCTCTAACCCTAACAGGGTGCACTACCAAAATTATTCAGAATTGACCTGCCAACCTTGCATCAGTGTTCTAAATCATATTTTCCAAACTGAAGAAACTAGCCCAAGTCACCTTGAGACCATTTCAGATCACTTCTCATTTGAAGCCAAAAATGCAATAATGTTAACCAGGGATAATATACCTTCAGAGGAAGTTCCTCCTCAAACTGAACTTACCCCAGTCATAATATCGAACCAACATAGTTATGTTGAACAACCCCAGGGTTTGTTTAATACCCCTGTACTCAAAAGTATACCAAAACCCAAGGGGTTAATCAAAGATACAAATAACTGTCAAAAAGATATCCTAGGATTACATGATATATCTGAGCGAGAATTAGATATTGCACCTGATGAACCTATTGAACACCCATTCCCAATATTTGGTGCCAAAGATCAAGTGGCCCCACCTATAGTTCATCTTATCCAAGGACCCACAACAAGCTCAAAGAGATCAACCCCAGCTTATAATCAGCTATGGACCTTCACGTTTGATGGATCCAAATCTAAAACAGGGTGTGGTGTTGGAATTGAGTTAACCAGCCCAAAAGGGAAATTTTTTTTTGCTTCTTACAGGTTATAGTTTGGATGCACTAACAATATAGCATAATATGAAGCATTAGCTTGGGGACTGATGTTCACACATCAAAAGAAAGTTACTGCCTTGATGGTTAAAGGAGATTTAAAAGTGATTATCAAGCAAGTGTGTAGCTAGTACACATGCCACAATAAAAGGTTGGCAGCTTATAGAAATTGGGTGTGGAACCTAATTGAGGACTTTGATGCTTTTGGGATTAGTTTAATCCCTAGAGAGGAGAATCAAATAGCTGATTCATTAGCTATTGCCACAAGTACCCTGGAGCCCATGCAAGGCTCCAAGCTCAAGATATTCTCAGTAGAATTGATATCCACCCTGGCTATCCCTGATAATGTCAGGAAATTTTAAGTCTTCGATGATGATCGACATATCCTTGCTTTTCTAGCAAGCTCAGATGTTTTCGAAGGACAGATCATCGATGAGTTCGGCAGGGATCAAGGAGACTGGAACCCCGAAGACTGTGATACAGAAGGTGTCCTCAATTTAAAAAGTAATAGCATTCCCAAGGGAATGGTGGCCTTAGAAAGAATTTTTGATTTAGATCCAAGGGCTCGAGAAAAGGTATCAACCAAAGATAAGGGAGGTGAATATGAAATTGTTAGCTTAGTTGACTCTATCCCTGAAAGGAATGTTTACATAGGGAAGCCCTGCCCTGAAGCAATTAGAGAAGATATATTGAGGGCACTGAAGAAAGATATTGCTGCAATAGCTTGTTGGTATGAAGATCTAAAAACATTTGATACTTCTATGATAACTCATACTATTCCTTTGAAGCCTGAAGCTAGATCATTTCGGCAGAAACAGTGCCCTATCAACGCCCTAATTGAACCACTGATCTTTAAGGAGGTTCATAAATTGCTTTATGCAAGAATAATCTTCCCTGTACAAAATTAAACATGGGTGGCTAACTTGGTTCCAGTTCATAAAAAGAATGGGGAGATCAGGCTATGTGTAGATTTTAGGAATCTGAATAGAGCTCCAGAAAAAGACAACTACCCACTCCCTTCTCTAGACGAAGTCTTGTAAACTGTCAATGGGTCTCAAATGATGTCATCCATGGATGGTTATTTTGGGTACAATCAAGTGATCATTAATTATGAAGAAAGAATGAAGACAACCTTCACTACTAAGTGGGGAACATTTGGTTATAGGAGGATGCCATTTGGTTTGATATACGCAGGAGCAACTTTTCAGTGTGCAATGGACGTAGCATTCAAAGATTTGATTGGTAAGTGCATCATCATTTATATGGATGAACTGACAGTATTCTCTAAAGATAGACTAAACCATGCTACAGACTTGGCTAAAGTTTTTGAAAGATGTATCCAATATGGTGTTTCTTTGAATCCTAAAAAGTGTGTGTTTGAGGTTTATGAAGAGAAACTTTTGGGACACATAATCTCGGAAAGAGGGATATCAATAGATCCAGATTGAGTTGAGTCTATTATGAGGTTAACCACGTGAAGAATTAAGAAGGAGATGAGATCTTTCTTCGGAAAGATCAACTTTGTGAGGAAGTTTATCATAGGTTTTGTAGAAATTGTTAAACCTTTGAACGAAATGATGAAGAAGAAGCTAGGATAGAATGGAGTAATGAGGCAAAGGCTACTTTTTCTCAGGTTAAGTAATCCATTTCAGAGGCGCTAGCCCTCACCAGTCCTAACTACTTGAAGCCATTTTATATTTATTCTTTTTCTTCTGAACACTCATGTGCAGCTGTCCTGACACAATGAAGAGAGGAGGGGGATGAAAGGCCAATTTCCTTCATGAGCTCTAGGTTTAAGAATGTTGAAGTCAAGTACCCACCTCTTGAGAAACAAGATTTTGCATTGGTTAGAGCTGTCAAGAAGTTTAGGCATTATATCCTTCAAAGTCAGATCATTGTTGTGGTTCTTGATGCTGCTGTGAAGTCTCTACTTATGCAGAGTGAGTTGGGAGAACAAAGGGAGAAATGGATGGCTATTTTGTAAGAGTTCGAACTGGAGATTCACCCTATGAAACTTGTCTAAGGTCAAGGCCTGTCTAAAGTAATGGCAGATGCTGGTAAGAAAATTACTTGTCAGCAGTACACAACATAGTCCTTTTCTAATAGCTCTTGGTATGTCAATATTATTTATTTCATGCTCAATAATCAGTGCCCAAAGGGAATGAATACAACTCAGAGGAGAGAACTGAGAATGAAAAGCTCCCATTATATGCTCAAAGGAGGATTGTTATACAAATTTTTTTTTGAGGGGGTTTATCTATAATGCCTTGATCAACAAGAAGCTAAGCACACAATTGCTGAATTTCATGGGAAACATGGCACAAGTCATGGTTCTGTGGATTCTTTAGCTCATCAGATCCTCAGATCTGGTTATTATTGGCCATGTGTGTTTAAGGATTCCCACCAACATGTAAAGACATGTCATATATGTCAAACTTCTGGATCAAGAGAGCATCATCCAGCCATGCCATTGCAACCTGTTTATGAGGTAAGGCCATTTGCCCAATGGGCACTTGATTTTATTGGGGTAATTAACCCAAATTATTCTATAGGACATAAATTCATTTTGAATGCCATAGATTACTGCATGAGATGGACAAAAGCTATGCCTTGCAATAATAGCACAACGGAGGTAGTAATCAAGTTCCTCACTGAATGCATCACAACTAGGTTTGGAGTACCCTTTGCGTTGGTACGTGAAAATGGCCCTACCTTTTCTTTTGCTGAGTTCATTTCATGGGATTATGATCATAGGATTGTTTTAAAGTATTCTTCAAACTATTATCCGCAAGGAAATGGAGTTGCAGAATCAACTAATAAGAATCTCCTAGGAGTAATAAAAAAATTGTTAGAGAACAATCCTAGAGACTGGCATACCCTATTAAGATTTGCATTATGGGCATATAGGACTAGGATCAAGGCTGCATTGAAGACTTCACCATTTAAGCTAGTGTATGGCCAAGAGCCTATGTTCCCTATTCACTTGCAAATACCTATCTTGAAATTTATGTAGGAATTTTAATATAGTGATGATAGGATTGAAGTAAGGTTAGCTGGCTTGCTGAAATTAGAAGAGCAGAGAGATGCTGCTTTGCAACAATTCTTTAGGTACTAGGTTATTGTCAAACGTTGGTTTGACAAAAGAGCCAAAGTCAAGGCTTTCAGGATATCAGACCTTGTCTTACTATGGGATAAAGCCAATGAAAAGAAGGGTGACCACCAGAAGTTTGATAAGCTCTGGTTGGGTCCCTATCAAATTGCTAAAATCCTAGGAGAAAATGCTTTTCGGCTGAGTAGTTTAATAGGAGAACCTATTCTGTTGCCTATCAATGGATAGTTTCTCAAACATTATTTTGGGTTGTAAAAGGTCTAGTATTTTGTTGGGTTGTATATATGTAAATAGTTTGTTGTTCCATTGGTTTTGTCTTTTCCTTGTGTTCTTTTTTTCTCTTTGTTCCTTTGTTTTTTTTTGTGGCGGCCTTCGTTTTATTCAATTGAGTAAGGGGGTTGTTATCTGAGGTATACTTTGGTTACTAGGAGAGAATTTGGTTTATATATTTTTTAGGTTTTCTGATTAGATGATTTTGTTCTAAATTCATTGTTTTATGTCTGTTGTCAATGAGAGTTGTGGAAAGTCATTGAGAACAAGGTGTAAAGTAAGAAATCTTCACTAACTACAATTGAATCTATCACAAATCATCAGAAACATCTCCTTTTGTAATAGTATATTTGTCTTAGGATGATTGTGTTGCAAGATTTGAGTGACAAATCCGATTCCCCAGATGCTGTTATGATGTCCATGGTAGTTTTCAACCTAGTATAGATGTTGGACATCTGACATATTGAGAAGGAATTGAATGAAAAAAAAGAAGAGAGAACTATCTAAGAAAAGAGAACTCAATACTAAATGGGTAATTCCAGTATCTCTACCGGGGCTATGGAAGCCTGACTGGCAGTAGAGCAATGTTGTGAGAAAACTAGAGGTATCTCTATCGGAGCTATGTATGCTTGACTGGAAGTGGAGCAATGCCTAGGATATCATTGCACAACAATTAAAGGGAATCAACTCATGTAGTTCAAATCTTGTGCATAATTATTCAAAAGATGAGGAAAACTTTGTAAAAGGGTGATGCACCATCAAGCACACGCATAGATTCAGGGGTAGCCAGTGTTGATTTACATTTGAGATTCTAGCTCAACTTTGTTTAATAAAACTAACCTAACTGGAATTGTGATGTCCATAAACCAGGAGTTTTAGGTAATTGAATCCCTCAATTTCCTGAAAATGGTTAAACCATTTTCCCAGCCAAGTCGCCAATTGTTATGCCTTGCATAACCACCCCATTTTAAATTTGATTAAAATGGGACCCTCTTTTGCTTTCGCTCTTTGTGTTTTGCCCCTTCAATTTTGAGGTTTTTCTTTGCCTTGGCATGTGCTTAATATATTTATCTTGCTCTCCCAAGTGTTTTCCCCAAGTTGCATATTGAAAATCTTATGTTTTGGGTGAAGTTTGGGTTTTTACCCTAGTTCAGGATTTTCTGGTCCGTCCAGATTTTCTTAATTTTCTTTCAAACTCTGATTTCAATGCTATTGTTCGGGTTTTTGAGCCAGTTCGGGATTGTCTACCCCATCTGGGTTTTCCTGGATTGCGCTCGAAGTTTGGCTCGACCTATTTTATACTGCAGTTCAAAGATTTCTGGCCTTCACGTAATTTCACCTGGGTTGGATTTTTCTGGATTTCTGTCTGGCCATCGGGTTTCTAAGTTTGGTCAATTTTTGGAGCTTTATGCCATTTAGCTTTATCATTTGCATTCTCTTGAGTTGATATGTTCAATCTTGTGCTTTAGAGCATTGTGGTCTTGCTTAGAGTTTGAATTCCTGTGTGTTTGGGCATTTCATGGCTTGCCCTATGCATTCATGGTTAAAATCTAGGGTTTCATGCCTAGGGCATTGCCATCCCATCTTGTCTTTCTTTCGATTGGGGCTAGAATTCAAGGAAGATCTATTGAAGGTTGAGATTTAGTTGGTTCCATGCCCGGGGTCCTCAAATTTGTGACCTTCGGTCAATTTGAGCGAATTCGTGTTGGATTGTCAATTTTTGGGTTTTCTGTCAACCTTGGGATTTTCCTGCCCGATTGAATTTTCCCAGTTTTTCCTCCTTCCCTCCGTTTTCCCAAAATGTGCTGAAACTTTGGTAATTTACCCTTTTCACGAAAATCCGGTCTGGCCAGGTTTTTCCAAATTTTCTGGGAGGCAATGTGGAACGAGGAAATTTGGTGAAATGGATGATTCTAATGATAAATTCTTATGTTTCCATGCTTTAATTTGGTAAATTGCACAATGATCATGCATTATTTATTCATTTTGATAATCTATTATTGATATTGGTGCCTCATTGGGAGAATCTACCTGGTTCAGATTTTTTTTTAAAAATTTCCAGATTGTTTTTCCCCGGTTAACTTGAAATCCTGAACTTCTCAATGTTGATGCTTAATGGCTAATTTAATGGTTTTATCATGATTTTAAGCTAACAATTGGATGAATTTTTTTTCAACATTTGGATTCTCACATTGGTGTTTGATGAATGTAGGTTGAGTCTGGTAGGACGATGGTGGCTGGAGAGGCTAAAGGACACAAAGGGATCATCCATCTCTGAAGCAGAAAAAAGAATAAAGCTGGACGAAAAGAGTAGGATTCCTGAGGGCAAGATGACATCAGTCTAGTTCAAGATTTCATATACAAATATGAACACCCTGCTACAAAGGACTAAGGCTATCATGGGATATAGTAATTGGGCACTAGCTAGATGATGCAACGACCTACAGTGCAATCATTAATGAATATGAATCCAACAAGGGAGATTGGGACAATATGATGGGACAGCTGAAGAATGATATTAATACTATTGAATGGAAAACTAAGGTTTTGCCTATGCCACTTACGAATGGCTTGCAGAGGACATTGTTGGTGACGAAGGCCAGAATGGAGCAAGGTATGGGCGAAGTGGGGGAAGCAGTTAATGCAAAGTTGCATCGAAATTCGTGCTTCCTCATTATTTCGCTTTGCCTCTTCTTCATGCATTTTGGTCTAAGTTATGATGGAGATCTTGGGCTGATCTGGTCAGTGCCCTTGCATTTAATGCATGTTTTACTTTGTTTCAAATTCTTCTAAAGCTGACTTGTTCTGTGACCGACTTATTGTAAACCCTAACTGGGCTGACACATATGACAGGTTTTATAAATATGGTGTTTTGCCTCTTTTGTAGGGGTTGTTAGATAGGTTAGAAAGAAAGTTAGTGGATTATTTAGCAAGCTGGGGGATTTAGAAGGTAGAGCATGGGATATCAAAAAAGAAAGTTAGGGTTTTTTTAGTAAGTTAGACATTTTTTTTTGCAGTCCGGCGGGAGGAGGAGATGATGTATCTTCCTAATTTTCTTAGTATAGATGGAGATAATTTGAAGACATGGGTTTCTGTACACTGCTGATCTTGCTAGATTTGTAAATCTTGCTTATCTATTTCATAGACAGTAGGAGCAACCAGATTTAAACCTACTTTATATTATGCTCTAGAATGGTATTCATTTTGGGTTAATCGTTTGATTTGAAAATATTTCAAGGAAATAAATTTTATTTTATGTCTTGTTTGAATGATGATTTTCAATCTACTGTTAAAGTTTGCACTGTGAATGAATGAAACTTTGTATCAATTATAGGTTAATCTTATTCTACAGTTCTAGTTTAGGAATTCCTTAGAAGGCAACAAGTCTAATTAGTTGAATGAATCAACATTCTTTTTAGTTTGAAAACCTTGATCTATCTTTTTTTCTATTTCTTTAACACCACCGGTTAAAGTAGGTTTAGATAGATGTTTGATCTTGCAACAATCCAGAAGCTCAAAACCAGCAGCCCCTTGAACATTATAGCCATATTGACCACTTCATGAAAGAACAACATTCTGAACCAACATCAAAGACCTTGGGTGGTGATTAGTTTGATTACTGATTGTCTCTTTCAGGAGAGGTGAGATACTTTTACTTTTATCTTATCTGCATGTTGTGGGTCAATTTGGCACCTCAACATTGGGTAGGAGTAGGAGGAAGAGCATGGGTAGAGGCAATTACAAGAATAGAAATCAAAACTGGTGCTTCAGTGGTGGGCCTCTTCTCCTTCTCTAACTTAGGGGTAGGTAGAGAAGCAGTAGGGGACTGCAGAGGCAAAGACTCGAGAGCAACCCCATGAGTACCTTTCCCCTTTCCATAGAGAAGGGGCCTAAGAACTATAGGAAAAACTATAAGTTTAAATACTTGGTGCTTAGATTTTTTCTATGTGGGCACCATCAAGCTTCCCATATGGGGCATGGGAGTAGGAGCCAAAGATGCCACATTATGACAAGAAGTTGAAGCAGATGGATTAGAAGAAGAGGAAGGCTCTTGAGTGCAAGCGAGCTTCCCCTTCCATATTTTTGGGTGGAAGAGGTAGCTTGTTGCTACACAATCATGGAAAATTTTACAAAGATAGCATAGGGATACACTAGATAGCTCAATATTAGTGTCGTGCCCCAGTCTTATATTTGACTTAAGCATGGTAAAGAAAATCTCCCTTTGGAGAGAGAGTTCTGATTGGAGCGGGCAAAAACTGGTCCAATGAGAATCCCCCACATGACACCAGTGGTTTATACCAATGTAGTGCACTATATGCACAAAGCCTTCACGCAATAATTTGAGACACTTGTGAACTATCAAAGTGACACCATTCATGGGGACCAACCAAGGAGTACCTAGCCTCACTTTGAATAGGTTTGACTTTGAGATTATGACAAAAGAAGTATCAATGGCCTTGGGTCCTACCAAAACCGAAAGAGTAATAGAGTCAATAGGAGGGACTGAGAGTCCATCATGTGTACGTATAGTAGTTTTTGATTCTTCATAATCCTCCCTACGAAGAGTGTTTATAAATAGAGCTTCTTCAGTTATAACATTTACTTAGCTTGTAGGGTCAACTAGGACAACAATTACAATGTTCCCATTCATGTGAGTGAGAATGTATAAGGGAGAAGGTTCCTTATTCAAGGGAAATTCCTGGGAGGTAAATGTTATGTTAGGTGATGTGCTTGAATATTGGGTAGGAGGAATGCATGTTAATGAGACCATGTTAACAGACTTTGATGGAAATAACTCGGTAGACTTAGAGGATTAAGAAATTAGAGAGTGACTTATCTAAATTATGCTTCCAAATATATAAGAGCCCTTCTAGATATGCAACTAGGGGTCATAGATTGGCTCGTAGGGATACACACCCTGCAACACACAAATCTACAACACACCTAGGAAATGAGAGAAGGTTCCTCGATACTAAGAAAAAAAATAGATATATTCACATCAGGTTCACAAAAAATGTAGAGTAGGGGGATTTGTCACCCTTGAGACTCCATGTCATGGGGGAGCCCAAGGAACATACTACCCTAAACAACCTCAGGTTGAATAGATAGATTGAAAAGGATGAAAGCTTGAGGTTGAAAAGGAAGGGAAAGAAACATACCACTTTCCTTCTACTAAAATTGAGTGTTTACATAGTCAAAACAACTGGCTATAGAGGCATCAATTTGGTGCCTAGACAACTCACTATTTGAGGATGGTAGTGTGGATCTCAAACTCTAGTGTGGCATGCTAGAATCTTAGGGATGTGTTGGCATCTTGTACAAACAAAGGCACATAAAACAATTAAAAACACTAAGAGCCTACTAAATGTTTGACTGTTTATATTTTATGATTTGAAAGAGAACAAAAAAGTGCATAACACACGAATATAACAAGAAGAATACTATAAATGAACTATTCTAGAAATGATGAAGAAAGGATAGGAAAGGAGATCATGCTTCCCATGGCTTGATTCTTCTATTAGCTCTACTCGAATGTGCCTACACACATAGAAACAAGAAAAATGTTGGGTTGTATTTGAGGTCCGCCTCAATCAAAACCCCATTTTGGTGTTCCCACCTCCAGGGATAGCTAGAAAGCCATAAAGTATAGAAATCGATAAAGAAAGTAGAAAGGAAGTGATACAACTAGTTTGAAAGAAAAGACAACTAAAATACTATTCATTAAGCATGATGATGCAATCGAATGTATAGAAAAGCACAATAATACCTTCCCAACTACGAGCACTCAAGGCCAAAAGTGGAAGGAAGAGAATGACACCACCTCATAGAGAAGATGAAGCTTGAAAATCCTTTGATAGAAATGGTGTTGAAACAAGAACATGATTTTGGAGCCAAATGAGGAGCTTACAACAAGAACAATGGTGTAGAACTAAGAGTGAAGTGAAGTGAGTGAGAATGAAGTGTTAGAATGTAAGGGATTGCATGAAGAAACAAGAAGGAAGCATGAAGTGAATTCGAAATGAAAAATTGGAGGTAAGAGGTTGAATTTCATCAATCAAGGGAGGCAGGGAATGTTAATCCTCATAGCCAATGGAAAACATAATATTTATGTAGATCCCAGGGGCAGTAATCTTGTCAAGATGACAATGCAACATGCGTACATTTATGCAGTGCATGTGCATCCCTGAAAAAAATTCCTTCACCAATGCAAAAAGGCATGGACAAGTAGAAGGGACAAGGTGTCTGTGATGGAAATTGCATCATTAGGTTTACATTTTCTAAGGTAGGGGAAATTAAATGGGGAATTTACCTAGGGTTACAATTCCCTTCATGAAGAAAAATTGTAAAAATTCCCCCAATTTTTTTTTGGACTTTTAGGGGTTCACTTGAAGGGGAGTGTTTGAGTGAACCCTTTTTGGAGTTTGCTCAAAAACCTCCTTTGAGGGAACCCATTTTTAAATAGCACCTTCACTTGAACCCCCTTTATGGTGGGATTCAAGGGGGAGAAGGGAAAAAAAAGGTGGGTTCGAGTGAACCCCCTTCTAGAAAACACCCCTTTTCTCAAAGGGGTCTAGGGGGTTCGCTTGAACCCCCCCCCCTTTTTTCCCTTCTTCTACTCTAGCAAATTTTTGCAAATAATTTCCTTTCGGTGCCCAGGTTGAAAATAAAAATGGAATCAACTGCACAAACCCAATTGGATGATTATAGTCCTTGAAACGAGCTATCCATCAAATATAATTTTAATATTTTTTGGTTTTATTATGTATTTTTTAGTTTAATTAAGCAAAGTCTTTTCACCAAAAATCAAGCTCTCTGTTCTGCACATGTGGAAAAATAGTAGATTATCCAAAAAAATTTGAAAAATATGTCCATGCTAGGTATTGATGTCCTTGATCCAACAAAAAAAATTGAATTTCGATACATACAAAAAGTTATGTTGTATACGGTCTGCTTATGTTTAAATTGTAATTGGTCCGACTTCAAAACTTAATTAAGAAAATAAAATCAATAAAACACTATGAAATCAAATGAACATGCTAGATATCATAGTTACAAATCTAAATTTGAAAAAAGTAGAATTTTATCCGTCATAGGAAAAAATTTATGTTGTTTACAGTGAGCATCACTCTTTAAAAATGGTGTTTACTGTTAAAAAATAGTTTTTGAATGTGATGGGAAATGAAATGCAATCTGATTCCAAAAAAATTAAAATATATATATTTAGAATATATAGACAAAATATCACAAACCACTAGTTTGCATCATCTTCAAATTCCTCATGGTTTAGCAGCTATAGGTGCCCGAAAGTGAATATTTAAAGTTAAAAAAATCTAGTTCAATGTCAAGTTTGGCCAAAAAGTGTAACCCACTATTGTGAGATCACCCTCAAATTGAACTTTTAACATGCCAATTGCTTTTTTATTTTTATTTTTCAATTCTTTACTAGAATGCTTCATTCTTTTTTCTTTCTTCATCCAACTCATTTAGACCATAATGGGTTATTTTTCATAATCCACTAGACAATATTCCTTATTGAATTCAAATTCAAATTTATCCTCATCCTCATGAAGTATGTATTTTTCTTCTTGAGAGAATTTCTTCTTGAACATTGGTTCATTTCCCATGTGTTCCAAAGATAGGATCTACCTCAATTATTAGGATTGTATCAAGACACCTTTCTTTGATACCAATTGTTGAACACTCCAGAATACTAAGGGGCAAGGTCAATCAGTATATTTCAAATTTTAGTACTAATTGATAACTGCTAAAGCCATGTTATACCAATTAAGCATTCATCTACTTAACCAAAAAAAGAAGAAGACAAGAATCCACACAAGAACATAATTGAAACTAGATTTACATGGAAAACCCCACAAGAGAAAAACCACGATGAGAAACACTACTAGGAGCTACTGTCCTAATCCAAACTCGCAAGTAAATAACAATTTACAACTTTTATTTAGGGATACAACCCAAGGAAGTTACTACTCCATGTTTATACAAATTTGTTTTGGGGTTATAACCCAAGGAAGCTACTACTCCCTAATTAAAAGGAAAACAACTAAAATATGATTGATTTTATGGCTTCAATCTAGTGATAGTCATCAATTCTACACATTAGATTTGAGGTGGATCTTATCACACCCTATTCATGCACTTATATATCTTTCCACACTTCCATACATATCTTCTCATCTTTGGTCTTCTATATATATCATTCATACGCTTGAAAAATACAAATTAAGTCAGCCATAAACAAGCAAACATGAAACTCGTAACATACCGACCTTCAAATCCTTTGGTGGTACGCACAATAAATAAAAAAAGTATTTAAATTTCTCCCAAATGATTTGGTAATACACATACAACATCTTCAATAAATCCATAAACTCTACTCACACTTGAACTAGTGGCACACATCATCAACATACCTTTGTCGGGGGTATGTGCAGGATCATGATGGGCCAAAAAGTGGGGATATGGTGGGTATGTGGTTGACGACTTTTTTTTACCCAAAATTGATGAAACAAAAAGGGTTTTTAAAGGAGATTCTCAACTTTCCACCAATATAAATTATGCTTTACTTTGAATTTAATAAATAATTATTATTCATTTTCTATTTGAATTACTTAATAAAAGTCCTAATTGATAGGTTGATTGAAAACATCTATAGCTTCAAACGGTATCTAATTTTTTTGAATATGAAACATGTGTCACATTCTATGATTCACATACTATAGTATTAAATAAAAAAATAATTTCATGAAGTTTTGACCAAGTTAAGGTGGTCATACATACACGCTTTTTATTATTTTTAAAAGTTGTAATAAAAATTCATAATTAATTATTTACTTGAAAAAAATTACAAAAAAGTATGCATCACATTAGAACATGAGTCCTCTACTTATATCTAAAATATTACAAAAAAATATTATCATTTTATTGTGGTTAGGGTGGTTAGAGAGACACTTCTTATTTTTTCCCTAAAATTTAAGTGCTATTGCATTGAAATTTCAAATTTTCACCAAATAGATTTAAAAAAAAAAAAAAACCTAGAGTTTAGAAACTACATTCAATTTGCTACAGATTCTATTCTTACATATTTTTGAAATAATATAGATAACTTATTCAAATTTTTATGTCAAGTTTCTTAACTCTGATTTTTCTGAATTTTTCACCACTTAAGGGCCTATTTTTTCCATGATGATCCTATGCATACTCTCGGCCTCAACAAAAACATAACTTCTTAGAATAAATTGAGACATTTGTGCATTACTGGAAAAAAAAAAAGATCTTCATGTGCTTCATACCTTAGAAACTATGATCATGTGGAGTGTCCACACAAACTAATACAACTGAGCTTCACAACCTTCTACTTGTGCAAGTATCCAAACATATGTTCTGATGAAGATTAAGTATGTGGAATCAACTACAACAATTTGTCACTTGAAAACTAAAATTGTGGAGCACAATATCATTTGGAACTTCAACATTGCATGCATTAGACATCAATATGTCCTCAAAACCACTTGGCCAAAACTTCACATCTTGAGGAATGCAAAGCATTCTAACAATCCTTCTAATCCACTTTGCTTTGCAATAGCACAGACCAAAACTCTACCACTTCTAACTTTCACTACAAAAGATATATTGACATGAAAAATTGGATATAACACCTTCACATCTCTATGAACTTAACTTATGAACTATAAGACTTAATATTGCTTTGTTAAAGGATGAAAACCAAAATAATTTGACTATATCTTAGAGTATATACTATGAAATCCTTAGATAAAGCTTTTGCATCTTCTTATGCTAAGTGTGGTACACCAAACTGATAAGATATTATTGTAGGTATACTAAAAACACATTATGACATGTTTAACCAACTCTACATCATACAAAGACATCAAGATGAATCTTAGCCTTCCACATTGTTGCAATGTCAACTTGCACCATTAGATATCTCTGCACACTAACAATCTCCAGAGCATATATACAATCTTAGGAATACTTTTGACATCAGTCACAACCAATCTTATTACAACAAAAATGGATGGAGGGAAGGAAGGGTCACATGATTGTTCAAGCAGTTTATAGAGTCGTTACCTTCTTGACTACCAGTCATGAAAGGGAGAGTAACACTCAAACAACCATAGGAATCATAAATTTTTCGTGGGATTCTAGTGTGTCGCATGCATGTCTAGGAAAATTTGAATCTAAAAAGATCAAATCATCACAAAATATGAGAAGCATAATACTAAAGTGCTAACATATTGGATTCAAGACAATTTACATCAAGATACCAAAGTGAGCACAAAAAATAATGTGAAATTGCAAGAGTGTGAAATTTTTTTCATTATAATTTATAAAAATCAACCATTATTCTATTCAAAAATGTATTATAGAAAACAATTCACAAGTGTATTATTAAAAAATAGTGGATAGAGGAAAGTTGCTTCTAGATATATGAAGAAAGAAAGAGATTACCTATAGAAATTAAAAGTGAATCAGAATAATCTCAAATTTTGCATAATATGTCTTGCTTATGCAACCAAAATTATCATTATTATCCTTGAAAATTCATCCACACACTCGTTCTCACTCAAATGACCTTGTGGAGACCCATTTTCATATTCTAGGGAAATCCTTTCTTACACCAATGGTGGGGGTTTGTGTCTTCTTATACACACAAATACAAGGAATTCGATAAACTACATATTTGCAACCCGTTGAGTTAAACTATTGATTGCAATTTTAATGAAAACCCTTTACTTATAATATAATGGTTGTTAACCATCCATTTATTTTACTAGTGGCATTAAACAAAATTTTGAATTTTAAGTAAATGTGACTTTCTAGGTTTTTTTCGAATAAACTCACTCTTACAACTTTATTTCTTGAATTATAATGCACTAATTGAAAGGTGTAGGGGAAAGTTGTATAATGTCTAGTGTGACATCATCAATTATGGCATGTGGGCAAATGCAAGTGAACAAGAAAATTGAGTTTTCCAAGAAAGTTCCAATAGACAAGGGATCTATGTGAAGAAAAAAGGGCTACTAGGAAAAGCAAGCGCATTGCACCATGAGACAATCAACCAACAACTAGATATGCAGGAATTTTTCCTCCATCTACCTACAAAATCATGACACCCAATTTTGAAATCAATTGCAACTATGGGAAAACTTAACTAAAATAAAAAAAAAAAGACAAAAAGTAGACCAAAAGTGAGGTTTAGGTAATCGAAAAATCCTACAAGACTAATTTACCTAACCATTTTTCACTCATTCTATCCTTGAAATAATGGTTGAGCTGGCACTTAAACAATAGGTATATCCCGATGGATCCAAACCTCTGAACTATTGGGACATATCCAAACACCCTTTGTAGTTGTGCAATATCCACATATCCATCAAATTCCCACAATGATTCAAAAGAACCAATACTATAAAACCTCAACTTCTCAAACAATCAATTTATGAGAATATAATTAAATATAAAATAAATAGTAAATCATTAAGATGAGTTCATTAATATAAATTTTAATATTCCAACGTCACTTATCATTATTATGTTTGGAAAATCTGATTTTAATATCTTTTTTTAATCCGAACCAAACAAAGTATTGCAAACTATATGATTGGTTTGCAACCAAGATTCACACTTGAGTTCTGTTGCTGGTTATATAAAAAAATGTCACCATAGGGAGGGGTCTGGTTAATTTTCATTTAAATCTTGTTTAGTAACATCGACCCTAAATATTCCTTTCTTTCATTTTGTGAGGTGTTGTGTTGTATTAGTTACAAAAATTTATATAATTTGTAAAAATACTCCATTACACACGATATTTGCTCTCAGGTTACTAATTTTTTACAATTGGACACCTGGATTAATGTGATCAATTTATTAATTTGTCATAGAGATGACGTAAATAAGTAGTTATGGTGTCACCTGATGGGAAAAGGAAAATTTATATTGTAAGAATGATTGAACATTGGTTGCAGGATATAGGACGGAGATAGGAGGCATAAGAAAATGAGACGGAAGACAATAGAAAGCGTATTTGGAAAAAAAAAATTGTATTGTGATAAAAAGTTCGGATTGTATGTGATAAGGTTTAGCTTAGACAAAGAAACCAACGTGAAAATTAAAAGAAATCCTCATTTTCAGATTATAATAGTGGCAATTTATTGAATGAATTCCTCTAATTTATTTTTACTGAAGATTTGTTTTTTTCGTTTTTTACGTAGAAAATAATCTCAAGCAGAGTTTATTAAATGGATTCCTCTAATTTTTTTCTATGATTATGTGGGATAGAATGAAGTTGTATTCTTAACATAAAGGATGAAACATCTTATGTTTTGCTTTGTGTTTTTCTGCAGGTTCAGCTTCTCAACAATGTTTTCCGCTCACAGTGAGTAGTCTAAATATTTCTGTTTGGCTCTTTTTCCCGAGCCTCTTACTATGATTTGTCAAATTGTTCAATACTGTAAGCAAAACTACATAATATGTTGTTTGGGGGCTTGATTATTTTGTGCTGCATTCATGTTTGAATCATTTTGTCACTGAAGAGGTACTGGAAAATTGGATGGTATGATTATATAGTGTATAACACGGAATTCCACCTCTGGTTCCATTCGTATCTTAGATAAGGTAGACTTGGATGGCAATGGGCATAAGCATAATATGTTTGTATGGTGCCTTACAATGTGCTGTTGTTTAGTGTCTAATGAGGAACTTCAATTCTTGTTCTATATACATCTTAGTTAAGATAGGCTTCAATGCAATGGACATTAGGAGATCATATTTGTATGGTCTTATAAGGTGCTGCAAGCTTCTCTTCTTATACCTTAGTGCAGGCAAAAACTGAACAATTTTGGGCTAATGCAGGAGAAAATGTTGTGAGCAGCCTGGGGCGAACAGTGCTTGTAATATGGTTATTTGTTGTTTTGATCGTTACTTCCAGTTATACTGCAAACCTGACCTCAATTCTCACAGTACAACAGCTTTCACCAACGATAAGTGGAATTGATGATTTAATTCGAAGCAATGAACCAGTTGGATATCAAGAGGGGACCTATATTAAAGAATATTTATCGGAGGAGTTAAATATAAGTAAATCCAGGCTTGTTCCTCTTAATTCTCCAGAAAGTTATGCTAGGGCATTGTCACTAGGACCAAGCAAACCTGGAGGGGTAGCAGCAATTGTCGATTCATTACCAATTATCCAGCTCTTTCTCTCAAAGCAATGCAGTTTCACAACTCTTGGCCCAGAATTTACCAAAGCAGGATGGGGATTTGTAAGGAAAACAATTGATTATGTGGATTGCTTGTAAACAATCTTTTTGCACATGTAATTGTTTTGGCTGTTATTGGTTGATAAAAGTAGCTGAATATCTCTGTTTTTTGTTGCCCATTAACAGGCTTTCCAAAAGGACTCCCAGTTAGCAATTGATATGTCAACAGCAATCCTGACCCTTTCAGAAAGTGGTGAGCTTCAAAGAATTCATGACAAATGGTTAAGTAAAACTCGTTGTGATACACAAACCACAGAAGTTGAATCTACTCAGCTTCAACTGAAAAGTTTTTGGGGTCTTTTCTTGATCAGCGGAGTGGTATCATTTGCAGCTTTCATTGTCTTCTTGGTTAGCATCATCTTTCGATTCATTCGAAAATATGATCCTCCTACAAGTTCCTTCACTTCGAGAAGCTTACATACGCTGCGATCATTTGCTGATTTTATGGATCAGAAAGACAATGGTGCTAGTAAAGAAGAAGATACAGTGAGCAAGTCTTCAAGAATTGATCAGAGTGTCACCCCAGGAAATCAACAACACACTTGGCTTGAGTCTGAATACTGCTCTACTAATCAACCGATTTCAGCTGGTGAAATCTTGTTCATCTAACAATAGCTCGAATGATATTCTGATGGCAAACATTAGTTTATGAGCAGGTGGCGCAATAGTGATATCAGCTAGTAAAGGATTTTTGTTAACAAATTTATTTTCTTAGGATTTTCATAGATAAAGGGTTATAAAAATGTTGGATTAGCATCAATTTAAATCAATTTACGCAAGCACATTAATCAGGATAAAGTTTTGTTCTCTAGCCTTGTAGAGAATATAGTTATGTTTGGTGTAGTAGAGAAATTGAATTCTCATTTTGTTAGCTGATATTTTTACTTTTACTCTTTTTTCAAGTAGTAAAAGTCATTATAGTTTCTTATGGGGGAGAGGGAGGAGAGGAAGGTGAATCTTTTTAATGGGCTTGGTGAGAAAATATTCAAACATTTACTCAAAATTCAACAAGGTGCTTTTCTAATGATGTCATGTGGATAAAAATCTATGTTGGAGGGGGTAATTTCTAGCTCCAGCCATAAGCAATTGCTGGAAATTTGAGAGCTATAAAGTAGGGACACCTATTTCTTAGGACGAAATTCCAAGTTATCCCATAGTAGCTTATTCCTCATTTCATGGGACTTATCACTCCATAATAATAGATTTGCTGCCACTTACGAAACATTGTTTCCTTAGTGTGTCTTACTAAAAAAAATTATGCCTATGGTAGAAGACTAGAAAAGTGATCACATGTACATGCATACTTTTTAGGAAGGGCTTCCTGTTTTTGCAAAATGTTGAAATAGATGGCGGAATGTACGCTCCAAATTTTAGGTGCATCACAAACGGTTTTCATGTTTTGTGTGGATGGAGATATGTTTCTATTGTCATCGATTTTGTTAGCAATATTATTTTTGGATGAAAAAGATCTATATATTACTTATAAAAAATCATTACAATATATTCATTAAAAAGTGAGTATAGTGGAATCACCTCTTGATGCCACACAAAGTGACTAGAGCCTAGGATTCAAAGTTATTTGAAAATAATAAAATGATGTGGAATACGCTTCCTACACACAACTTTGATGAGAGGTATCTACCAAAACAAAAGATCTTATAGAAAAAAATAGAAATAGATTATACCATAACAAGATGATGTATGTGAGGAAAATCCCTTTGGGAGAAAACCCCCACACAAAAAGAAAGTTGTATTATGTAAGAGACCAGGTGTCTCTCAACCCGATCACTGGCCAGTAAAATTGAGGTTTTGTTTTATTTTATGTATTTTTTGATTTTTTTGTGTTTGCTTGCAGTAAAAGAGAAGAAATGTGATTTTGCTTGAAATGCTTGAAAAATTATAAATAAATTCCAGAAGACTATTTTGATTGAAATAAATGTACCAAACTGAAGCCAGATGATTTATTTAACTTCCCAAATAATCTCACTGTGAAATACAAACATTACAATTAAAAAGCAACTAATATTTAAAAGAACCTGGACATATTGCAGCCGCCAGAGTAAAGATAATATATGTACGACCAAAAGAATGAAGCTAGTTACAATCTCAAAATCCACGCCAAAACTCCAGGAAACCCTAGGCGCTCAAGATGAAAGAAGCAGAGGCTCACAAAACAAGACGTCTGGCTGAGAGGAGATAGTACGGTCTAGCTGTTGTATTCGTACAGCCTATACCAGCAAAGAGGAATTTTGTATAGTCTTGAAATTCGTGCCAAATGCCAAACAAAAACCTGCCAATACAAGATTCGCCTTCTAGAAAGAGAATCAATCCAATCCTGAATGAAACCCCACTGTGAACTTTGTAATAACCTCTGAATGAAGTTATTCAATTGACAATCTTCAACAGGTATTGCACAGTCTCAGTATGCCTGATTCTGAAGAGGGAATGTTCTTCAAAATCTGATGATCTGCAGAAACCCTGGTTTCTCAAACCCCAATGCTCTCCGAGAGAAGAATAGAGACAAATTAGAATAATCACACAATAAGTTCGATTTGCCCTTGAGGAAATAAATAGTCTCTCAAAAAGTCAACCTTTCTCAAAAGTCACTTAAATTACATTTAATATTATTAATTCGCCTCTTTTTGACTTAGGCAATATTATTAAAATAAATGGCGTTCCCTTTTAATGAATAAATAATTATTCATTATAATAATAATTCTCCTTTATTATAAAGTATTAAATACTTTATAATATGCCATTAATACTTTAATATTTTATTATATTATTAAAATGACTTTATAACATAAAGTCAAAATAATAATAATAATCATTTAATTATTATTAAATGCTCCATTATTCTCCACTGCTCATCAAATTGTCAAACTGGGTCGAAACTGAGATGACCAGTTGAGCCAGGTGCCCTGCCCAAAATAGTAGCTTCTGCTTGCCTGACTTACTATAAATAGTAAGTATCTGAAAACCACTTAGAAAGTGTCTGCAAAGGCCCAACCCTGAATCAACTGTCGGAGTGATGTTCCCAACGCTGGATAACTTCCTCAAGTGATCTTCTAAACACTTCTGCCAGCCTACGAGGATCTGAATAATAGGTTAACCTTCAATACAACGGCACTGTCTAGGAAGGGGACATTACAATCCACCCTCCCTGAAATTGCTTGTCCTCAAGCAATCTCAGCTCTGGTTGCTGTAAAACATCCTCTGACTCCCAAGTAGCATCCTCAACCGGCAAGTCTCTCCATTTGATCAAATACTCTCTGATAACCCGCCTCTGAAGATGTCTCTCTCTAACATCGAGGATGGCCTTAGGCACTAATATCAACTTCCCCTCGTCATCAAGGGGTGGCAGTATTGGAGAGGGAATCACATGCTAACCCAATGCCTTCTTCAGGCATGAGACATGAAATACATTATGCACCTTGCTATCCGCTGGTAAATCCAACTCATAAGCAACCTCGCCCACTCATCTGATAACACAGAATGGACCATAGTAACGAGGTTTCAACTTCTTTGCACCACTCTTCCGCAAAGTAGATTGACGATATGGCTGTAACATGAGATACACCATGTCACCCACTGCAAAAGAACGCTCAACCCTCTTCTGATCAGCATACTGCTACTGCTGATTCTGTGCCCGCTGGATATTGTCTCTGAGAGACCTCAAAATGTCTTGCTGACTCTGCATCATATCACTTGCACTAGGCACTCTGCTATCACCCAATATCAAATCCAAAAAGGTTGGGCGCCTCATACCCATACAATGCCATGAAGGGCGTCATTTGTATAGTCATGTGGTGAGTAGAGTTATAACAATACTCACAGAGGTATATCCACCTCACCCAAGCTCTCTACTGTCCAGCTATGTAATTGCGCAGATAACCTTCCACCCACTTATTGACAATTTCCGTCTGTCAATTTGTCTGTGGATGGTAGCTGGTACTCGGTGTCAGTTCGGTCCCACAAAGTCTAAACAACACCTGCCAAAAGTTGCTCATGAACCGACTATCTCTATTGTTGACTATAGTCCGAGGCAAACCATGTACCTTGTTTCCTTAGTGTGTCTTACTAAAAAACATTATGCCTATGGTAGAAGACTAGAAAAGTGATCACATGTACATGCATACTTTTTAGGAAGGGCTTCCTGTTTTTGCAAAATGTTGAAATAGATGGTGGAATGTACGCTCCAAATTTTAGGTGCATCACAAACGGTTTTCATGTTTTGTTTGGATGGAGATATGTTTCTATTGTCATCGATTTTGTTAGCAATATTATTTTTGGATGAAAAAGATCTATATATTACTTATAAAAAATCATTACAATATATTCATTAAAAAGTGAGTATAGTGGAATCACCTCTTGATGCCACACAAAGTGACTAGAGCCTAGGATTCAAAGTTATTTGAAAATAATAAAATGATGTGGAATACGCTTCCTACACACAACTTTGATGAGAGGTATCTACCAAAACAAAAGATCTTATAGAAAAAAATGGAAATAGATTATACCATAACAAGATGGTGTATGTGAGGAAAATCCCTTTGGGAGAAAACCCCCACACAAAAAGAAAGTTGTATTATGTAAGAGACCAGGTGTCTCTCAACCCGATCACTGGCCAGTAAAACTGAGGTTTTGTTTTATTTTATGTATTTTTTGATTTTTTTGTGTTTGCTTGCAGTAAAAGAGAAGAAATGCGATTTTGCTTGAAATGCTTGAAAAATTATAAATAAATTCCAGAAGACTATTTTGATTGAAATAAATGTACCAAACTGAAGCCAGATGATTTATTTAACTTCCCAAATAATCTCACTGTGAAATACAAACATTACAATTAAAAAGCAACTAATATTTAAAAGAACCTGGACATATTGCAGCCGCTAGAGTAAAGACAATATATGTACGACCAAAAGAATGAAGCTAGTTACAATCCCAAAATCCACGCCAAAACTCCAGGAAACCCTAGGCACTCAAGATGAAAGAAGCAGAGGCTCACAAAACAAGATGTCTGGCTGAGAGGAGATAGTACGGCCTAGTTGTTGTATTCGTACAGCCTATACCAGCAAAGAGGAATTTCGTACAGTCTTGAAATTCGTGCCAAATGCCAAACAAAAACCTGCCAATACAAGAATCGCCTTCTGGAAAGAGAATCAATCCAACCCTGAATGAAACCCCACTGTGAACTTTGTAATAACCTCTGAATGAAGTTATTCAACTGACAATCTTCAACTGGTATTGCACAGTCTCAGTATGCCTGATTCTGAAGAGGGAATGTTCTTCAAAATCTGATGATCTACAGAAACCCTGGTTTCTCAAACCCCAATGCTCTCCGAGAGAAGAATAGAGACAAATTAGAATAATCACATAATAAGTTCGATTTGCCCTTGAGGAAATAAATAGTCTATCTCAAAAAGTCAACCTTTCTCAAAAGTCACTTAAATTACATTTAATATTATTAATTCGCCTCTTTTTGACTTAGGCAATATTATTAAAATAAATGGCGTTCCCTTTTAATGAATAAATAATTATTCATTATAATAATAATTCTCTTATTATAAAGTATTAAATACTTTATAATATGCCATTAATACTTTAATATTTTATTATATTATTAAAATGACTTTATAACATAAAGTCAAAATAATAATAATAATCATTTAATTATTATTAAATGCTCCATTATTCTCCACTGCTCATCAAATTGTCAAATTGGGTCGAAACTGAGATGACCAGTTGAGCCAGGTGCCCTGCCCAAAATAGTAGCTTCTGCTTGCCTGACTTACTATAAATAGTAAGTATCTGAAAACCACTCAGAAAGTGTCTGCAAAGGCCCAACCCTGAATCAACTGCCGGAGTGATGTTCCCAACGCTGGATAACTGCCTCAAGTGATCTTCTAAACACTTCTGCCAGCCGACGAGGATCTGAATAATAGGCTAACCTTCAATACAACGGTACTGTCTACGAAGGGGACATTATAATCCGCCCTCCCTGAAATTGCTTGTCCTCAAGCAATCTCAGCTCTGGATGCTGTAAAACATCCTCTGACTCCCAAGTAGCATCCTCAACCGGCAAGTCTCTCCATTTGATCAAATACTCTCTGATAACCCACCTCCGAAGATGTCTCTCTCTAACATCGAGGATGGCCTTAGGAACTAATATCAACTTCCCCTCGTCATCAAGGGGTGGCATTATTGGAGAGGGAATCACATGCTAACCCAATGCCTTTTTCAGGCGTGAGACATGAAATACATTATGCACCTTGCTATCCGCTGGTAAATCCAACTCATAAGCAACCTCGCCCACTCATCTGATAACACAGAATGGACCATAGTAACGAGGTTTCAACTTCTTTGCACCACTCTTCCGCAAAGTAGATTGACGATATGTCTGTAACATGAGATACACCATGTCACCCACTGCAAAAGAACGCTCAACCCTCTTCTGATCAGCATACTGCTTCTGCTGATTCTGTGCCCGCTGGATATTGTCTCTGAGAGACCTCAAAATGTCTTGCTGACTCTGCATCATATCACCTGCACTAGGCACTCTGCTATCACCCAATATCAAATCCAAAAGGTTGGGCGCCTCATACCCATACAATGCCATGAAGGGCGTCATCTGTATAGTCATGTGGTGAGTAGAGTTATAACAATACTCATAGAGGTATATCCACCTCACCCAAGCTCTCTACTGTCCAGCTATGTAATTGCGCAGATAACCTTCCGCCCACTTATTGACAATTTCCGTCTGTCAATTTGTCTGTGGATGGTAGCTGGTACTCGGTGTCAGTTCGGTCCCACAAAGTCTAAACAACTCCTGCCAAAAGTTGCTCATGAACCGACTATCTCTATTGCTGACTATAGTCCGAGGCAAACCATGTACCTTGTTTCCTTAGTGTGTCTTACTAAAAAAAATTATGCCTATGGTAGAAGACTAGAAAAGTGATCACATGTACATGCATACTTTTTAGGAAGGGCTTCCTGTTTTTGCAAAATGTTGAAATAGATGGTGGAATGTACGCTCCAAATTTTAGGTGCATCACAAACGGTTTTCATGTTTTGTTTGGATGGAGATATGTTTCTATTGTCATCGATTTTGTTAGCAATATTATTTTTGGATGAAAAAGATCTATATATTACTTATAAAAAATCATTACAATATATTCATTAAAAAGTGAGTATAGTGGAATCACCTCTTGATGCCACACAAAGTGACTAGAGCCTAGGATTCAAAGTTATTTGAAAATAATAAAATGATGTGGAATACGCTTCCTACACACAACTTTGATGAGAGGTATCTACCAAAACAAAAGATCTTATAGAAAAAAATGGAAATAGATTATACCATAACAAGATGATGTATGTGAGGAAAATCCCTTTGGGAGAAAACCCCCACACAAAAAGAAAGTTGTATTATGTAAGAGACCAGGTGTCTCTCAACCCGATCATTGGCCAGTAAAACTGAGGTTTTGTTTTATTTTATGTATTTTTTGATTTTTTTGTGTTTGCTTGCAGTAAAAGAGAAGAAATGCGATTTTGCTTGAAATGCTTGAAAAATTATAAATAAATTCCAGAAGACTATTTTGATTGAAATAAATGTACCAAACTGAAGCCAGGTGATTTATTTAACTTCCCAAATAATCTCACTGTGAAATACAAACATTACAATTAAAAAGCAACTAATATTTAAAAGAACCTGGACTTATTGCAGCCACCAGAGTAAAGACAATATATGTACGACCAAAAGAATGAAGCTAGTTACAATCCCAAAATCCACGCCAAAACTCCAGGAAACCCTAGGCGCTCAAGATGAAAGAAGCAGAGGCTCACAAAACAAGACATCTGGCTGAGAGGAGATAGTACGGCCTAGCTGTTGTATTCGTACAGCCTATACCAGCAAAGAGGAATTTCGTACAGTCTTGAAATTTGTGCCAAATGCCAAACAAAAACCTGCCAATACAAGATTCGCCTTCTAGAAAGAGAATCAATCCAACCCTGAATGAAACCCCACTGTGAACTTTGTAATAACCTCTGAATGAAGTTATTGAACTGACAATCTTCAACTGGTATTGCACAATCTCAGTATGCCTGATTCTGAAGAGGGAATGTTCTTCAAAATCTGATGATCTTCAGAAACCCTGGTTTCTCAAACCCCAATGCTCTCCGAGAGAAGAATAGAGACAAATTAGAATAATCACATAATAAGTTTGATTTGCCCTTGAGGAAATAAATAGTCTCTCTCAAAAAGTCAACCTTTCTCAAAAGTCACTTAAATTACATTTAATATTATTAATTCGCCTCTTTTTGACTTAGGCAATATTATTAAAATAAATGGCGTTCCCTTTTAATGAATAAATAATTATTCATTATAATAATAATTCCCCTTTATTATAAAGTATTAAATACTTTATAATATGCCATTAATACTTTAATATTTTATTATATTATTAAAATGACTTTATAACATAAAGTCAAAATAATAATAATAATCATTTAATTATTATTAAATGCTCCATTATTCTCCACTGCTCATCAAATTGTCAAACTGGGTCGAAACTAAGATGACCAGTTGAGCCAGGTGCCCTGCCCAAAATAGTAGCTTCTGCTTGCCTGACTTACTATAAATAGTAAGTATCTGAAAACCACTCAGAAAGTGTCTGCAAAGGCCCAACCCTGAATCAACTGCCGAAGTGATGTTCCCAACGCTGGATAACTGCCTCAAGTGATCTTCTAAACACTTCTGCCAGCCTACGAGGATCTGAATAATAGGCTAACCTTCAATACAACGGTATTGTCTAGGAAGGGGAGATTACAATCCGCCCTCCCTGAAATTGCTTGTCCTCAAGCAATCTCAGCTCTGGATGCTGTAAAACATCCTCTGACTCCCAAGTAGCATCCTCAACCGGCAAGTCTCTCCATTTGATCAAATACTCTCTGATAACTCACCTCCGAAGATGTCTCTCTCTAACATCGAGGATGGCCTTAGGCACTAATATCAACTTCCCCTCATCATCAAGGGGTGGCAGTACTGGAGAGGGAATCACATGCTAACCCAATGCCTTCTTCAGGCGTGAGACATGAAATAAATTATGCACCTTGCTATCCGCTGGTAAATCCAACTCATAAGCAACCTCGCCCACTCATCTGATAACACGGAATGGACCATAGTAACGAGGTTTCAACTTCTTTGCACCAGTCTTCCGCAAAGTAGATTGACGATATGGCTGTAACATGAGATACACCATGTCACCCACTGCAAAAGAATGCTCAACCCTCTTCTGATCAGCATACTGCTTCTGCTGATTCTGTGCCCGCTGGATATTGTCTCTGAGAGACCTCAAAATGTCTTGCTGACTCTGCATCATATCACCTGCACTAGGCACTCTGCTATCACCCAATATCAAATCCAAAAGGTTGGGCGCCTCATACCCATACAATCCCATGAAGGGCGTCATCTTTATAGTCATGTGTTGAGTAGAGTTATAACAATACGCATAGAGGTATATCCACCTCACCCAAGCTCTCTACTGTCCAGCTATGTAATTGCACAGATAACCTTCCACCCACTTATTGAAAATTTCTGTCTATCCATTTGTCTGTGGATGGTAGTTGGTACTCGGTGTCAGTTCGGTCCCACAAAGTCTAAACAACTCCTGCCAAAAGTTGCTCATGAACCGACTATCTCTATTGCTGACTATAGTCCGAGGCAAACCATGTACCTTGAATACCTCTTTGAAGAACAACTCTGCAATCTGCAGTGCTGTGAATGTCACAGTGATCGAGAAAAAGTGCGCATATTTTGTCAGCCGATCGACAACTACGTATATGCAATCTTTACCTTGGACTTTCGGCAAGCCTATGATTAAATCCATCTATAAACACTCCCACTTCCTGTTAGGTATCAGAAGTGGCTGAAGCAATCGAGCAAGATATGTGTGTTCCTGCTTGTTCTGTTGGCAAACAGAACACTCACGTACATATTGAAGAACATCAGTCTTTAGCCCTTTCCAAGTAAACTGTTCCCATACCCAACTTATATGTTTTGAAATAACCGGGATGGCCCACCATAGGAAGATCGTGAAAGGCTCTCAGAACTGTATCCCTCAACTCCAAATCAGGAACCAAAAAAATCCGCCCCTTGTAAATGATCAAGTCATTCACAACGGTGTACCTACTATCCTGCTCTGTCCCATCAACAATGCTAGAAGCCCATGGGTTCTTAGCATACTCTGTAATGATCCGATGCCTCCAATCCTTGGAATCTGTGCCATAGCATTCAACTGAGGTCTACGAAACAAGGCGTCAATGACAACATTCTGCTTCCCCTTAATGAAGGTGATGTCAAAATCATATGACTGCAGTTTGCTGACCCATTTTTGTTGTCTCTCATTTAGGTCTCGCTGTCCAAGGAAGTGTTTTAGGCTGTTGTGGTCTGTACGCACACTGAACTTGCTGCCTACCGAGTATTGCCTGAACTTAGCCAAAGCATGCATAATGGCTAACATTTCCTTGTCATAAATGTTGTAAAACCTCTCAGGACCCCTAAGCTTCCTGCTCTCAAAAGCAATAGGGTGCCTCTCCTGCATCAAAACAACACCAATGCCCTGTCTTGAAGCATCGCAAAACAAATCAAATGACTTCATAAAGTTAGGTAATGCTAGCATTGGACACGAAGTCATGATCACCTTAAACCTGTCAAAGCACTCCTGAGCTTGTGGTGACCAAGTAAAAGCCCCCTTCTTCATCAAATCAGTAAGGGGTGCAGCGTGACGTGAGAACCCACTAACAAATCTCATGTAAAAAGCACACAACCCAATGAATCCTCTGAGTTGCGTAAGGTTCTCTAGCACTGGCCACTCAACTATAGCTCAGACCTTCTCAGGGTCCATACTGACTCCCTTGGCACTGATGATGTGCCCCAGATACAACAACTCAGCCATGCCTAGCTCGCACTTGGACTCCTTGGCATAAAAAGACTCCTCAGCCAAGATACCCAAAACTGCATCCAAGTGAGCTAAATGCTCCTCCCATGACCTACTATACACTAGGATGTCATCGAAGAAGACCAACATGAATCTCTGCAACTAAGAATTGAAGACCCTGTTCATGGTAAATTGAAAGGTAGCAGGTGCATTGGTTAAACCGAAAGGCATAACTAGGAACTCGAAGTGACCGCAATGGCATCTGAAGGCAGTTTTCTCTATGTCCTGCTCCCTCATCTGAATCTGATGGTACCCAAATCTCAAATCAATCTTCATGAAGAAGATAGCGTCGTGCAACTCATCAATCAACTCATCGATGTGGGGTATCGGGTACCTGTTCTTAATTGTTTTCTTATTGAGTTAGTGGTAATCTATACACATCTGAAGTGATCCATCCTTTTTCTTCACCAATACGACCGATGAAGAAAAAGGTGACTTGCTAGGTCTAATATGCCCCATAGCCAACAGGTCGTTGATTGTCTTCTCTATCTCATCCTTAAGCCGTTTTGGGTGCCTGTAGGGTGTTATCATAATGGGCTTTGCGCCCTCATCCAACTCGATAATGTGCTCAGTGCCTCTATCTGGAGGTCTGCCAAGTGGAATGTCACTAAACACTTTAGAGTGTTTAGTCCTCAGTATCTGAATGTCTGGATGGTACTCAACCTTCTGCTGCTCCTACTGTGCTGGCAATAACATACACTCTGTAGCCCAATCAACCATATCATGGTGAATGAGTCTCTCCATCTGCCTGTACGAAACCATCCTTAGATTACTGTCTCTAATGGATTTGATGACATGAGGTTTCCCATTAACCTTGAACTTCATCTCCATATCTCATAGATTGAGCATGAACTCACCCAAATTGTGAAGCCATGCCATCCCTAACACCACATCAGTATCTCCCATATTAACAACATAGAATTCGGTCTTGAACTCATAGTTGTTCATCCGCATCAGAAGATCTATTATTTTTCTATCGCATTTGAGGGTGTACCCGTCAGCCACCTTGACTCAAATACCCTCAAACTCTTCTATCTGTATACCTCATCTCTCTACCAACTGTGCATCTATGAAATTATGAGTAGCACTAGTGTCAAGTAGAGTGATCACCTTTTAACTTGCTAGGAGCCCACGAAGTCTAAAAGATCCATCCCTCTGAAGACTAGTCAAATGTGCCTCCTGTAGCTTCCTTCCTCCATTTTCACTGTCATTTTCAGACCTTTCATCATCTGAATGCTCTGAATTAGCTTGCTGGTCTAACAGATCAGATTGATCTTCTCCCCCATAAAACCACTCCATCTGGTTATTTTTCACCTTGGGACGAAGAGGGCATACATGTTTATCATCATAGGGTGCCTTGCACCAAAAACATAATTTTTTCTTCCGTAAATCATTTAATTTTTCTCTGTCAAATGGTGGTGCATTTTGTCTCCTAGGATCAGGTGCATCCCTCTTTCTGTCAAATGGCTTATTCCTGTCAAATGACCTATTAAGCCTTGTGTAGGGTGTCGAGCCAGAATTGAACTTGCTGCGAGGTGCTGCAAGCGCCATGTTACGTGCCTTCCTCATGGCCTCCTGAAGAGTAGGAGGATCGAATGCCTTGACCCAACCTCTCATAGGCTCCATCAAACCCTCGACGAAGAGAATAACAAGTCTCCTCTCTAAAATTCCTATCACCATAACTGCAATTCTCTGGAAGTCACCGACATAGGCATCCAAACTACCTGTTTGTCTAAGCTGAGCTAGCTCCCTGAAGTAGAGTTCTGGATCCTTCTTGTCGAAGCACTCTATGAGCCCATTGGTGAACTCCTGGTAAGTAGTGACTGCATGATGGCCAAGTGTGTACATGTCGTGATGCCACCAATCATGCGCCAACCCATCAAGATTCAATGTAGCAAACTTGATGGCCTCCTCCCCCTGCATAGGTCTCAATGAAAGGTAATTGTCCAACTTTTGGACCCAAGACCTCGCTGAACTCTTATCAGACCCATCAAAGTAAGGCAAAGTAATCTTGCTAACTGCATACTCTAGATCCTTGTTCACCTGTGTCTGTGGCTGTTGATGCTGAGGAGCTCTGTGGTCAAATCTACCTCCCCCTCTAGGTTTATGCACATCCATAAACTCATGAAAATTCAAAGCCTGCCTGATCTCAGGTGCTAATGAAAAATACTCACCATGAAATCTAGTCACATCTGCCACTGACATGCCATTGTGTGGCTGAAACTCTTGATGATGACCCTGCTGCTTTGCCTCTGAAGTTGGAGGTGGTGTCTCTCTAGGTATGAATGTAAGTTGTCTAGGCCTATGCGCATGATAGATAGGTGATTACTCCCATGGTGCTAAGACCAAAGGCTGGTCCACGCCTACAGTCCTACTCGACCGACCTATCTGAAGATAGTGCGGTTGAGATGGAGTATATTATCTCATAGTTCCCATCAATTGGGACATCATGTCCATCATATTGTCGTGCCTGCATCTAAACTCTTCATCAATAATATCACCTTCTGCATGCGCTTTCCTTGAGTCCCTATGTGTCTCTGCAAGAATCTCATGGCCTGCCATCAGTGTTGTGACACTGTTCTCACTGCTATTGGAACTGGATCGGTGAATACCCATAACCCCTGATATTGTCTCACCTTTAGGAATAGGTGGACCTATCCAATCCTCAACTCTGCCTGTTCCTATATCCTTAATATAGGGAATGATGTCTCTACTCATGAAAAATCATTGAAAAAGCACACTTTTTTCTAAAAAAACATTGAAAAAGCATAGGATGGCAGGAAAACTGTGCTCTAATACCACTGTAAGAGACCAGGTGTCTCTCAACCCGATCACTGGCCAGTAAAACTGAGGTTTTGTTTTGTTTTCTGTATTTTTTGATTTTTTTGTGTTTGCTTGCAGTAAAAGAGAAGAAATGCGATTTTGCTTGAAATGCTTGAAAAATTATAAATAAATTCTAGAAGACTATTTTGATTGAAATAAATCTACCAAACTGAAGCCAGATGATTTTTTTAACTTCCCAAATAATCTCACAGTGAAATACAAACAATACAATTAAAAAGAAACTAATATTTAAAAGAACCTAGACATATTGTAGCCGCAAGAGTAAAGACAATAAATGTATGGCCAAAAGAATGAAGATAGTTACAATCCCAAAATCCACACTAGAACTCCAGGAAACCCTAGGCGCTCAAGATGAAAGAAGCAGAGGCTCACAAAACAAGACGTCTGGCTGAGAGGAGATAGTACGGCCTTACTGCTGTATTCGTACGACTTGTACCAGCAAAGAGGAATTTCGTACAGTCTTGAAATTCATGCCAAATGGCAACAAAACCTTGCCAATACAAGATTTTCCTTTTGGAAAGAGAATCGATCCAACCCTGAATGAAACCCCACTGTGAACTCTGTAATAACCTCTGAATGAAGTTATTCAAATAACAATCTTCAACTGGTATTGCACAGTCTTAGTTTGTCTGATTCTGAAGAGGGAACGTTCTTCAAAATCTGATGATCTACAGAAACCCTAGTTTCTCAAACCCCAATGCTCTTCGAGAGAAGAATAAAGACAAATTAGAATAATCACATAATGAGTTCAATTTTCCCTTGAGGAAATAAATAGTCTCTCTCAAAAAGTCGACCTTTCTCTGAAAGTCACTTAAAATTACATTTAATAATATTAATTCGCATCTTTTTGACTTAGGCAATATTATTAAAATAAATGGTGTTCCCTTTTAATGAATAAATAATTATTCATTATAATAATAATTCTCCTTTATTATAAAGTATTAAATACTTTATAATATGCCATTAATACTTTAATATTTTAATATATTATTAAAGTGACTTTATAACATAAAGTCAAAATAATAATAATCATTTAATTATTATTAAATGCTCCATTATTCTCCACTACTCATCAAATTGTCAAACTGGGTCGAAACTGAGTTGACCAGTTGAGCCAGGTGCCCTGCCCAAAATAGCAACTTCCACCTGCCTGACTTACTATAAATAGTAAGTATCTGAAAACCACTCAGAAAGTGTCTGCAAAGGTGTTATCATGGAATCTAGTAGCGCTCGTTCCACGGATAACCCCCCTACAAAACTTGTATGTTTCCTAGGATTCGTGAAGTTCAAGCACGCATAACGAAGTGATTTTCAAGCCACCTCAAAATGCGTTCCCAAGCCTCGAATAGTCAATTCGAGCATTCCCCCATGTTCGCCTCACAAAGACCTTCGAAACAAGATCTTTCACAAAGTTTCACTGTTCATACTTAGCAAGTTGCGAAAAATGCAGTGGCACTGAAAAAGTACGCTCCTGCCCTGTGGCCAAAATTGGCTAAGTCTGGAAAGTGCAAGGGCGCTAAAATTTAGCACCCCTGCATGCAGTGAAATTGCCAAAAAATGTAATAGCGCTAAATTTTAGCGCCATTACATTTTTATTCAACACTTAAACTTTTTCATGGCCCTGGCACGTTTCTTCATGTTTTCACGTTTTTCGTCAATCATGCCACTTTTCGTGCCTAAATTTATTGCTCGACTTGAGTTAGGTTTTAATTTTCATTTTCACTTAAGTGAATGAATTCGCTATTTTAGTTGTTTATATTTTATTTTCTTTTCTCTCCTCTTGCTGTGCGAGTTTCTTTCAAACTGCAAATTCACGTTTTGGAGATTTAGCCAATTTCTTCAGCAATTTTCGTGCCTTGGTTCGGGTAAGTTCTTTCTTTTTCTTCTTCTTACTTTTTGTAAATGATCAAGTGTTCTTCATTCACGTTTTTGTTTTTCAACGCACTTTCCTTCTCTCCATTCGCGTTTTCTTTCCCTACGCATTCTTCTCTCTTCTAACCCCACGCATTCTCTTCTTGACTCTTCCTCCGCGTTTTACCTTCGCATTTTCCATTCATTGTTTATCTTCATTGCAAGAAGAATGGCGAGCCTTTGTAACCCTATGCGTTTCTTTCCATACTTTTTCCCTGCGCTTTCCATTCGCCATTTCCTTTATGCGCAATGTTCTATCAAAACTTGTATCTTTCCAACGTTTGTTGTGCTTGTTAAAGCATGTTATTCATGTTGCTCTCTTCATACGCCTTGGAACGAACTTTAAAATATCAAAAAAGAAAGAGTTCTTGATAAAATCCTTGAATGCGTATGCATTGATATTGAATCATGGTCTTCAAAAGCTTTCGTGATCCAAACAAGTTACATGTTGCCAAGCACGAGCGCCCTCGCCATTCTTCCCTACATTTGCATTTCAAAATTGAAAAATTTGCAAAAGTGTTGAATTTTAGCGCTGTGACATTTTGAGAGATGTCAAGTGTAAGGGCGCTAAAATTTAGCGCCCTTGCACCAAAAACAATTTTCCAAAGATGTAAGGGCGCTGAATTTTAGCGCCCTTACACTTTTTTCAGGCTTTCCTCAAATTTTCCCAGATAAGCTTCATTTTTGACCAGTGCACTCCTAAGTCCCATTTTTCCACATTCGTGTATCGTTTTGTGTGCCTCGCCATCCGCTTCATGAATTCTCATCCTTGTGCTCATTTCGCACTTACCCATGTTTCCTAACAATTCATGTTTGTTTTGGCTAAACGAATTGCAGTCTACTTTCAGAGATTGTCAAATCAAGATTGATCAGGGTTCCAGTTCCTTTTGATGACTGCTACTAAGCCTCCTTCTTATTTGAAAGCAAAAAGCAAGATGAAGTACAAATATCAAGGCGTCTATCCACCAACTGTGGTGCTTTCCAAAGTCGAAGAGATAAAAGATATAGAAGTTGGTCATCAAGACTTGGTTGACTTCGCAAAGCTAACCGAGATGAACCTCTTCCTAATTCAATGAGAGCGATCATACACAGTAACCTCCACTTGGTGGCGATGTTCCCTACAGCTACGCACAATACCGAGTTTGTTCTTCAAGTTGCGTCTCATTACATCAGAGAAAGTAGAAGTGTGATTGACTCTTCTGGGCACGAGATTCTGAGACTCGACCTCGATTTCTTTGACATTGTCTTCAAGGTCCCTCATACGGAGAAATATATTGACATTTCCATGTCAAAAGCATAGGAGATCTTTGATGTTGATCCCAATAAAGCTAAATAGTTGATAAATACTCAATGGCTCAAAAAGCGTAGATCATCTGTTTCTAGATGGCCGAAAGGACTCCTGAGAAGTGACTTCAAAGATGACGTCAAGGATATGATCACGTTTCTAAGCAGAGTGAAGGGCTTGCCGGAATCATCCACTTTTCACGATTGGATGTATGAGTACATCAGGATCATAAGAAGGCAGAAGGTGCATATTGACTGGGGCAAACAAATCAGTGATGAGATACACGAGCAGTTGATCAATGCTCCTTCTACATTGAAGTTCTACATGACTTCTTACCTAGTGTACGCGGCAGTTGTGATGAGACAATTCCCAGGTCTATCTACAAAAGGGAATCGAATGATGGTGCCTGTGTATAGATATTTCTATCAATTGGAGCTAAAGGAGAGCTTTCATCATTTCAGACGGGTCACTGATGCTTTCTTTGCACCTTTACTCTTCAACTTTGATCCAGCTTTGGAAAGAAGAAGAGTATCTGATGAGGCTTATAAGGTGGTAAGTAAAGTTGGATGCATTTTTCTCCAATTCCCAACGTTTACTTACTTGAGAGTAGGCTGCTACACTGGTTGTCCCTACATGCTACCACGTTATCCTTCGGATAAGTGGATTCTCATGGAAACATGCAGACAGCTGATGTCAGTGCAGAAAGAACGAAGAAGCAACCACAAGCATGGATTCAAGTTCCCACTGACCATCGGCCGATATACTATCCAAACTGCACAAAAAGCTAAGTCTGTCTATGCTGAGATGCAGATCATGACCATCAAAACCTACAGGTATAGGTTTGATTTCGACTACCGAGATGTCAGGAAAAAGTTGCAAAAAGGTCACCAACACAGGTACCATTTTGAAGACATCTGGGCAGATTGGAGAGATGAAGAAGCCATTCGCAAAATGGACTATTGCAGATTGACAGTTCAACAAATCAAAGATCTTGGTATTGCTGATCTACCAGAGGATTTTGAGGATCCAGGTGATATCATGAACGCTTTCTATGATGAGCAAGGCATTGCTTAAAGGCCGTTGCCTGCAATACAATGGTCTAGGAAAGAGGTTACCAGCATGAGAGAAAGGCTGAGACCAATCCTAGCCAACATAGAATAATGGTTACATAAACATGGTTATGTGATGAAAAGTTTCAGAACAGACTCAGAAGGAGAGGAATCTGAAGTAGAAGCTCACCAACAGCAAGAATTTTGTGACAAAAAAAAATCAGTGGCCGTTCCCACTTCTTCACGAAGAGGTCCTAGGATCAAGTTCACTGTTGGTAAGAAAGATACCCAGGCTGTCCAAGAGACAGAAATGACGGAATCTCATCCATCTCGCTCTAAGGGTAAAAACATATTCTAGAGGAGATAGATTCCGATGAAGAAGAAACTACAAGCAACCAATCCACTGAAGATGAAGATTCAACAGAAGCAGACTCAGATGCCGAAGAGGTTTCTGAAAGTGGGCAAGAGTCTGATGAAGATTCTGAAGAAGGATCTGAAGGTGACTTTGAAGGCGAACCAGATTCGGAGAGACAAGAGGGTGATCAACAGGAACCTAGGCATGATGAAGAAATAACTACTTCTCCTTTTGAGAATGTAATTGAGGAAATTCCTAGAACGTCATCACCTGTGACTTCAAATGTTCCTCATACCCCTCCAGATTCAAGAACTCCTCCACCTCCTGTTCCCTCGTCGCCAATTCCTACCACATGCATTCCTGCAGCTGAGATATCTCCTATCCCTGCAGCATCAACCCAGCTTGATACTCCTTCAGTGACAAGCATCCATACGGTTGATATACTGTCAAGCCCTCCATCGTCCATTCCTAGCTTGTCTTCACCAACGTATGATATCACTTTTGAAAATGAATTCAATCGTTTCATGAATGAGTCAATGTGTGATCAGCTCAATGTGTCAACTACAGGAGCTACGATGACAAATACTTCTCCAATTGTTACGATACCAATGGTGAGTTCAGATGTGACAATAACTTTAGAAGTGGCAATGGCGACTGAATTGACAGTAAATCCAGAAGTTCACACTTCTTTTCTTCCTCCTTGGCTAATATCTCAAGTGTCGAAGCGCAAAAAGCAAATGATTTCTCTAGAGGAGCTCGACCTTGAAGAGATAGTTCTTCCAAAAGCCAAAGAGAAGAAAAAGGAAAAGGTATACTCAAGGCTGAACGTTGATAATTCTGGTCACAAGTATGTTGAAATTGGCATACCACCAAATCAAGAAAGTGATGTCAATATGGAGGACTACACAGTAACAAAGGTCCAGCTTGGCAAGGTTACCAACGAAAGTGCAAAAGCCGATGCGCAAGTCACTTTGGATATCTTGGCAGGAAGGCTAGATAAAGTAGAGAAAGCTCGTAACATGTACAAACAGAGGGCAGAGCATTATGCCACTGTTGTAAAGAGACTTGCCGGTTCTCCAAGTAATGCACAACCGCTGACAGTAGTAAGTATTGAAAACCCAGCTGTCAAGAAAGCTGAGAAATTCGCCTCCAAAGGCAGGGTGTTATATGATTTTGTTGAAAAGATCATCGAACATGGATCTCAGATAATTCTGGCTGCGGATGAGAAAACTACCATGTTGGCCAAGCTCACCACAAAGCTTGATAAAGAAAAGAGCGTACTTTCCCAGGAGCGCAAAGACATGGAAAAATGCCTGTTGTCATGGTCGGAAATGAAATAGGTAAAGCTCAACAAATTGGTGGAGGTTGGGGTAATTCCTGACAAAGAAAAATTCGTTGAGGTAAGAGAATCATTGAAACACAGAATTCAAGTGGCTCAATCTCTCATAGAAGATCTTCACCAAGTATAGGAAGATGTCGATGGGCATCGCACCATTCTTGACAAAAGTATCAGAGAGTTGCCTGGTCAACTTCTTGAGGAAAATCGTATCTTCCTGCCGGCCACAGAAATATCCCTGATCTTCAAGGAAGCCATCACAAATTTTATTGACAGTTCAGACTTCTCGGAAGCTTCGCTGAACATCATTTCTGATACAAGGCTCACATTGGACAACCTGAAGACGCATCTTGACAGGTGCAAGAAGGTTCACTCATCTGCCATGAGATCGATCACGAGAATTGACACCATTGTGGATTACACCGTTGGTCTAGATGAGAAGTTCATGCAGGAGACTAGGAGGAAATTTGAAGACTTCTGTGCCCAATGCAAAGAAACGTGAAGCAGCCCCCTATTCTCTAGTGTTAGACATTTTCGGTGCATCCCATTATGCATCTTGTAAATATTTCTCGACATTTTTGAATGTCATTTTGTAAATTGTAATTACACCAAGTCCAAAGATGTAATATTTTCAAAACAAATTACACTTTGACTTTGGTCAAAGTTAGGTGAGATCTCCTAAAATCGCTCACCTAACTTTCCCTGATTTTCTCAATCTCTTTCCTTCTTTTCCTCATCCCTCTTTCTATATAAGGTGAGGGATTTTCATTGTAAATCATCTTTTAGCCTTTTGCAACGAAGTGCTGCCCTTTTGTAAGAAAATTTGTGAAACTTTGCATTCATGCTTTGTGAATGAGATTTGATTAATAAAGAAAAGGATTGCAAGCCAAACTTTGTGTTGGATTCGCTACTTTTGTGAGTTAATCTTATTTGGTAGTGATTAGTTCGAAGAATCTGAAAGACTCTAAATAGTTTATGTAAACTTTGTGTTACATCTATTATTTAGATTGCATTGTTATTTCTGTTTATCATTGGTTGAATGATCTACAAGACTTTGTGCTTGTAATCATTCATGCTCTTGCATGTTCTGTTTGAGCGATCTACAAGACTTTGTGCTTGTAATTATTCATACTCTTGGATACTTTTGTCGAAGGATCTACAAGACTTTGTGCTTGTAATCATTCGTGCTATTTGACACTTTTGTTGGATGATCTACAAGACTTTGTGCTTGTAATCGTTCATGCTGTTCGAAGAATTGTTGCGTCTAAGAAGACTTTGTGCTTCTAACGTAGCAAACGGTACGTCCACACAGATCCAACACTGATAAAGCTACGGAACAACTTTGTGCCTTCGTGAGATTTCCTTTTTTTTTTACTTTATTTGTTTGTTATTAATCACTTCTGGTATCTCTACGCTTCGCTTTGACGAGATAGAGATATTGGTATTACTGCTAGTTGTTTGTTTCAAGTTATCAAGAATTCTGAACTTTCAACGGTGAAGCATTGTAAACATCTTCTCTGAAAAAAGAGAGAAGGATGAATGTAACACACCCCCCCCACTCCGTGAGTTTCGTGTACATTTTGTAATTATTTGTTTGATTTACTATCGCTTCTATTAGCAGTAAGAAGGGCGCCTCCCCTTTCCGAGAGGAGAGATTCACATCTCACATAGCTGTGGATGAAGTCCAAGTTGTGTAATCTATCAAAAAGTTGATTACATAATTTTCACCCAACAAAAGGCACAACCCTGAATCAACCGCTAGAGTGATGTTCCCAACGTTGGATAACTACCTCAAGTGATCCTCTAAACACTTCTGCCAGCCTACGAGGATCTGAATAATAGGCTAACCTTCAATACAATGGTACTGTCTAGGAAGGGGACATTACATATTATTCAACAACTATGAGGTTACAACAAAAATATCGGGCTAATCCTCTTTATGACTATCACTAACTATCAAATTCTAGAGCAATTTTGGTAGCATAACAACCATACTTGGCTCCAATCCAAACATCCAACGTAATGGAGATACAATACAAGAATTCATAAGTGGTAGACCACAAAGCATGGGTCAAAACCATCACCCAAACATGACACCTAAATTGACGGCCAAATTCTCAGTTGCCTCCTCCATGATGAGTCAACATGCTAATAATAGTAAATTCTCTTATGTTGTCATAATTCTCAACAATTATGTCATAATCCACTCATCAAATTGGCTTCTCTATTTTGATTATATAATCTCTTTCTAAAGATGCTCTATGACACATCATAAAATGTGTCACAAAGTTGGTTAGGATTTGTAATCAACAACATAACTCCCTAACCATCATGCTCTTATGGATCTTAATATCTTTTATACAATTATCTTTGTCAAAGATGCTCTTACACATCCTTCATGATAGGATATTCTTTTAAAAATCATTATTCATGTCATAATAATAAGGCATAAATATGGTATAATGGCCAAGTCATAAGTAAGATGCCCTTTTCCATGTGAGCTCACAAATATTAAATAACAATTTCAAACATTGGAATTGTAAGGTGTATGTTACATCCATCCCAACATTTATCCACTTGTGGCATACCTTGCAAGAGCAAAGTGGAATAACAACACTATGAACTAATTGATAAGGTTTGTGAGGCCCCTAAACTCATTGCACCATTTGATTTTCTTTGTACTCACATGCTTCATCAATGCATCTACAACATTGACTAAAGTATCAATCTTCTCTAGCATCACCTTCTCGTCCCTTATCATGTAAAGAACAAAATGGTACCAAACATCAATGTATTTTGTCCTCACAAGAAAGGTTAGTTTTTTTCAAAGCATATGACACTCTTACTATCATAAATAACATTTCTAGATTCTTGAATTAATACCAAATCTAAACACAATCTCTTAACCCATATGGATTATTTATAGGCATAAGTAGTTGTCATGTACTTAACCTCTATAGTGGATAAAGTGACCTCAATCTACAACTTTCTCATCCAACTAATATCACCACCATATAAGTTGAAAACATAAACACCGGTGAAGCTTCTAGTGTTACATCAACTACCAGTCTAATCCATAAATCCATGAATATCTATTGAGTAATTGTTATTTATAGAATCATTGTGATAAAAAATATAGAATACTAAAAGGGATCACATAAATATTTAAAGATACTCTTGACCACATCTCAAGGATCATGTCCAATATTAGCCATGACACAATTAAGGACTCCCACTACTTGGCCAATGTCTAGTTTTATATTGACCATAACATACATCAAACTCCTAATAGTACTAGCATAAGGTACTAAATCTTGTCCTCCATGTCACTAGGTGTAGACAAACAATGCTCTATGGATAAATTTATCCCAATCTAAATAGGAACACTCAAAGACCTATACATCATGTTGAATCAACACTGACTTCACATACTTGCTTTAGCCCAAACAAGGTATTTTGCGTGCTTTATCTCTTTTGATTTTCATGCCTAAAATATACTTGACTACTCTCAAGTCTATTTCAACTTGTTGTGAAAGCTAAGACTTTGAATCACAAATCATTCCCTTAATATTACCAAAGAAGAAAATGTCATTTACATATAATGTGATAACAAGAAAATACTCATAGTCAATCTTAAAATAAACACATTTACCTAATTTGAATCTCAAAAACCCCACTCCCAACATAGAAAAATTAATTTTTTGGTAGCACATCCTAAGTGATTACTGTTGAATTTGTCAAAAAAACATAAAAGTAAGATTGAATAGCAAACAAAAACACCTTTCATGCATGATAATTGCAAGAAATGATTTGATATTTCCTCAAAAATAAAAAATTACAAAATGAAATAATACAATGGAGAGTGCTTATAAGAGAAAACTCTATATGAGAAAAGGGATTAGATCATGACAAGTGTCATCATCTTGTGTATGAGACATAATGATATAATAATAGCCCAATCTAATAATAGAAAAAACAACTTCTAAGTTTAGCTTAAGTGCATAAAGTGAAGTTAGCATAATAATTATTTAAAGATTAATTAATTATTAGCTAATTATTGATTACTCAACACCCCTCTAAGTGTAACTTAGGATTTAGCTAAAATATCTAAAAGAGAATGCATAAAGTATAAAGAATGTAAGAATGAATCTCAACAACGAGGCTTGATGAGGCACCCATATAAAATGAAATAGATCTCTCATAACTAGAGAAAAGAGAAATCCACATTGGAAAATATCCTCTAAACAAAAAGAAATAAAACATGTATGAAAATATGAAGGAAGGAGGCCCCATGAAGCCCCGAGGACAAATTCTTTCACCACAAGCATCAATCAAAACTAGAGGTAACAAGGTGATGCTAAAGGTTTCATGAAGATGTTTGCAACCTACTCCTTTGTAGGCATGTACTTTGAGGTGAGAAAATCATCCTTAATCAACTGCCAAATGAAGTGCATGTGGATCTTGATGTTTCTAGTACACTAATGCTCTAATGGGTTGTGATAAATGTGAATGACACTTTGATTGTTGCACCAAAGAACAGTGGGACTATCAGGATAAAAATTAAACTTGGTCAATGATTGACAAAGCTACAAAACCTCTTGGTTTCCCAAAATTGTTGCACGATTCTCAACCTCTGTAGATAATAATGTAATAGTGTATTTATTTTTGCAACACAATGTAATGGGGCCAAAATCAAGGAAAAAAACAAAGCCAGAATGGACTTCTTATCATTAACATCACAATCTAAGTTAGTGAAGCTAGCTATTTGAGAATCTCTTGATGTATATAGTAAATACCATAATGCTAGGTGCTTTGAATATATCTCAAAGTAAGTTTAGAAACTTGTCAATTAATCTCATGTGGATTGTTTAAGAGAACCAAAAGACAAGACCAACCACAAAAGAAAGATCAGGACATGAATTTTTCAAGTACAAGAGATTACGGACCAACTATAATATAGCATCTATTGAAGGAGTAGAACATATGGAAGACAATACAACACATGACTAAAATGGTATGGGGGTAGGCTTCAAATCAAACATGCCAAATATCTGAAGCATGTCAAGAGCATACTTATGCTAAAAAATGGAAATCCCATCCGAAGACTAAATAACCTATAAGCCAAGAAAGTAGTGCAAAAGGCCAAGATGTGTCATCTCAAATTACTCCATCATAACTTGTTGAGCGCTCTAGATCATGGAGGATGAACCACCTATAGAATTAAATCATCCACATATAGCACAAGGATCAAAAGATCACCCTCTTGTGATTGAATGCAAATTGTGGAATCAGAATGACATTGTGTAAAACCAAAAGAAATAAAAAAGTGTTCATCTTCTCATACCAAATATCTAAGGGCTTGTTTGAGACCATATAATGAACAATGAAGCTTGCAAACCAATGAAGAGTCTTGAACTTAACCATGTAGTTTTTCCATATAAATCTTCTCATACATATCACCATGAAGGAAAGCACTCTTCACATCCATTCGGTGTATTGTCCATCCTTGTGAAGTTTCAAGAAAAAGTACAAGGAAAATAGAATTCATCTTAGCAATAGGGGCAAAGGTCTCAAAATAGTGAATTCCTTTGACCTAAGAGAACCCATTTGCAACAAGATGATCCTTGAAATTATCAATGAAACCATCTGCAACATATTTGGTATGGTACACCCACTTGCACTAATCCAAATTTATTCCCTTAAGAAGAGGAACAACATCCTAAAAATTATTCTTCATCAATGAAGAATAATCATCTACAAGAGCACTATCCCACTGAGGAATACCAATCATCTCCAAAAAATTATGATGATCATCTAAAATGGCATGACTCAAAGGATTAACACTTGATGTATGTGCACAAGTACAATGAGAATCTAATGGATCATATGCCAAAGATCCAATTACATCAATATATTGTGGGCCCACTTGGGTAAGGGCTTAATATCTAGAGGTGAAGGGAGAGTTGGAGGATCATCCTCATCCTCAAGAGATAAGAATTCCTCAAGAGATGAAGAGAGAGTAGTAGGTAGTGAGAGAGAAATTTGTGATGAAGAATCCATCTAAGGAAAGTGCTCATCAAACTAGACATCCCACCTAAATAAGACATATTTGGAATTAGGAATGAAACTTGTACACCTCAACATCCTCATAGTATCGAACAAAGATGATGTTCGAAAAATGAGCACATAAAATTGAGAGGGGGGGTGAATCAGTTGTCACAACAATTAACACATCAGAGAGACAAAGAACACCAATATTTTTTACATGGAAACTTTATTAGGGGAAAAACCACGGTGGATGTTAATCCACAAGATTATACCTTGTTAAAATTATAATGATAAATAATAAGGGGAGTGCGCATGCATTCAAGCACAATTCCCAGAGCTTACTACTCAGATACAAAAAGGGCTCACTGCCCAACAATACATAATAGGATTAAAATCCAGAGGGTATGAACTGAGAGAATAGCTTCTACACAAGCCTAATTACAGTTCCAATTAAGCTAAAAAAGTCTTCTTCACACTTTTCTAAATCTTCTTCACACTTTGCTATGCTATAGAACGATATTCACACATACACACATAGGAGCACACACAACACATGAAGTACAACATTCACCGATGAAACAATCACACTTATATATCTGCTACATGAGATTCCGTCACAACTTAGTCGGCCAAGAAAATAGAACATATTTGCAATGTTGGCCCAAATTTACAAATAAATTTTTAATACGAATCCACCAAGGTTGGCCACAACATAGTGGATACCCAAATTAACATCTCCAACACAAAAATACTTTAATTAATTTCACCTCAAAGATCCACAACATGCTACCTGATCCAAGTGGATCTTGAAGGCCTAAAAAATCCAACAGCTTCAGAATCTCCTGAAATTGGCATCAATGGATAGAGCACAGCGACAGGATTCCAATGCAACTTGAATCGCGTCAAAAGGAGATCATACGTGCGAGTTATGCTTGGTCAAAGGTCTGGTCAAATAGGGTAC
Organism: Sequoia sempervirens; assembly: GCA_007258455.2. Taxonomy (NCBI): domain Eukaryota; kingdom Viridiplantae; phylum Streptophyta; class Pinopsida; order Cupressales; family Cupressaceae; genus Sequoia; species Sequoia sempervirens. Next base: position 29,484,252 of record VDFB02281492.1, on the reverse strand, counting down.
CAGGGGCTGATAGGAAGCGAAAAAATTGATCATCTTGGAATTTTTTGAAATTGGTGTCAAATCAAAGTGCTCATCGAGACGATTCCGACGGTGTTCGTTTCATCGAAAACGGAGCTCGTATGCGCAAGATACGGCCAGTCAAAGCTCTCGGTTGACTTGGTGGACTTGAAGGTACAGTGATGACGTCATCATCCATATAGCTGACGTCAGCACGTGGTACAAAATTCGAAATGGTCCAATCGAGTGTTGACACGTGTCATCCGTACGATGACGCCAACATTCTGTACAACGTGACATGTCAAGTTACGTGGCATCCATGGGGTAGTCCAGTCAGCGACAGGTGGCAGTGAGTCGTCGGACACGTTAGCAGTTGAGTCAGCTTCGACGGCGAATGGAAGAATGACATGTGGAAACCTGTCAGCAGCGGATGTGGCAAGGACAACAAATCACGCCGTGACACGTGGCATACTTGTCAGAGGTTGTCTGTGAGTTTTATTGGTTGTTTGTCAAAAAGGTTGTTAAGCGGATTCGAAATCGCGACCTCACACATACCACAGCTGTCGGCTACCAATCCGACTACAAATCCGCATGTAACTGATGTGGGTCAGCAGTTTGTTTTGTTGTGAGACTGTTTCAGGCTAGTTGTTAAAAGCTAGCGGTTGGGGTTGGAACCGACGACCCCCGGCCAACTAAAATGATTACCCACCATCAGGCTATTGAGCTGATTTGCATACGGGTGGAGCTTGGTCATTTTTATTATGGTTGTTTTGGCTGAATATTGTTTATTTGAGAATATGGTTAGCACCTAACTCCTATTAAAGGAATATAACCAAAAACCTTGTAAACTAAAAGAGGTTATGTTCGATGGGGAAATTGTTAGGGAGTTAATTATTTTGTTATTGCATTAAATAAGGTGGTTTTGGCCTTATTAGCCAATTTTTATGTATAAAAGGAGATGGTGAGGGTGTTTGTTTATTCATTCGGAGATTCAGGAATTCTGGGATTAAGGAGTCTTGTGAGAATTTTCTCTTGGGAGAATTGGGGAAATTCTTGTAGAGTGTGTTCTCGTTCTTTGTAAAAGCTCTTGGAGAGTTTATTTTCTCTTAGTAAAGGGTTTGGAGTGAGAGTTATTGGAGTCTTTTGAGGGCTAAGTGGTCTCTAGGAGAAGAGATAAGAACTTAGTGAGTCCTTGAGGATTTGTATGACATTTTTGAGTCATTTGTAAAGGCTTGACGCCTATGTACTCTTGTTGAGAGAAAGAGAGTTGCAGCTTTATTGCTTGATAACATTGTAAAGGTGACAGAAGGACTAGGCAGTGTGGATGCTAGAAAGTTATTGTCAAGACAGTGTTTCAGTGGGAAGCAGATTGTAACTTAGTGAAAGACCATGGTGATGTAAAAGCAGTTGCATCATAGTAATGGCATTGATCACGCTATTTTTCGGATCCGGAGACGTAGCCAGGAACTGGTGAACTCCGTAATCAAATCTTTGTCTCTCCTTTCTTGGTGCATGATTTTATCAGTTTCTTTACTTTCTTATATTTATTGTGGTTATTTTCTCAATTCACAAGCATCGTCAGTTACAATCTTAAATTAAATCTGTATCCTGGTGAATCTAACAATTGTTAAGTGATTCATAGTAAGGAGTTTACAGATCAAGTTGGTATCAGAGCTAGTTTGACAAGTTGCAGGTTGTGGAATACTTGGAGCAAATTCAAGTAGTGAGGTGAGATGTCATCACATAAGGAAAATCAGTTTCCTTTTGTCTTCGATGTAGATTTCTATAAGGCCTTCATGGCAATGAAATCCAAGGTTGATGAAATGTATGAGGAATGGAAGTTTGAAAAAGAAGGCTTGTTGAAGAAAGCCAAAGATGCAGACTCGGTAAAAGCTCCTCATTCTTCTCATTCTCTTCCTTGTTCTCTTGGTGATTCTAAGAAACAATCTCAAAGTGTTGGATTGAGGTTGTCAACCAAGATGGACTATGAAGGAAAGGGGCTTGGTAGTCATGGACAAGGCATGGTTGAATCTGTGAAGATGGAAGTTGGACCTTGCTATGCAAGATCGAGGTATGGTGAAGGAGAATGCTCCAAGGCAGTGGACGCAAAGAATACTCTGAAAGAAGAACCATTTCAAGAACAATCTAAGAGAGGTGATGGCACATCACTTTCAGGCAGTGGTGACAAATGCAAGATGTCCAAGAGAAGGATGAACACAGATTATTCTCGGCATGCATGCACCAAAGGTGACCATCAAAGGTATAATAAAGCTGATTGTTCCAATGTTTCTTTTGATTTTAAGAAGATTGGCAATGTAAAAAGTTTATGGTATAGAAGACCGTGCACATTTTGTGGGTTGAATAACCATAGTGTTGCTAAGTGTTGGAAAAGAATGGCTTTGTACAGGAAGGTAGAGTCAACCAGGAAAGGGACACTATGTAAAGACTCATCTCCAATTCAAAAGAAAGACAAGGGAAAGAAAGTCTGGATGTTGAAAACACCTTGCTCTTATTGCAACAAAGGTGGACATCAGGAAGCTAATTGTTGGAAGCTTCATCTAGAGCTTCATCCAAAGAAGGACAAGAAGAAGATTGCTGTTGATTCTCCGTTGGTGAACACAGGGAAAATGAAGAAGCTCATGTATGTGAGGAAAACTTCTTCACTCATGTGTGCAAAGGTGGAAAAAGCAGATGATTTGAAGCATGAAAATGAAGTAGTCGCTTGTAAGCCTAACTATCATGTGTTTCAGGGATCATCAGTGTCGCAACATGAAGATTTGTCATGGAAACCTGTTAAGAGGATTAGAAGTATTGTTAGCTCATTGCCATTAATATCCTTGTATTTGTTAATGCTGCTAATGTTTTGTACATGGATAGTAGCTGGGGTAATGAATGCAGAAGGATGTGAGAAAATGAAAATGGGTAGCAATGTGATTGCAGTTTTCATAATTGTTGTACAACTTTTTTATGAAGCAGGTGCACAAAAAGGGTGGACAGATACTGAACAAGTGGGAAGGTGTTTTTTCTCACGTCGTGTCTGATTAAGAACCTTTTGGAGGTCCAAAAGTTCCTCAGTGAGGAGGAATGATTCAGGTGGATCTTAAAGGCCTCAAAAATCCAACAGCTTCAAAATCTCCCAAAATTGGCATTAATGGATAGAGCACATCGACAGGATTCCAATGCAACTTGAATCGCGTCAAAAGGAGATTGTACGTGCGAGTTATGATTGGTCAAAGGTCTGGTCAAACAGGGTACCAGGGGCTAATAGGAAGTGAAAAATTGTTCATCTTGGAATTTGTCAAAATTGGCATCAAATCGAAGTGCTCGTCGAGACGATTCCGACAATGTTCGTTTCGTCAAAAACGGAGCTCGTATGCGCAAGATACGGCCAGTCAAACCTCTCGGTTGACTTGGTGGACTTGAAGGTACAGTGATGACGTCATCATCCGTACAGTTGACGTCAGCATGTGGTACAAAATCCAAAATGGTCCAATCGGGTGTTGACATGTGTCATCCGTATGATGACGTTAGCATTCCATATAACGTGACATGTCAGGTTACGTGGCATCCACAGGGCAGTCCAGTCAGCGACAGGTGGCAGTGAGTCGTCAGACACGTCACCAATTGAGTCAGCTTCGACGACGAATGGAAGAATGACACGTGGCAACTTGTCAGTGGCGGATGTGGCAAGGACAACAAATCACGTCGTGACACATGGCATACTTGTCGGAGGTCGTCTGTGAGTTTGTTTGGTTGTTTGTCAAAAAGGTTGTTAAGCGGATTCAAAATCGCGACCTCACACATACCACAACTGTCGGCTACCAGTTTGGCTACAAATCCGCATGTAACTGATGTGGGTCAGCAGTTTGTTTTGTTGTGAGACTGTTTCGGGCTAGTTGTTAAAAGCTAGCGGTCGGGGTTGGAACCGCCGACCCTCGACCAACTAAAATGATTACCCACCGTCGGGCTGTTGAGCCGATTTGCATACGGGTGGAGCTTGGTCATTTTTATTATGGTTGTTTTGGCTGAATATTGTTTATTTGAGAATATGGTTAGCACCTAACTCCTATTAAAGGAATATAGCCAAAAACCTTGTAAACTAAAAGAGGTTATGTTCGATGGGGAAATTGTTAGGGAGTTAATTATTTTGTTATTGCATTAAATAAGGTGGTTTTGGCCTTATTAGCCAATTTTTATGTATAAAAGGAGATGGTAAGGGTGTTTGTTTATTCATTCGGAGATTCGAGAATTCTGGGATTAAGGAGTCTTGTGAGAATTTTCTCTTGGGAGAATTGGGGAAATTCTTGTAGAGTGTGTTCTCATTCTTTGTAAAAGCTCTTGGAGAGTTTATTTTCTCTTAGTAAAGGGTTTGGAGTGAGAGTTATTAGAGTCTTTTGAGGGCTAAGTGGTCTCTGGGAGAAGAGATAAGAACTTAGTGAGTCCTTGAGGACTTGTATGACATTTTTGAGTCATTTGTAAAGGCTTGACGCCTATGTACTCTTGTTGAGAGAGAGAGAGTTGCAGCTTTATTGCTTGATAACATTGTAAAGGTGATAGAAGGACTAGGCAGTGTGGATGCTAGAAAGTTATTGTCAAGACAGTGTTTCAGTGGGAAGCAGATTGTAACTCAGTGAAAGACCATGGTGATGTAAAAGCAGTTACATCATAGTAATGGCATTGATCACGCTATTTTTCGGATCCGGAGACGTAGCCAGGAACTGGTGAACTCTGTAATCAAATCTTTGTCTCTCTTTTCTTGGTACATGATTTTATCAGTTTCTTTACTTTCCTATATTTATTGTGGTTATTTGCTCAATTCACAAGCATCGTTAGTTACAATCTTAAATTAAATCTGTATCCTGGTGAATCTAACAATTGTTAAGTGATTCATAGTAAGGAGTTTACAAATCACTACCACCAACATGTTGGCCAGGAACATGAAAAGCTGAACATTTGCAAGAAAAGATCTTCAACCACGAGCTTACCGATTAATGTGGACATACCACAAAGATATAAAATGATCTACAGACATTTGAGAACACTAGGAAACAATAGAGAAACATCCACAACAAATAAGATTAATAGAATCACACAATCTTCACTCAGGAACACTAACAAAGACCACAAAGACACTGTCAGACCACAACACAATCAAATCTTCATGCGGACCTCTGAAACTTCTGGTAGATGATCTAGATATACTCAACAATAAACCATTTAATCCACATCAGCTCAACTTCAACGTAAAGAACAAGATACCTTCATGACCTGCACAGTTCCACTGGGAACTTAGAACACTTTCTCTTACAATTTTCTCAATATCCTCGACATATACAGTCTTTGATACACCAAATGCTAATAGTGTTGACATCAATGACAACCACATATCAAAAACACATCCACAACATCTAACAATCTCCCCCTTTGGCATTGATAGCAACACATGATGTGAAAAATACCATCAACCCAACACACTGACCTCTTCTTCTCAACTACTCTTCTTCCCACAAGGCTCTTCTCCTTAGAAAGATTTTTCACATTTCACTTCTCCCCTTTTGACATCAATGGAAAAGGTAACCATGACCTTTCCATATATATGATCTGAATCACATATCTACACATTTGTCTACTCCCCCTGAGTAGTAGCCACAGAAACATCAATCCTGATAAGAATATAGCAATTTAGCACATGGATTGATGCAATCAAATGTATCTTTTAGTTTTTATCAGGAGGGGTAATCACCCCTAGCATTCCTCTAAGATACTCAAAGGTATACTTCAACAATGGCTTAGAAAATATATCTACAATATGTTCTTTGGTAGGTACATACTCCAATCTGACTTCTTTCTCATTCACTTTCTCCCTCAAGAAATGAAACTTGATTGATATATGTTTAGTCTTAGAGTGTAGCACCAAATTCTTTGAGATATTTATTGCACTTGAATTGTCACAGTATATGGCAATAGGATCTTCATATGCCACCCTAATATCTTTCAACATTTGTTTCATCCATATCACTTGAGTACAGTTATTTGCAACAACAATGCATTTTACTTCAGCAGTGGGTAGAGAAATTGAATTCTGCTTTTTACTCAACCAAGATATCAGCTTCTTTCCTAGGAAGAAAGCACCACCACTAGAACTTTTCATGTCATCTACATCTCTAACCCAATCTGCATCAGTATATGCACTCAAAGTGAGATCATCATCCTTTGGATACCAAAGTCCAAACTCAATTGTTCCTTTCAAATATCTGAAGATTCTCTTGACAACAGTCACATGTGATTCTTTTGGATCAGCTTGAAATCTAACAACCATACATACAACATTTATAATTTTTGGTCCAGTCTGAGTTAAGTAAAATAATCCACCGATCATTGATCTATATCTAGTTTGATTTTCCTTAGGAGAATCATCATTCTATGTCAACTTACATCCGGTCACCATGGGAGTACCAACAAGTTTGGACTCTTCCATTTAAAACTTCTTTAGTAGCTCTCTCACATATTTGGACTGAGATATGAAGATCCCCTTGTCTAACTGAGTAACTTACAATCCCAAAAAGAACTTCATCTCTCCAATCATACTCATCTCAAATTCATCCTTCATCTCATCAACAAACTTCATACATAGATTGTCATCTCCTCCAAAAATGATGTCATCAACAAAGACTTCTATGATTGACTCCTTATCATGATCTAATTTGAAGTATAAGTTGCAATCAACAGTACCTTTAGTGAATCCAAGCTTCAGTAAATATTTGTCCAATCTAGCATACTAGGCTCTAGGGGCTTGCTTAAGTCCATATAGATCTTTCTTTAATTTGCAAACCATATCTTCCTTGTTAGTTAGCTAAAATCCATGTGGTTGTTCAATGTATACTTATTCTAGTTCTCCATGCAGAAATGCAGACTTCATGCCCATTTGATAGACTTTATAGTTTTTGTATGCAACATAAGAAAGAAATAACCTTATAGCTTCAATTCTAGCAATAAGGGAAAAAGTTTCTTCAAAATCAACACCTTCCATCTGAGAGTAACCTTTACATACCAATATTGCTTTATTCTAGACCACTTCACCTTGTTCATTCATCTTGTTTCTAAACACCCATTTAGTACCAATCACATTTTTGTCTTTAGGCCTGGGAACCAATGTCCATGTGTCTTTCCTTTCAATTTGTGTCAGCTCTTCCTTCATAGCTTCCAACCAGTGTTCATCTTGACAGGCTTCAGTGACATTTTTAGGTTCAATCTTGGAAATCGGACAATATTCTTCTACAATCTTTCTTCTAGTTTGCACTCCTTTATTCTTATCTCCTATGATTTTATTTTTAGAATGATTCAACTTTACATACCTTGGAGTTTTGGGACATTCTTGAACTTCTGGTTCTTCTAATCTTTCTTCTACACTTGCACTTGTTCGTGCTTCTTGATTGACTTGATTTACCAAAACAAATTGAGGTTGCTTCACTGAAACAAATGGAATAATTTGAAGTAGATTTTGTGTATGAGAAATGAGAATTGCTCCCTTGGCTTGTATTATCTTCATCTGAATCATAACTATAATATCTGGATGATTTGACAGTGTCCTCATCAACTCTGACATTTGCACTTTCAACCATCTTTCTCGATCTTTTTTTATAGCACCGGTATGCCTTGATTTTAGTGGAGTAACCTAGGAAGATCCCTTCATTGCTTCTTGCATCAAACTTTCCAATATTATCCTCTCTCTTGATATAACACTTACTTCCAAAGATCTTGAAATATTTAACAGTAGGCTTGTAACCAAACCATAACTCATAAGGGGTCTTACCATAATTACCATTACCATTTATTCGGTTCAAAGTATACACAGTAGTGCTTACCGCTTCACTCCAGTACATCTAAGACACATTTCCTTCCATCATCATTGTTCTGGAAGCATCCAAAATTATTATGTTCTTTCTCTCTGCAACTCCATTCTGTTGAGGGGTTCGGGGAACAGATAACTGTCTTTTAATTCTATGCTTTTCACAATAAGAGTTGAACTCCTTGAAGGTGAACTCACCACCTCTGTCAGATCTCAGGCACTTGATTTTCAGACCTTTCTCATTCTCTACCATAGCCTTGAAACTTTTGAACTTTTCCAATGCTTCACATTTTTCTCTTAAGAAGGAAAGCCATATCATTCTAGAGTAATCATCAATAATCAACATAAAGTACCTTTCTCCATGAATACTTATGACTTTGGAGGGACCACAAAGGTCAGTATGTAGTAGCTCTATCAAATTATTTGAATGGAATTGTTTGCTCCGGAAAGAGACTCTGGTTTGTTTACCCATCTGACATTCCTTGTAGATTATATTAGCAAGCTTCGCTAACCCAGGTAGATCTCTTACTGCTTGAGTAGAACTTATCTTGATAATGTTATCAAATTTTACATGACACAACCTCCTATTCCACAACTAGCTTTCATCTACTTGAGCAATTAAACAACTCCCACTAGTAGTATTCAGGTGAGAAATAATACCTTTTGTCGATTTTCCTATAGCAATCATATTCCTAGAACTTCCACGTATCTTACATCTTCCATCTTTGAATTGAAGATCATAACCCTTGTGCACCATCTATCCAACACTCAACAAGTTGTGCTTCAATCCTTCAACATAAAGAACATCATTAGTGTTATCCTTACCAGACAAATAGATCTTTTTCCATGAATCACACCAGCATTGTTATCTCCAAATCTTACAACCCCACCATCATACTTCTCTAGACTCACAAATTTTCTTTTATCACCAGTCATATGATGTGAGCACCCATTATCAATGAACCACTCATATTTTTCTTCAACTTGGGCTACAAGAGCTTTTTCATCTTTAGTAGATTTAGTAGCCACAAGATTTTCTTCAATGGTAGCAATGAAAGCCCATTCATCTTCATTTCCATTATCTTTATCAAACTCATCATTAGTCACTGCTTCTTCAACAAAGTAGCATCTCTTTTGGAATCTAGACATTTTAGGCTTAGATCTAGGAACCCTTTCAGGACACCTTGATGCAAAATGACCTATTTTACTGCAAGAAAAACATTTAATATGAAATACATCTTCATACTTACCTTTTCCTCTTCCTTCTTGCTTTGCAATAAGTGCTTCCAATTCTTCTACCTCTCTTTCTTTATCTTCAAGTTGTTTCAGTTCTTCATCATACTTGGATATCTTTCTGGAACACTCTCCCGGACTATATCTTTGCCTGTTACTTCCGGATATAGTAGCCTTGAATGCAGATTCAGTCTTCGGTGTAGATTCACCAAATTCACTTATTTCAAAAGTAGCAAGCTTACCAACCAGAATGTATCTTGTCATCTTGTTTATTGATCTATACTCTTCAATAGCATGAGCCTTCACTTTGTAGGAGGGAGGCAAGGATCTGAGTATCTTGGCCACAACTTCATCTTCATCCACAAAACCACTGACACACCTAATACCCATCACTGTCTCATTTACTCTTTGTATAAAAGAAGTGATATTTTCATCTTCACCCATCTTCAAATTCTCATAATTTCCTTTCAAACTCTGTAGCTTAGCCATCTTCACCTATGCATCTCCTTCATACAAAGTTTCTAGCTTCATCCAAATCTCATGAGCTGTCTAAAATCCTATTACATTAGCCATCTTTGAATCTATCAGAGTGCTCACTAAAGCTTCAATATCCCTAATGTTATTTACAACATCTTTGATCTCATCAACAGAAGAGGGACCATTCTGAGGAATAACATATGGATCTCTTGTAATCTTCTAGTAGGCTTCACCAATACACCTTAGGTGACATTGCATCCTAACTTTCCATAGTGAGTAGTTAGTGACATCAAATCTCAGATTGTCCTTCTTGAATGTTGCCATCCTAGATCACCTCAAGCTTTTAGACTTCTTCAGAGGAACCCAACTCTAATACCAATTGTTGGCAAAATGAGGATAGACAGCTGAGAGGGGGGGTGAATCAATTGTCACAAAACTTAAATTTTTCTAACTTAACGTAATATCTGTATACATCTAAAAATGGTCATGATTAAGCTTGTTAATTAATTAAATATGATTTATTTAATTAATTCCCCTAAAGTCATCTACATATAAATAAATTTAATTATTTATTTATATTGTTCATTTTCTAATCCTTCTACCTTAATTAAATAAATAATTTTATTTAATTATTGACATTTCCCATATTCTTCTTAATTAAATTATATAAATTTTTATAATTTATTTTTAATTATCATATTATTCTAAAGTTTGAATATTTGAATATTCAAATAATGGAATATCCTCTTCATCCTGGATCTTCCACCTTACGCTTAATTAAATTAAATAAATTTTCATAATTTATTTATATTTGATTATCATATTATTCTAAAGTTTGAATATTTTGAATATTCAAATAATGGAATATTCTCTTCATCCTCAAATTTAATATTAAATATTTAATTTAATATTTTTCCTCACCCTAATTTCATTTCTAAAAACATAATTAAATATTGCTTATTTAATTATGCAACCTTCTAAATCCATCTTCACATATAATTAAATAAGTTTATTTTATTTAATTATAAAATTCATTTCAACTCATTCTTCAAAACAGAAATTTCCCTTCGGATCTCAATGACGAAAATCGAAAAAAGGAAACCTTCTATCTCCCTCTCCACTTTCGAAAATCTTCCGCCGTCCATTCGAACAAGCTTAATCCGGGCCGTTAATTGAATCAGCCAATAGAATCCTCTTGAAAACTCTATAAATACCGATGCAAATCCAAGCTTTGGTTACCTACGTGCACATCCAAAAATGCTCGAACATTCATGCAATCAATTTACGCAATCACAACTTTTTAGCATCACAGCCATACTTTCATCTTAGCATAGCTTTGCATTTAGCATATTATGCATGCTAAAATCTCATTCTTTAGCTGTCCTTTTGTTGAGCTTGATTTGTTGATCTGAGAGCCATTCAAAACAGCAAAACACTGAAGTTAGAGGAAGATAAGATGATTTCGGGGAAGTTGCAGTCACGATTTGCATTATTCTGTTTCTTTTTTAGCTTTCTTGATTTAATGTTTTATTAATATGTGTTTGAATTTCATATACATTGATACATTTTTCACACACACATAAAATGGTGCCCACCGTGGGGCTTTGCCCCATTTTTAATATCTACTTGCAAGTTTTATTGATTTTTTGATGCAAATCTGACAGTTTTTGGACAAAACCGCAAGTTTTACCAATTTCTTCATATCTTCTACACAGCTGAGAATTTTTCTAAATATTTTTACAGAGTCTTTTACATCATCTCAAGAGGCTACAGTAAAAAAATTGAGGGTGTATCATTGTTTTTGTAGAAGTTATTGTAATTTTTTTTTTTTTCATAAAATTGGTTTTTTGAATGCAAATCGGCAAAATTTTTAGAATTTTTTACATTTTTGGAAAGCTCCTTAAACTCTAATAGGGGTCTATGTTTTATAGATTTAATTTAGAGGTCAAATACAATGCAAAAAAAATCTGATCTTCATTTTCTGTATGGTTTCCATAAATCCACGTTTCTGAGAGAAAAACAGGGAATTTTTCTGACTTCTTTATATTTCTGGAAAGCTCTCAGAAAATTAATAGGGATCTCTTCTTTAAGTTTTCATTTTTTAGATCAATAAAATTTTCAAATACTGAAATCTAATTCGGCTATTCCAAAAACATGTCTCTGAAATTGCAAATTTTTTTGATGAGTTTATTTAGTTTTTTGGCTGCATTATAATATCATTTTTTTTTATCTTGTAGGTGATCATAAGTAGCTCTAGTAGCAACAATATCACTCACAACAATAATTTGGAAAGCAAAAAATAACCGGGTGCACTCGTTTCATTATTCATCTCTTAATCTTGTTTGTCACACATTTCAATTTGGGGCATAAAATCAATCATTGTTTGCAAACACATTTGGATTTGGGGCTCTTAAAACGAATATTGTCTTCAATCTCATATTGAAAATCAAGTCTAAAATTAATCACTATCTTCCTACACATTTTGATTTGGGATCTAAAAAGAATGAGTGCTTCATTGTTTTCTTCCACATATTTCATTTCTAAGGGAAATTAACCATTGTGAGTGTGAATCAAGTGTGTGTGTGATCACAAACACCTCACTTGTTTTGCTTTTGTCAAAACCCTTCATAGGAGGCCTGCTAGGGGATTTCATCACCCCTGGGGATGACCTCAATTGAAGTGTGAATCGAAAGACACGCTTGTTTGGAAGTTAAAATTTTTGTCACTCTTGGCTAAGCCCCAAAGAACTTTATACCTTTGGTAAGTGAAGGTGAAGGGTAGGTTACCCCTTTCTCCCAGCTGTGTGGTAGGATCTTTCTTTCAAATCATCCTTAGTCAACCTTGTGCAGACTAGCTTGAAACCTAATTGGCCATACCCACTTGACTAGTTCTAGGGCTTGTTGATGTGTCTTCTTCAAGTGTGTGCTTAATGATCACATTCATAATTTCAAATTCAAACTTGCTTATGTGTCTTGCATGTGTGATCTTTCATTTAAACATTGCCAATTCAAGTTAGACACCAAACACATAAAGACAATTCACTCTACACATTCTTCCAACACATTCACATCCTATCCATTTCATCCTAATCAATCAAGTCATCCAATCTAATCTTTCCACATCATCACCATCACCACTTGTCAAAATGGTCATAATCATAAACAAGCCCAATCCAAACCATAAGCCCAAAATCACAATCCAAGGGGGCTATCCCTCTAGGCCAAATCATGAGACAAAACCTAAGCCTTAAGTCATAATTCAAGGAGTCTCTTTCTCTAGTTCAAATCATGAAATAAAACTAGAACATAGAATCAGACTTCGAGGGGCTTCTCCTACCACCTCTAATGATGACATGAACGATGTTACATACTTTGAGGAAAAAATTGATATGCAAGAGCTTACACACATGTGTGACACCATGCCCACATTCAAACACAAATCCCTAGCATCCCAACTTCGAAATCTCCTTCAGACACTTCACCAAATACCCAAACCCCTAGACCATCAAACCATACAAAGCCTTCAAACCCTCTTCCAAAACTTTTAACAAATTAAATCACCTCAAATCCAACACCTCCTAGCTCAAGCCAATCAATTCATTGCCATTTGTCAAATCCAACAACCACAACATCATCCCCTATCCATTCATTATCACCCTTCCACCTCATACCAATCTAATCCATCCACTTCTCCATATGTCAATGCCACATCAACCTATCAAGCCACATCACGACAAACACATGTGAACTTAAGTTTTACCTTGCAACAAGGCCAAACTTCCTCAAGTCTTAATGCCACTTTTGACAAGGGAAACACCAATCTAGTTCATGCACCCTTACCATCATCCAATCAAAACCAAAACCCTAAGCCAACACCTTCCACCCATACACCTACAAAGGATGTGACCCAAGGGTTACCAACAAGGAATCAAACATTGCCATGTCATCCAACTCATATTCTTGAACATACAAAAGAGTCATCAAACATCATCCAAATTCCTTCAAGCCGACCATGTCATCCACAACCCCTTGAGCCCATTCAAGAGTCTCCCCTCGTAAGTCCAAGTCATCCTTTATCATGCTCTTATGTTGTTAACTATCAAGAACATGACAAGTCTCTCCATGAGAAATCCCCTTCCACCACCATTCAAATAAATCATGAGGTATGTCAAGAGGACAATCCTAAACAGGAGAAAACATTACCCCCTCATCCACATAAAGATCAACACCCTCCTAATGATTCCATTCATAACATACCTAATACTATTCTTGATAAATCTTTCATCTTTGATCAAGACCCCTTTTATGATCAAGAAGACCATGATGATCCCCTATGCGCGTTTTCCTATATGCACAACTTTAATCATCCTAAGCATGACTCTAATCACTGGATGCACATTTTTCCCGTATGCGCCATTATTTTCCCTATATGCGCCATACTCCTAAATTTTCCTATCATACCCTATATGCGTGTTTGTTTTCACTCTAAGCGCTAAACTAGTTTTACCCTAGCTATTCAACATCTATGCTATATATGTGTCTATTTTTACTCTAAGTGCCATTGTTTTTATCGAAAGCGCGTAAACTATTCTAAAAGCGCGCAAATGTCATTTTTGAACATAAAATCTGTGGAAAAACATGAAATTTTGATTCAAAATGTAAAAATTTGAAAGCACAGGAGGATAGATCGACTCACCGGTGGTCCGTATGCTGCTGGCCTTTGGTATCGGTGAGATCTCTCGAATCGGTGGTGATGATAAGGAATCTCCATGTCGCGATGTCACTCTCAGAGCTACAGTATTCACAAAGTCAAAAAGTGCAAATGACTTGTCTTTTTCAACTTTTCTACCTTTTAAAGGTCAAATAAGGGTAAGTTTGATGCCTTTTGATTTTATTTTCAAAATGGGACATTTCTTTTTCATCATCTGTTGCGAGCTAAATCCCCCTCTCTCTCATCTGTGATTTACCTCCCAAGGGGGCATCATCAGTAGAAATATCAAAAGCATATTAGAGGGAAAAATCTTATTTTTCTTTGAAGCAATGCGTTTCACATATTACTTCAAAGAGGGGCAAAATGTATACGTCTAAAAATGGTCATGATTAAGCTTGTTAATTAATTAAATATGATTTATTTAATTAATTCCCCTAAAGTTATTTACATATAAATAAATTTAATTATTTATTTATATTGTTCATTTTCTAATCCTTCTATCTTAATTAAATAAATAATTTTATTTAATTATTGACATTTCCCATATTCTTCTTAATTAAATTAAATAAATTTTTATAATTTATTTTTAATTATCATATTATTCTAAAGTTTGCATATTTGAATATTCAAATAATGGAATATCCTCTTCATCCCATCTTCCACCTTACACTTAATTAAATTAAATAAATTTTCATAATTTATTTATATTTTATTATCATATTATTCTAAATTTGAATATTTTGAATATTCAAATAATGGAATATTCTCTTCATCCTCAAATTTAATATTAAATATTTAATTTAATATTTTTCCTCACCCTAATTTCATTTCTAAAAACATAATTAAATATTGTTTATTTAATTATGCAACCTTCTAAATCCATCTTCACATATAATTAAATAAGTTTATTTTATTTAATTATAAAATTCATTTCAACTCATTCTTCAAAACGAAAATTTCCCTTCGGATCTCAATGACGAAAATCGAAGAAAAGGAAACCTTCTATCTCCCTCTCCACTTTCGAAGATCTTCCGCTGTCCATTCGAACAAGCTTAATCCAGGCCATTAATCGAATCAACCAATAGAATCCTCTTGAAAACTCTATAAATACTGGTGCAAATCCAAGCTTTGGTTACCTACGCGCACATCCAAAAACGCTTGAACATTCATGCAATCAGTTTATGCAATCATAGCCTTTTAGCATCACAACCATACTTTCATCTTAGCATAGCTTTGCATTTAGCATATTATGCATGTTAAAATCTCATTCTTTAGTTGTCCTATTGTTGAGCTTGATCTGCTGATTTGAGAGCCATTCGAAACAACAAAACGCTAAAGTTAGAGGAAGATAAGACGATTTCGGGGAAGTTGTAGTCACGGTTTGCATTATTCTATTTCTTTTTTAGCTTTCTTGATTTAATGTTTTATTAATATGTGTTTGAATTTCATATACATTGATACATTTTTCACACACACAATATCAGATCTGATGAATAAGCAATTAAATTCAAAGAATTAACACATCAGAGAGACATAGAACACCAATATTTTTTACGTAGAAACCCTATTAGGGGAAAAACCATCCTGGATGTTAATCCACAAGATTATACCCTGTTAAAAGTATAATGAGAAATAATAAGGGGAATGCACATGCATTCAGGTACACTACCTAGAGCTCATTGCTCAAATACAAAAGGGGCTCACTGCCCAATAGTACAAAATAGGATTAAAATTTGGAGGGTATGAACTAAGAGAATAACTTCTACACAAGCTTGATTATAGTTCCAATTAAGCTCAAAAAGTCTTCTTCACACTTCGCTCAATCTTCTTCACACTTTGTTTTGCTATCAAATGAGATTCAAACCTACACACATAGGAGCACACCGAACACATGAAGTACTACATTCACCAATGAAACAATCACACTTATATATCCACTACATGAGATTCCATCACAACTTAGTTGGCCAAGAAAATAGAACATATTTGCAATGTCAGCCCAAATTTATAAATAAATTTTTAATGTGAATCCACCAAGGTTGGCCACAACATAGTGGAGACCCAAATTAACATCTCCAACACAAAAATACTTTAATTAATTTCACCTCGAAGATCCAAAACATGCTACCACCATGTCGGCCAAGAACATGAAAAATTAAACATTCACACGAAAAGATCTTCAACCATGAGCTCATTGATTAATGTGGATGTACCAAAAAGATAGAGAATGATCTAGAGACATCTGAGAACACCAGGAAACAATAGAGAAACATTCACAACAACTGAGATTAATAGAATCACACAATCTTCACTCAGGAACACTGACATAGACCACAGAGACATTGTCAAACCACAACACAATCAAATCTTCATGCGGACCTTTGAAACTTATGGTAGATGATCTTGATATACTCAACAATAAACCCTTTAATCCACATCAACTCAAATTCAATGTAGAGAGCAAGATACCTTCATGACCTGCACAGTTCCACTGGGAACTTAGAACACTTTCTCTTACAATTTTCTCAATATCCTTGACATATATAGTCTTTGATACACCAAATACTAATAGTGTTGACATAAATGCCAACCACATATCAACAACACATCCACAACATCTAACATATGAGTGGTTAGATTTTCCTCTCAATGGCTTTCTAGTAAGCTTCCATAATGAATGCCTAAGCCTCAGTACACAATATTTTGTATGAAGATACATTGAACTTGACATGGGATCAAGCCTCCTCAAGAGTCATATGTTGTAATGCCTTATGAGACATACAATTCTAAATATAATTGGCACAATTCACTACTTCAACCCAAAAAGAAGAACCCATATCTCATGATTGAATCATATAGTTGTCCATCTCCTATAAAATTATATTCTTTTTCTCAACATCATCATTCTATTGAGGGGTGTATGAAACTATAAGTTGATGTTGAAGACCATGCTCAATAAAAAATTCCTTCAAAGCCTAATTGACACAATTCCCCCATTATTTGTGTGTATCCTCTTGATAGAAATACCAAATTGCTTCTCCATGAATGCCTTAAAGATCCTAAAAGAATCAAAGACATCACTTTTGTACTTAAGAAAGTACACCCATGTATATTTAAAGAAGTCATCAATAAACGTGAGAACATATTTGACCCTTGAAAAAGAAGTTGAAAATGACATGAGTTCATTATGTACCAACTCTAAGGGTGCCTTAGCACATATGACTCTACCTATAGGAAAATAATCCTAGTGATGTTTACCAAGGGAACAACCTAGAAAAATACCATCAATACAAGAAATATTAGGGAGACCTAACACCAATTCTCGAGTACTCATCTACAAGAGATATATGTAATTGACATGACCAAAAGATTCATGCCAAATATTACTCATCGTGTTTGCATCTACTACGAAATATGAATCAAAACTAGTCGAACTCTCAAAATCATCAAATTAGTATAAACGAGAGGAAGAATCAACACTCCTAGTAGCCACAACAATATCAGGACCATGAAGGTCATGAATAACTACATCATGTAGGGTACAATCAATTGTCCTAATGGTGCTAGATTGGAAAATCTAATACACTGAAAGAAGGTTGGTGGATATATGAAGAATAAAAAGAACATCTTGAAGAAAACCACCCTCAAGTGGAATAGTGCTTAAGCCAAAAATTGAGAGCTTTACAGTAGAATCCCCAACTATAATATGTGTAGGGTTGCAATCTTAAAGGGGTGAGACCAAATCTTGAGAATGATTCATGTGATGTGTTGTGCCAGAATCAAGTATCCAATTAGTCGCAAAAGGTAAGGCCTATGTAGAAAGAGCATGGCCTTTACCTATATAGGATGAAGAATACTTAGGGGATAATATGTTATGTTGTTGCATGGATTCCTCTAAATCCTCTAATATCTTCCAACAACCAGTAACTAGATGACCCTCTTTACCACAAAAAGTCAAGGTTCACCTAATTTCTTCTTTTTCTTGGAGGAAGACTCATTAAACTTAAACAATTTGTCATTCCAAGGAGTGGTTTGAGGTTTCTATTCTGACTTATGAGATGGTTTTGAGGAATTCTCACTACCTGATGAAGTATCTATCTTAGGCTTTTGTTTCTTCTTGTCTTTCCCTTTGGATGTATGTGCTACAAATGCTTGGTTTTTGGAACTAGAAAGATAGTCAAATTGAGTCAAATTTTCTTGTTCATGAGTCAAACACTAAAAAAACCTAAAAAATATGGCATGGTAAAAGCATTTCCCAATGCATCCATAGTAAAGTAGATTGTGGAAGAGAAGTCCTAAAATGACCCTCTAAACTTAAATAGTATCAAGAAAAGAAATTATTTTTTAGTTTTATTCTTCCCACAACCCTGCAAGAGTGATTTAAGAGACTTAAGCTTCATTAAGAAGTCCTCAATGGACAGGAAAAAATTAGGTACAAGTGAATTCAATTCTTTCTCAATCTGAAGTTCTTATAACTCCTTAATGGTGCAAAAAAGCTCTCAAAATTTTTCCCACATATCCCTAGGAGAGGTACTCGAATCAATATGAAATAGGAGAGTATTTGGAACATGCATTTAAATCAGTCACATGGAATCATCCATCTTGTTCCTATACTAAATCATCTCAAATTGACAAGTCAATGAAGGTTTTAGTTCATCCAATATGAACCATAAACCATCAAACATGAGCAATCTAGTCATATGAGCTTTTTGGATATGATAGTTGTGTGGTGTAATACATTCAATCAAAGAGGTATTTTCCATTGTGTTTGAGGTTTTTAAAATGTGTATGGAAAATGGTTTCTATTTTATAATGTATATAGATATTGAAAGAAAAAAAAATACCCCCCCTCACAACATGAAAAACCAAACCCTAGTGCAACTTTGAGAGCAAAAAGGATTGAAAAAATAAAATTTTAGATTAATCTATGTGTACCTAGTGAATTTTATAGATTGTAAATAGACTAAAAAAATGTGTAGAGAATTGAAACACCTTTACAACACCTATTCATTTGCAAAAAACTTAGTTCTTATGCCCAAGTTATGACCACAAAAGTGCAAATTAGTAGATCCATCTTCAACAACCCATAAAAATTTTGTAGAGAAATATAAGGAAAAAATAGCTAGACCACTGGAATAGGATCAGAGCTAGCTTTCCAATAGTATTTTGTTTACAAAAAATGGATAATTGAGGCTAAAGTTATACCCAATTCCATGAATGTTTTACCCAGTTTTCCCTAAAAATTAAGTTGGGGCTAAGAAGTGTGGTCCACAGTCGCATGGGCGATTGGATGTTAGGCATAGGAGGGTGTGCAAAGTCCTTTTTCACCAATGTGATTGGTGTTAGTTCTTAAGGAGCTCATGGGGGCTAAAGATTGGCATTCCTTGTGGTCACTGATGTGACTAGAGTAGGGTTGGAGGTTGTTGCAGGAGCGATTGGGGGAGTGGTGTGGGACCTATGCACTGCCTCATGAGCAGTGCCACCATAAGTGGTGCTTGGTCATGTTTGAGTGCTGGTTGCAATGCTAAAGCATTGCATAAAATGTTTTCCTAATTTTTTTACACAGGCCATACAATACAACTTCAACAAGGGGTGTATAGTTGTATAATTTTTTTCCTCAAAAGCTCCCAACAATAAATATGGGAAAATTTATAGTCAAAATTCATTACTCGGCCTCCTAAATGCAATGGTGAGGTCCATTTTTCTCCAACATGCACCAAAAAATGTTCACATCCAAAAACTACAAAAAATATGATGATTCTAGATTTGTTGCTCTTGTAACCCTACTTGAATAAAACCTCAAAATTGGAGAAGGGGTTTGTTGAATCTATGCTCTAATACTATGTTGAAATAGTGAAACACACTCACAAGCAAGATCAAACAACAAGAACACCTTCCATGCATGAGACCTGCAAGTAATGATTTGCTATTTCCTCAAAAAGAAAAACTTACAAAATGAAATAATTCAGTGAAGGAGAATGCTTATAAGACAAAACCCTAGATGAAAAAAGGATTCGATAATGACAAGTGTCATGATCCTATGTAATGAGACATGATGATCTAATAATAGCCTGATCTAGTAAGAGAAAAATCCTAAGTTTAGCTTAAGTGCATAAATTAAAATTAGCCTAATAATTAATTAAAGATCAATTAATTTTAAACTAATTACTGATTACTCTAACAATTTCTTAAGACCATATAATATTTTTTCAATATACAAACCAAAGTATATTTAACTTTCTATACATGGTGCTTTGACTATGTCATGTAGATCTCTTCCTTATGTAGCCATGCAAAAGCATTGTTTCACATTTATTTATTCCATCTCCAAATCAAATGTTACCAATACAAATAATAGGAACTTGATAGATATTAGCTTTGAAACTAAGAAAAAACTCACTAAATTTTGTCACATCAAGCTAGGAATAAACTTTCACAACCAATATTGCTTTGTAATTTTAAATATTGCTTTCAAAATCAATTTTTTTGAATACCCATTTACATCCAATAGAATTCATTCCTTCTAGTAATAGCACCGAGTCTCATGTTTAATTATTTCTTAACACAATCATCTCCCCATCCATGGGTGCTCTATGTTGAGCTATACCTCATATGGACTAGCTATTACTCAAACCTAGGACCTTCTATTTGCTGCTGGAGTGCTCTACCAACTGAACTAATGGCCCCTCTTTGGTTATCCCATCATCAGTTCAAGTGTGCATTATTTCCAGCATCCCCCTTAAGCCACACTGCTAGTGCTTGGAGATCCTAGCCTAGCTCTAATACCACTTATTAAACTACAACTCATAGGGACCAATTAGGACTCAAACAAGTAGGACCTTCCATTTGTTTTTGGAGTTCTCTACCAACTGAGCTACTAGCCTCTTTTTGGCAAACCAATCATCGATATTATTTCTAACACTCTCTAGGACTCATAATCACTCATACTTATCACCTCCTTCACAATTCTAGGCTCATCAGTATATAAGTAATCAAAACAAAATACATCTCCAATTAGGAGTATAATTGTCTAGTCATATTGTTTCCACTAAGTGGACCTCCTCAATAGTTGAGGTGGAGGTTCTAACTCATCTTTGGAACTATCTAAATGATCTATTCTCTCCTTTTTAGGTCCATGATATTTTGATTCAACTTTCTCGGTCTTTAGGGGTAGCTAAACTAATTTTTTCTTAACTCCTAACTCTAGTGCTATGGAAGAATGCTTAATTTCTCTAAAAAACATATTTCTAAAATACAAAATTCTCTTACTCATAGGATCCCAAAGCTTGTGCCTTTTTACACTAACACCATAGGAAGATACATTTAATACCTTGTTTTCAACTTTGATTTCTTATTTTTAGGCACACATGGATATGCCTCACAACCTAAAACTAAAAGACACCATAACGAGGGTTTTTTTCATCCATGCCTCTATAGGTGTATTTTTAATAAGAGATAATATGGGAGACCTATTAATCGATTAATAAATCATAGTAATATTTCTTCCTAGGGGTATGTGCAGGATCATGATGGGCCAAAAAGTGGTGATATGATGGGTATGTGTAGGGTATGTGCTGATGAATTTTTTTTACCCAAAATTGATGAGACAAAAAGGTTTTTAAAGGAGATTCTAATCTTCCACCAATATAAATTATGCTTTACTTTGAATTTAATAAATAATGACTATTCATTTCTATTTGAATTATGACTAAAGTCCTGATTGATAGGCTGATTGAAAAACATCTATAGCTTTCAAATGGTATCATATTTTTTCAATCCAAAACATGCATCACATTCTATGCTTCACATAATATAGGATTAAAAAAGAATAAATTTGAATTTCATGAAGTTTTACCAAGTTAAGTTGGTCCATATACAAGTTTTATTTTAAAAGTTGTAATTAAAATTCATAATTAATTATTTACTTGGAAAAAATACAAAATATGTATCACATCGACATGATTCATCTACTTATATATAAAAATCTTATAAAATAATATTATCATTTTATTGTGCTTAGGGTGGTTAGATAGACACCTACTTATTTTTTCCCTGAAATTTAAGTACTAACGCATTGAAATTTCAAAATTTCACTAAATAGTTTTTTTTTTTTTTTAAAAAACCTAGTAGTTTAGAAACTACATTAAATTTGCTACATATTCTATTGTTACATATTTTCGAAATAATATAGATATAACTTATTCAAATTTTTACGTTAAGTTGCCTAACTCTGATTTTTCTGAATTTTTCGCCACTTAAGGGCATGTTTTTTCTATGATGATCCTACACATACCCCTAATACTTTTATTCAAAGTCAACTCCACCGAGCATATACTCCTAGTTATCTCCATTAGTGTCATATCCATCCTTTTTGCAAATCCATTTTTTTGAGGGGTATATGGAGTTGTCTTGTGCCTTTCAATTCTATTCTCTTTACATAATCTATCAAAATTGGCTATCATTTTTAGTTTTCAAAATTTTAATCTTTCTACCAATATTTTTTCTTACAAGGGATTTAACTCCTTAAAGGGACTTAAGAATTTAAATTTATTTCTATGAAAATAATCCTATGTCTTAGAATAATCATCTATTAGAGATACATTGTACAAAGAATTAGAAATAGAAAGGACATTTATAGGACCAAGTACATTAAAATGAATTAATTCCAACATTGAGAACTTGAGTAAAAATGAATATAGTTTTTTTTACCATATATCCAATGTTCGTAGAAATCAAACTCAAGGGCATAATCAATCAACCCCTCTACAATTTTTTTTAATTTTTAAGGTCTTGAGACCCTTTTCATCTATGTGGTGTTAGAATCTATGACTAGATTTATAAGTAGAATATAGTTCTATAAAATATATAAAGTTAACTTAAATGGAGATTAAATTATCAAAAATAGTTAAGTCTCCAAGAAATTAAAAGATCACAATGCCAGATTTATAACTAGAATCTAGTGCTATGAAATATATTAAATTAACTTGAATAAAAAATAAATTACGAAAAATACTTAAGTCTCAAAAAAATTTAAAGACCTCACAATGATTAGTTCATTGTGTTTAGGAAGGAAAGAAAGATGTACAAATATATAGCCTTGTAGTTTTCATATCCAACAAGGAAGACGATATGACATAAAACCAAAAATCTATGCAGTGCTTACCCAAGTTTCCAAATTGTGAGCATAAAAAAGAGAATTATATGAAGGTATAATTTATTATCATATCCTACTCAGGTAATTAAAAATAAATTACCTAATGAATTTAAATAACATGTGCAATATTATACTTAAAATTAAAAAATATCCTAAAGTAATAAATAGTACACTAATATATGGCCCATTCCCTAGTTCCATAACATTATATTCTTTAAGTAGCTTGCTTAATTAACCAAGAAGCATGCCCATTGGAAGTGGAAACAACACTCATATTTTCTACTAGTTATAATGGTGAGAGTGTAGATTCTACTAATAGAGTTGATGATTGAACCTCATAGCTCCCAAAAGTCACTTGCAAGTAGTTATTCTATCACAAAAGAAATATCGAAGCAAGATGATGCACTCAACAACTTGAGAAATTGTATTGATGCAATAACCTAAATAAATGATTACAATGAAAGGTGAATGCTTATAAAATGAAAAAAGAAAACCTTGAATGATGGTTTAATTAGATTGAGACAAGTGTCATCATCTAATGCAATGAGACAACATATGCTAAATATAACTCAATCTAAAAATAAAATAACAATTCCTAAGTTTAGCTAAAGTTATTAAAGGTGTCTAATAATTAATTAGTGATTAATTAATTATCAAGTGATAACATATTTATTCCAACACCCCCCCCTTAAGATCAACTTAGGGAGAAACTAAACAATTGAAAAAGAAAGCTATGATGGGTTCATAATGGGCCGCAACTAAAGTCCTAATGAGGTACCCATGAACAAGCAACTAAAATCTCTCATAACTGGAGAAAAGGAGAAAACCTCATGAGAAAAAAACCCTCTCCAAAAGAGAGATAAACGAAATGAAAGTGTAAATATTATTAAAAAGAAATATAGGACTCAACATGTTCCACCAAGTGTTCATTTAGTCACATAAGTACAATGAAGATCCCCCCATAGAAGAGAGAGATGAGATAATGAATCCCCCTTAGAAGGAAGTAGCTCCTCCGCCAAAATTAAATGCTCAAAGAATAATGTTGAAGATGATCCAAAAATAGAAAACATTGTTCCTACCCTTAGGAAGAAACAAATCCAATGATAAATGTAAAAGAAACTCTCTCAGGAGAAGAGGTCTCATGATGGATGCCATAGAAAAATTCTCAACTTGGTCCACATGTCTACATCAAATGAAGCCAAATCAATTGAAGAAAATCCAAACACCAACGAAGATACCTATAGAAAAAACTCCAAAGGCTTGATGCTAAAGTGATGAAAAGTAGGACATGGCTATTATTAAAGAGGAAGTGAATATCCTCAAGTGTGTCCCTAATATCTGCAATGTGTGACTCAAAAAATAACTCTACAATGTATAGCAAGTATTCATCCCACATAGCTAAAACTAGAAGACTATAAACATCTCATTGAAGTGAAATGATATTTGTAGATGCAGGAGGTGCAGGAAGCTCAACAAAAATCTCATGGACCAAGGTGGATGATGGAATTAAACATAGGTTCAAGTGACCAAACTTTTTTTCAGATATTTGATCAACTCTAGATACATGAGAGTGAAGACTAGTCAATGGTAGGACAAGCTCATCAAGAGAAAAATGAGAGAAGGCATACAATTGAGAGGCACGATCTACTATCCAACCTTCAAGAATCTCTCTACTATGTAGGTCTCTGATAAGCACTAAGTCAAGAGTAAACTCTTCTATCTTAATTTCCCCATTGTGTGCAATTTGATAGATGGAAAGGAGATTGGAAGATAATGAAGGGACACAAAGTACATCATGAAATGTGTCATCATCAATATCTATGGATCCTTTTCAAGTAACACTCATATAAGTTTTATTCCCCATTAAAATTATACATGGTAATGTGCATGGCTCATACAAAGAGAACATACCCAAAGATGAAGCCATATTGTAATGTGAGGCTCCTGAATCAAGAAGTCGTTAATTGGATTGAAGATTGGTGGATGCAAAGAGAGCATGGCCTTACATATTGTCTACTCCACATGCCATGGTGGTTGACCTTGATTGTGAAGGTTCTAAAGTGGAAGAAAAGGATGAAAAAAACTAAATATGATTCTTCTTGTAAGACCCCACTTTGCATGTGATTAATACTAAATTTAATTTATTATATGTTTCTATTTAAAAGATGATAAGTTGCACTACAAGAAATACATAATGTGATGGTGTGACAAGATTCTTGAATTTTATCTTGACATTTGTTTCATTGTCACTGCTGTGAAGGTGTTATGGACTCGTAAATTGTGGACATGAATTGAAATTGTAAATGGAAATTGTTATACAATTATAATTTATTCTAGCTATCAAATTTATGTGATTTATGATTGTTCTTATGATTTCATTGGTAATGTGTAGGAAAGAAAGAGCTTCAGTACGAGAAGGGGAAACCATTGAGAGAGAATCAAAAGACATCTTCTTGTGGTTATGAATCTGACCCCTTTTGGGGCTTGGAAGGAAATAAAATAATGAGTTAGTAAATTAAGGTTGTGGGGGTTGATATTAAAGGATAACTTATTGGGGTTTGTGAGGCCATTTATTGAGGAGTCATATCCAAGTGTGAGTGGTGTTAGGGTTAGGAACCCTTACAAAAGTTTGAATTTCGGATTGGTCCTTAAATGGGCCTTTAAAGAGGGTTGTTGGTCAATTCCTTGGTTGGGATGCAAAAAGAAACCCTCTAGGGTCTATATCATAGTGGTAGGGGTCAAGTGGACATATAATAGTGCCCCAAGGACATGATTTGACCCTTGAAAAGTTCTCATAATGGAGAGTGACGAGTTTTGAGGAGAGGATGAGATGAAAAAATGGAGGGGTTGTCCATGTTTCCTCTTTAATGAAGAAAAGACTCTCATTGATGGAAGTAGGTACACTTCACACCTCACCACCCAAAGGTTGCAAGTTGAAACTCATATATTTTGGAGAGAAAGAATGAGTGGGGTGTTACCCACTTCTCCTCTTGGAGAACTTAGAAGAGATGGTAGAAGGAATGGGAAGTGGAGAGGAGTCCACCTCTTTGGGAAGAAAGTGATCAAAATGGTTTGGCTTGGAGAAGAGAGAGAAAGATAGAAGAGTTCAATCCCCTTCACCTAAAGAAAAGAGATAAGTTTTTCCTATTCCACTTACCCTTGTTATTAGTTGTAAGAGGGTGACATATTGTATGGATTGTGGTTGGAAATAGGAAGTAGAAAACCTAGATGCATGAAATTTGTGCTATGTTAATTTTATCCCTTTGTAAAAGTGAGAAAAACCTCCATTAATCATCATGGAGCTAAAATAATTCCTTGCTTGTGGGTATGGCTAGAGTCCGCAAGGCTCCATGACTCCATTATGGTAGGGTGGAGAGCAAGCCTAAGTTCCTTGGGTATGTAAATCATTGTTTTTCTTCAATAATACTGGTAATATTGTAAGTTTATAAAGGTGGGGATTTCTCATTTATTCAATGGTAGAAAGAGAAAAGAAAGTCTTATTCTTTGTGTGTGTTCATTTAATAATAATTGTAATGAAAGAAGGATTGTGAGTTTATTGTAATAAATTCATAGCTAGGTGGTTCCCATGATAGCATAAGTATATCTAATGAAGTTTCAAATATTTACTTGTTGCATCAAGTAGGGAGGTATGGGTATAGGTGAAACAATTGAACCATTAGATGTTTCCAAGTCATGTTTGTGCATTGCATTGAAAAAGGAAAAAAAACTTATATTAATGAATCTTTCTAAGTCTTCATGGGTCAAATTTTGTTTGAGGGTGAGGGAAAAATTGTAAACCTGCAACCATATATGTATATTCTTCAATGATGAAATCTGCAAGGATATGTTTATATATGTTTCCTTTATACAAATCTACAAGTATATATGTAAATTAGAATATATATGTATGGGTGAAACAAGTAAGAGAAATTAAACCATGTCTGACATTAACCTATAGAATTTAGTTTGACCTTCTCTTGTATAATAATATTTTATTGGCATAATAAACTTAGGTAAAAGTATACTTCTTTTGAATATTATATATTTTGTAAACATTTCATTTTATATAATGTATATATGTGTTACACATAAATTTGACACACACACACACAGATATATATATATATATATATATATATATATATATATATATATATATATATATAACTAAGAATATCATATTATGTTTTTCATATTATACTGAAATATTATATATTTCATATTCCAAATGTTAAGCAATATGATAGTTACATGTATCCAGACACAAAATAAATGTTAATGATTTTTACAATTTAAAACTATTAAACATACATTATAACCTTATACAGAATATTATAAAAGAATATAAATAAAGTAAATTTTATAAATAAAAAAGAATATAATATTAAAGAAAGGAGCCACAGCAGTGCCAGCCAGCCGCAGCCACCCTGAGACAGGGCGGGGCAACCACATTTGAAGGCTGCCCCCGCCCCAATAATTGGGCCAAATTTAATATGATCTCCACTTGGTGTAGCTTTCGAAACTTGCAGCAATCTCAAATAAATTATTCTGCTCTCTATCACGTACAGTTAAAATTATGATGTCAAATGATATCGATTTAAAATATTATGATGTCAAATGATATAAAAATAATTATTTTATTTGTAATGGTGTTAGTATTATTATTAGTAGAGTGGATTTTTAATATTAAAATGAAAAAAAAAGTATTGAGTGTTAATATTAATAATAATGAGATGAGCACATGTGATAGATGGTATCAATATCAATGATCAATACAAAATAATTGCTCATGGAAAATAGAAAGTAGATTTTTTGATCAATACAAAATAATTCCATATGAAAATAGAAAATAGAAAGTAGATTTTTTATCAATACAAAAATAATTGCTCATTGAAATTAGAAAGTAGATTTGTTCATCAATACAAGATAATTGCACATAAAAATAGAAAGTAGATTTTTTATCAATACAAAATAATTACACATGAAAGTAGATTTTTGACCAACAAAAAATAATTGCACATGAATATAGTTTTTGTTTGAGTAAAAGTAAGAAAAATAATAAAATGATAAGATAATAACTTGTAATATTAATACTTCGGGTAGTAAGTTTTACCTAGTGATATCTTACATTGAGAATGGTAATAAACAATATTAATTAAGTTAGTAGGAGATTTAATATTAATATTATTATTTAACTAAATGATAATAATAAATAAATGTATTCATGTTTTAAATTATGACAATGATATTACTCATGTTAATACTATTATTTCTCTAATTATAGGAAAGTAGCATTATTATGAGATTTAAGTTTAACATATTATTCGATTTAATGATAATAATAATATTATTAATATGACGTTTAATAATAGTATTGAGGCTTAATTGCTAGTAACGATGTTATTATTAAGAATTAAATTGTGACTTTTGGAAGGTGTACATCTAACATCATGTTTAGTATTATAAATCACATAATTAGAGTGTTGATTCGCTTTATAATGTTTATAAAAAAAATAGTCAATTTTTTCTTATGGACATTACAAGAAGTAATTATGTTGAGCTTGTTTAGAGCGAATGTTATTGTTAGAGAGTTACATTGGAGTATTCTAGTTTTAGATATCATAAATTTTGATATAACTTTATTAACATCATTAACTCTATAAATAGAGTTTGATCTAGTCATGAATCCATGACACTTAAGGAAATGTAAAGGTTAAATTTCTATATTAATTTAAAGTGTATTGGTGGTGGTATTGTAAATGATAGCAGCTCACCAAACTTTTGGTAAGGAATTAATTCTTTAGTCTTTAACATTGACTATAGAAGTCAATTAATGTGACCTTATAGCTAATTAAACTTGGTGAAGTTCCTCGTTCATTATAACATTATCAAATAGTGTTAGGTGTTAGAAGTTACATTATGCAAAGGTGGTTGGTGTGTTTGTGATAGGTTGCAAACTTATGTTTAAAAAAAATTGTTGCATTTTCTTGTGGAATTTTTTTTTTGGGGCATGACACTTCTGTGGAATATGCTTCATCTCATAAATCTTCTTTACATAAAATTGATGCTCATCATGTCTTGTTGTTGCGCAATATGCACATTTTGGTTGATCCTTCTTAGATAATTCCCCCTTAGAAGAGGAAGAAGAATTAGAGGTATCCTATGAATGTGATTCCTTAGTTTGCTCATGCGACTTAAAATCCTTTTTTTTATGTTTCTTTCATTTTCCATTTGAGGCTTTTGGATCTCTAGTGGTCGATGATGCAATAAGAGCCAATGATTTGGAAGAATTCAATGAGCCCATCTATACCAACTTTGTCTACTCCGGAGTGAGTAATGTAGTAAAATCATCAAGTGAAGGCACATTGAATTTGTAACCAAGTGGATCTCTAGTGGAATAAAAGAGAAATATAGTGACATAAAAGATAAATAAAAATTGAATAATCATGACTAAGCTTGGAAAGGATGGAAATAATCAACTAGGTGTCCTCTTTCTAAATAACACACTATGTCAATTGCAATCTGAGACTTGAGTTTGGTGAAAAATTCTTGGATGTTGTCAAAATCTCTAAGAGTCAAATCGATAAGATCATTCTCTAATTGAAATCCTCTCAAAGTATCCCACTTCCCAAAAAAGGACTCCACCTAGTTGAAATATAGTTCTCATACAAACACCCTAAGTAACCACCATAGTGATGGAAAGACATCTAGTAGCTAACAACAATCCATATCATCTAAAATTTAAGAAAAATATTTTATTTCTTATAATATGTGCTTGTTGTTCTATAATGACCCTTTTTAATATTTTATGAAGTCTATTTTTTTAGATTCATATCCATGCAATACTTATCAAATATAAAAAACATTTGATAGCAATATTTACTAGTGAAACTCTTACACAAAATGATAAACACCTCACACAAAAATCAACCATTGATCAAATTGTACATAATTAAATATATTTCTTTGTCAAATGGTATCACCATATACAAATGCAATAAGATTAATGATTAAACCCTAACCAAAACATATACAAATACTAAATTTTAATGTGTATGGCACCATAATTTTTTGAATAATTTCTACTACAAAATAATAATCACATTAATATAATGGAACAAAAAACTCATAGAAATATAAAAATATTGAAATTACAACACTTTATTTGATAAAAAATGTAATAATTCTTATGTTAGTACACAATGTTGTTATAAATACTTATAATAATGATAAGACACTCTAGAGAAGGAATTCTAGGGATGACACTATAGTGATATTGTAGTGGCAATGCAATAAAGTAAAAGGCTAAAATAAACACATAGTTCCTTGAAATGTAAACCCACAAAATTTAAACACCAATTAGAAACTAGAAATACATTTGAATATTATTAACTCAACTATGATTTCTAGATGAAACTACCTAAAAGAATAATAGGGATTTCATCCTCTACTCTTGCCTAAAAATCAAATAGAGTTTTCATCCTTCCAATCTCCACACTCTAAGGGGTTTTGTCCTTGGGATAAATAAATGAACATGCAGGTACTCAAATTATTAGATGGTTCTGATTTCATAAACAATGGATGGTCTCTTTAAAAGTGACTTTATCTCTTTTATAGACTCCTTTTTGGTGCCACTATTTTAAATTCTCCCCTTCTCTCCAAAAGTGCCGCTTTAAAAACATTTTAATAAAATATTACAAAATACTTTATTATGTCCCATTTAGAAGGCCCACTTTATCGTACTCAAATTATAGGATGGTTCTGATTTCATAAACAATGGATGGTCTCTTTAAAAGTGACTTTATCTCTTTTATAGACTCCTTTTTGGTGCCACTATTTTAAATTCTCCCCTTCTCTCCAAAAGTGCCGCTTTAAAAACATTTTAATAAAATATTACAAAATACTTTATTATGTCCCATTTAGAAGGCCCACTTTATCTAACTAATAATAATATTTAAATTGTCCTTTTATAATATTTTGAAAATAATATTTTTGGGGCTAAGCTGAAATACTATTATTAATAATATTTTCCTAAGTTTATCCCTTAGCCTATGGGAAATTAATAAGTATATTTTCAATTAATTTAACTCAAAAATGGGACATAATAGTTCATCTATTCCAAAATTAATTGTCAGCAAGCAACACAAGTTTAATGACTCCAACTCTTCTCAAATGATAAATTCACTAAGAATGGGATCCCATATCATCATTGAGAGTTGGCATTCATCTGTCCTTAATTTATTGTGTGAATTTGGTAGGTTCCTTCAATTGTATAACTTTTGTTGATGTCTATTCATGTAGTTCCTTTGAAGCTTATAATTTAGATTTGGGAAAATAAAAATGCAAATTGGTTGAAATTATAATATTGCACTAATTTGTCTTAATGGTGCATATGCTTTTCCATTCTCATTCTTATTAGGATAGGTGACATCAAAATTGCTATCCTAAGTTGATTTGTGTGTCTCCACGTTCTTTGAAAAGTGATCTAGGGGACATGAGCAACAAAATATTTATTATTTAATTTCCTATGAAAAATTGTAATTGCATTCAAAGAG